>CM032881.1:36809364-37353975 GCA_019176425.1 Megalops atlanticus
TGAACAGGAACAGTGACTTGCAAAAATACTAAAACTGCTACATTAAATTAGGCATTAAAGTAATCCAAAGCACTTAAAATGGGATTCAGAAGTCAACAGAAATTAGACATGACTTCAGTGAACTGTGTAAGAAATTAAGCACATTAGTAAAGTCACTGTTGCAAGAAATAAGGAATTACTAAAATCTTTAATCGCAGCACTGTCCATCTCCCTGCTTCCCACCCCCACCCTCAGCCCTCTCTTCTCTTCTCAGGGTGAGGGCATGGGGCTTTTGGGGGGGGGGGTTCTGGGCCATACCTCCAGCTCATCCCAGCTGGAATCTCTGGGCTGCACACTGGCCCTCAGGCCCTCATTCTGACTGAACACGTGCAGTTCTAGGGCCTGCTGGCGCAGTGTCGTGCTCAGGGAGCCGCTGTACTGCTGCGCTGCCTCCCCCATGCATTCCTCGCCCCCGCATAGCTTGCACATCGCTGACAGGATCCAGGTCTTGGTTTCCGTGGTGACGCGGTCCTGCTCCAGCAGCCTGCCGAAGTGCACCAGGACCACAGTGGGCTCCAGGCCTGTTTTCAGGAAAGAGAACTCACCCAGAACCTGTGCATAAAGAGGAAAGTGCTCTTTATCCATATTTATTGGAAAATAAACAACAGGTTTGATCCGTAGCATTCTAGATCCTTTAACATTAGTTTTCGTTTTGGCATTATGGTAAATTAACAACAATTGTATAAGTAACACTGCTATGCTACTCCGACCCCTTCACCAACAGCAAAGGTTTGTAGTTTAGCTTTTGTCACCCTCATTCTGGAGTGAATCTGTGAATCTGTTCCCCACTGAACCAACAGTTACAAGTTAAAGTTCTGTTTCTAGTCACTACAGCCCTCTGAGGCCAGTGTCAACAGGCTCACCCAGCTGATGACCTGCAAGAAACGCTGGGGCAGGCTGGAGGCATCCGTCTGCAGCAGGGACAGGTATGAGTCCACAGCATACAGCCTCAGCTGCCTGTTCTCCTCGGCACTGTCAAAGCCTTTAGGTGGGAAAACCAAGCAAACACATAGCAGTGAGGAAACCTAAACAAAGACGTGCCTGGCTGACATCTCCAGATGGATGGCCTCCAACCACCTCAAGCTCAACCTGGACAAGACCGATCTGCTGCTTATCCCGGCCAGGACCTCTCCTCTTCAAGAGCTCTCGGTTACTGTTGACGGCACCACAGTAACTTCCTCCACTTCGGTGAAGAGCCTGGGCGTCACCCTCGACAACAGGTTGGACTTCACCGACTACATCTCCCAGACGGCACGCTCCTGTCGATTCCTCCTCTACAACATCAGGAGGATTCGCCCTTTTCTGACCACCTACTCCACCCAGCTGCTCGTCCAGGCCACTGTGCTCTCCCGCTTGGACTACTGTAACGCCCTCCTCGCAGGCCTCCCAGCCTGCACCATTCAGCCGCTGCAGCTTATCCAAAATGCAGCTGCTAGGCTGATCTACAATCTCCCCAAGTTCTCCGCGTCACCCCCTACTGAGATCCCTCCACTGGCTCCCAATCGCAGCCAGGATCCGCTTCAAGACCCTGACTCTCACCTTTCCGCCGCAAGAAAGACTGCCCCGACCTACCTCCAGGACCTCATCCTACCCCTACGCACCCGCTCGTCAACTCCGCTCTGCTACATCCGGACGCCTCGCTCCACCCACCAACAGAACGAAAGGCCCACGCTCCTCACAGCGACGCTTTTCCATCATCGCCCCCCAGTGGTGGAATGAACTCCCCACCCCCCTGAGAACAACTCCTTCAATCCAACCCTTCAGACGTGCGCTGAAGACACACCTCTTCAGACTCTACCTGGACTGATACCTCTCCCTCTTCGACCTTGTAACTTTGACGTTGAGAATCTGACTCCTGCCTTGTACTTGTTGCTCACTTACCTAGGTAGTATAGCGGTACTCCATTTTTTCTGTAATTGTATTTGAGATGCAATCCTAGTTCAGATTAGTTGGCTCGCGTCACTGACCTTGCGCTCAGCTTCAGCACTATTTGCATTGTATGACCTTTACACATCTTGCTCTTGTGCCTGTTGTTTGCTCACTATTTGCACTTTTGTACGTCGCTTTGGATAAAAGCGTCTGCCAAATGAATAAATGTAAATGTACATCTACATGTGCAGTGATTGTTACACGGGGCATGGGCAGTTGGTTGCGAGCTGTCGAGCTGTCTGTCTGAGTTGCACTAATGAAAACGTCTCAAGTATGGAATAACGCCGTCCGTGTTTATTCATCAAGCAGTAACTTTAACACACCAAAGGATTCCGAATCTCGTGCAAACCGGAACGAGCTCAAGTTCATGTTCTTTAGTTGCAAACAGATATGTTCAAGTTCACCGTTCACCGAAAAAATGCGCATGTTCAATGAACGCGCTCTTTCAACACGTTCATGCACAACACTGCTGAAAACTATGAGAAGCTTAATAACGCTAATGAAAACATAACGAACCATGTAAAATAACACACGCGCTACATAGCATAAAAATACGTTATGTGCGAAAAGGTTAGGCATGTAACAAAATGTAAAATATTAATGTATAAAATATAAAAAGGTAAATAGAAAACACTTTTCAACTACAGTTCTGTGTCACGTTCACTCTCCTCCATATTTGTTTGTGTTGCCTTCATGCAAATTTCCCGCCTGCATCCTTGCTGTGTGGAAGAATGCAAAGCGTTGTCCAAATGACGAAAAATATTGCCATTAAGTGTGTGATTTGCAACACGACAAAATAAACGTTAGAGCATAATATGAAATGATAGACGTTTTTCCATCGTAACACGATATATATCATATTGCACAGCCCTTATTACAAATTATACAAGCTAAAGACTAAACAATTCTTTAAAAACTCTTTGGACCCTTGTTAATATTACCTTCTGCCAGGAGTCTGAGAAAGTTGTTCGGGATTTCTGGCTGCATCATATCCCCTCCGAGAGAGAACACAGTGTTCATGGTCTGGATGAACCAGCCATTGTCCGGGGCATACGTACAGAATTGTATAGGAAGAACTTGTTTTTGGCTCAGGCAACACTCAAACCATGTGCACCGTGACCCAAGATGCTAATTTGTGTCAAGAACAAGTCCATAATTTCCATAAAACCGTAACCACACATGCTCCTGTTAAATACTACATGCAGAACATACAGAAAGTACATACAGAAATGGAATTGGCATTGTTGTGGGACTTGAAAGGATATTTCTCAGCCAGTTCAGCGACTTTCCCCACCAGGTCGACGGTGGTGTGCTCGCCTTTGCCCAGCCTGAGGAAATCCAGCATCTTCTCCACAATCACTGCCACATTCTGCCCATTGGTAATCCTGTACAGTAGCTCCAAAGTCTGGGGCATAAAGACCACATGGTTAAAGGGCATCCCAGGCCCAAGATCTAATAAATAATCAGCAGTTTACCTTACAGTTATCACTTCATATGTTTATCTAATCTACGTCAATGTCACGTGCAAATGAAGGCCAGAGAAAGTGTTTGGTTGGACATAAAAATCACACATCAAGTCAGTGGCCCTCGCTTGACAGATTTACTGATCCATGGCACAAACAAACTGTTTTCCCTAGGTTTCACTGCCTCACAGCAATCATGGGGGCATTGTCACAGCCATGTGTAGACCCTCACCTCCCTCTTAATGATGGAGTCGGGATGGTCCAGACACTCTATGATGGTCATCTGGTGCTGCAGAGCAAGGTTGGGGTCCTGCTGGACCACATAAGTCAGGGCCTTCAGTCCTGAAATCGCATTCAAAGACCATCAACGTCAGCAGGAAAGAGTCAGCAGTCTTTGTGAACACAATCCTAATCACGCACATGCTTTTCACCTACCAAGGTATTTTAAGTTGATTTTGGGTGACAAAACGAACTTCCCAACGCACTTGGCTGCTTTCTCCAGCAGTTCAGACTTTGGGTGGATTGTGTAGATGGTCTTCACACACTCATACAATATGGCTGAGGAGAAGCAAATTGGTTAGACTCATGTGGGAGTGGTTTCCAATGTGTACCATTTATGGCAGGCGGGTGTGGAGAACACTCAAGCCTACCGTAAGTGATATTATGGTTAATTTCTGCTCTTCGTAAGGATTCATCCAAGACTTCATACATCATCTCACTGGTGCTGAAAATGAAAGGTGCACAGATGCTTGATATTGATGATCTTGTGGGAATATCCCATCTTTACAGCCTCATTAGGAAATGTTGTAAAAGTTACAGGAAAGCAATCAGGAAGTATAGCTATGGATGTGGCTACTGATGGAACAAAAGCAAAGACACTAGGACATCAAGATATTAACCTTTCTTCTTTTAAAATGGAGGAGGCCATCACTTAACAGCACTAGCAGCATTCCATAATCTTATAGGGTAATCCATTAGCAGCTTCTAAGAACATAAGCCTGCTATTAAGATCTGGCTCAAGATCTCACTACATAGCATCTTCTTCTCTCAGCCTGTGATCTTGTGATACCACCACCAGATGAGGTCTGGCTGGTCTCAGTTAGAGCAGCGTGGAATTTTTGATACCTCTGATCCTCCTTGCCCAGGAAGGCCAGCATCCTGAGCAGCTGGATCTGCAGCCAAGGGGCAGGGACGCTGTGGTAATTGAAGTCCACAGGAAGCTTTCCTCCCACCACCTGCCTCAGTATGGTCACAAAGCTCCCCGTCAGTTCCTTGAAGCCGTCTGGGTTCTCCTGAAATGCCGTGTGAGCAAGGGTTTAGAAATGGGGGAAAGTAATTACAATATATTTAATTGTGCTAATATGACCTACACTTGCCAAATACTATTAATAGCACAGTAGTTTTTAATTATACTTATCAAAAAGGTCAACCATTATGACAACCAATACACTAGTCTCCTTCTTGAAATATGACAATCAAGAAAAGAACTGCATTTGGCAAATGGTGTGATGCTGACAGCAGCAAAGCACATGAACTTGACAGAGAAGAAAAGGAACCTTTATCATCTGTAAATAGATGTGCAAAGAGGCGGTCATGACTCCAGGGTCCTTGTCACACAGAGCCTTCCGGAACTTGTCATGGATGTGCTGAACCTGATTGGGCGCAATCAGGTAAAACTTGTAGAGAGCTAGCACTGCTTTCCTCCTTATTATTTCCCTAGAAAGTCAAAATAGAACAGAGTAGAACGGACGAATTGTAGATGTGATTGTAAACATTAATTCTATAACTGAATGATTGGCAATATCTTTTGTGTGTTAATTGAGAGTCACTGCATTTTGTGTGGTTTTTTTTCCTGACTGTCCATTATTTGAAAGCATGTCTTAAGAATGGCTGGGAAGCAAAGCAATTTTTAACCATAATACACATTTGAGGCAAGTGCGCAAGAAGTTTTTTTATTCAACTATTGCAGTCATTGAAAATTCCCATCTCCTAACAAGAAATGTTCAACTGAACATGTAACAACAACAACTGGTTCACGTACACCTCTCAAATTCATTTCAACATATGACAATATACTGTAACTGTTATAAAATGTACCATGATAAACTAAGAATGGAGTCAAAAATGAAGCTTGAAAGGCATACTTTGAGTGTGTCAGCTTGTCCTCCACTAGTGGCAGAACAGCAGGTATCATGTCTTTGGGGAAAATCTGGCTGACCACAGTCAAAGCCATGCACACCTCTATGAGGTTTGTGCTCTGCAAGTCCTGAAAAGAAGAGACATGACACAGATGTCATTCACCTCAAACACATGGTGCTGGATTTGAAAAGCTAAAAAATACATTTGAATATACTAATGCAAATGCAAATACCTTCAACACTGTGTTCACAAGTAGGAGCAGAAGGTCATGGCTTTCATTCAGAAACAATGACACAGCCAGGTACCCTTGAATTGGAATCAAAAACCCTTCAGTATAAACATCAAACTTATTTAACTTATTTAAGGCATTTATTTTATTTATTTACCAACAACTGCTTACAACAAGAGTTCTCTTCAGATTTGACCCTACTGTGCACCCTAGATAATATGTCTTACTGCCAGCAGTAAATCTCCAAGGATGGTGTTTCATTACAAAACATTTGACACCTGCTTTATGGTATGTCTGGATCTATGTTTAGTGGGGTACTTTAAACTGTAGTCTCCCTGTGAAATGGATAGCGAATTGGTGTAATAACAAGCTTAACTTAAAAACTTTTCAAAAATCAGCCACTTTACTGTCACATATAGGCAATACCACAGTGAAAATTACTGTAGGCCCAAGTACAGTCAAGCACAGTTTTGACCCCAAAAACCAGCTACTGTTTTCTTGTTTGAAACTATGGCACCAAAACATTACACAATACAGTAATATTGTAGTTCTTGATAAAGTTCTTGAGAAAAAGATGAATCAATTCTTCACATGGTGAAAACACACTGGCTTCAGTTAAAATAATGACAGCCTGTTTAACATCAAAATAAAATGGAAGCAGGAACATACCCACTCTCTTCTCCAAAACACTTCCTTGCTGTGCCAATTTGATGGCATGAATGTAGCTGAAAGAGGCCTCATACCCAAGCATTTCACAGTACACTGCTCTCACCATTATTTCTTTCATCTGCCTCTGAAATTGAAACAGGCATTCAAAATGAATTTCTGGACACATAAAATTAGAAAAGTAATCATTCAATGCATTCACAATGCATTCATTCTGCAAAACCTAAGCATGTCTAACACTAAATTCCACATTCTGACTTACCAAACTAAGTCAGGTCTGACATACATGAATTTTGTAAAAAAAGGAAAAAAAAAGAAGAAAGGATGCAACCCAAGAAAGGCTGGTTTTTCCTCCTGAATAAGCTTTTCCATTTTGACCTTTTCTATGTACTTGCTGTTCAGTGGTACATATCACAGACCAGCCACCTCAACCAGAGGGGAGTTCAAGCAGTTGTGTGCATCTTGATCTTGATGAAATGAAGACAAGGGAGAAGGCTACAACCATGGATACAATTTTTGAGTGGGGGTTGGGTCAACATGCCTCTCAATACTCAGAAAATGTAATTAACCAACTACATTGTAATGCAGCATTCACCTGAATGGGTTTTGGCTTACAAAGCTGACATTGTAAAATAGAGTACTATTGATAGTTAAAAACATAATCCATACATTTTGCAATAATCTTAAAGCAGGCTTAAAAGGGGCGAAATCTGATACAGTGTATCTCCTGAAAATAGTGGGTAGTTGAGTACAGCATTAATAACATCATTGGATGGGGATCAAATTTCAGTTGACGTGATACTGAATGAACTCAGTCACTTACCAAGGGCGTGTTTGGAGAGGAGACCTGTTCCTTTATAACAGCCAGTTCTTTCTTAATTAGTTTTTCCTCCTCCTTAAAGAAAAAAGCAAAATTTCTTAAATGTTCCGCGCGCAACTATAACACCAACTAAAGCTAACAAGCTAGCGTGCTATGTCAGCAAGCTAGCCAAATAAATGAGTTAAATCAGATCAGCCTTTACCTCTGTGATGTTGCTCCCCTCTTTGCTATCTAGATCTAGCTATCCTAACTAAATAAGTACACATGAAATACTGAGTTGTACTCACATGTTTGGATGTCAGTTCAGTTATGCTTCTGATCAGATTTCCCAATTTCGAAGTAGCAGAAAGTTTTCCGGCTCCAGACTGCGTGTCCAAGGACAGCAGACTTGGAAGAGCCGTGAGAGTCTTTTCAACAACATCACTCATTTCAGCTTTTACATTAAGACACTGATTTAAAATATATTTCGTTATTTTAAAATAATCTATTTACAAGCGAAGAAGAAGAGTAACCAACCAGCTAGACGATTACATAGCATCATTCTGCAGAAGTAAATACAGCGGCGTGATGACGCCACATCCTGGTAATTTGAAGTCAAAACTTTATTTGTATGCTTCAGGGAAGTGTTTTCCCTGATCGTAGTATGTTGTTCTGCTCTACGGGGCAGTATTGAGTCTCCATTTTGCTGACTATGTACATAATGTACTGATGTGAGAATTGTCGAATAAGGACTAGAAACTCGAAAATTTTATTAGTAACGTTAACGTTAATCTTAAAGTTTCTCATATTTGTGTACTACTACCACCTTGAGTAGACAGCCGCAGAAACAGTCACCCTTTTTATATCGTTTTTTATGGTCAGTTTTACACTGACAATGATATTGACATTGAGTTAATTTACATGCAGAAGTGGTGTATCGAGTTCGTCTTTGATTAAAATATTGTAAAATGTAATCAATATTCGTGTACAGTTAGAAAATATTGAACAAACACACCGGAATATAGCTTTCAAACGGCTAAGTACGCACTAGTTTCTATAAAAGCAAATACACGAATACTTCGGACATTTGGTAGAGGCTGGCCTATATCAGTCGTTTGGACGACAGAGAGTTTCCTGATGTTATGGCAATACAAATACATTAGAGGGATGGACTGACGCAGGTTGTGTAAAAGCTGACGCAGATGGGCGGATATTCTCTCTTGCCCACCTCTTCCACTGGGCTGGTTCAGAGAGTCAGGTCTCATTCTGTTGGGTACCATTGCCGTATAGGGCAAGGTATCGCTTCACATGCGTCTTGGAACCTCCGAGGCTGTCAACTGATCTCGTTTGAAATTATAACGAATGACCTTATTTCAGCACCACGAGTACTAAACAGCTCCGGTGCAGTGAATTTTAAGCCTCCTCCTAACGCCGCTAGAATCGCCGGCGCTACTACGTACAGGACAACACCAGCCACCAAACAGCACCAGTTCATCAAAGGGAAGCTGTCCAAACGCCAGGCGATTTTTAAAAATATATTTTAAATCGCTGTAAGGATATATCGAAAATAGCTCGGTGCAAAACGTCACCAGGAGCCTACTACCGGGACAATACAATCAACCGTTGACTTTAGTTCTCTTCGAGAATGGCGCCCAGGAGCATTGGATTTTTCATTTTTGTCCATATTGTCGCCCTAAATCTATACCAGATACCAGCGTTTCCCACACCTGAGGCAACCGACAGTAAGTGATTTATTTCATGATAATTGTCATCATTTGCCAACCATAACAAGTTATGATTGTTTTACTGATTAAATTGTTAAATTGTTTAAAAACCCTCTTTTAGAGATCACTATATTGATAACAAAAGAGTTGGCAATGAAGTCCCGCAACATTGTAGCGGACACATACAAAATTTCCCAAGAAAATAACATGCGAGAGTCTACTAAAAATAATTTGTTATTATTATTATTATTATTATTATTATTATTATTATTATTATTATTATTATTATTATGTTGTTTTGTTGTTGTTGTTAATAATAATAATAATAATAATAATAATAATAATAATAATTTCAACGTGTTTACGGTTCAAATAAATCGTGTGTGTTCTCATTTCATGGTAGTTTAATCTTTTGATTGCTAAACGGATTATATCACAGTTGTTGCTGTCTGGCAGATTAAATGTAGCAATGCTTTAGAGCAGTACGCGGGATACTGAAATAATGTGGCCCACTCTTTTAAATTGATTTATACTTTTTTAATGTGACACACGAAATAATGGAACAATATAGGTGACTTTCCCAATCCTGAATGAGTACGTAGTATGGGCTTCATTATATTTTGTTGCGTTGCTGTAGGTCGACTGTAACATAGCTATGTATGTTGTTTTTGTCTAGCTGCTACTGTGTATAACAGACAACTGAGTGAGGAAAGACCATTGCAGGAGCAGGTAAGTTCTCGGTTGTCCTCCCTCACCTTATGAAGGCGCAATCTAAACAGTTATAAGAACTGCTTTCATGGCAGAGAATTGCTTCCATTTTGTAAAAGAAACAAAGTCGAATGCAACAATATTTTTTTTATCTTATTTATACTTTCAATTCAAACTCAACAAACCAGCATTCCCGGGTGATTAATGCAACGCATTATGGTTAACACATCTCGTGTCCATTGGGAAATGAGTTGAATGTGTCTAAAAAAACTTTTCTTTCTTGTTATGACAGATTGCAGAGGCAGATAGTGTGACCAAAAAAGAACCCATAGGTAAGGTAATAATTATATCATTAGTCAAGATTCATGATAAAACACAATATGCATTGTCTATTATGATATACATGTATGGTACTATTAATAATGATGCAGTTAAAGCCTGTGTTAATTTTCACATATTGAGACAGGCAGTGGTTGAAATGAACTAAAACTCAATTGTAAGAGAGGAAATATTAATATTACGAAAAAAACATAAAGAAAAGCATTTGCTTAATTCAGTTAATAATATGGAAGGACAAAGTAAGTAGATTGAATCTAGATCTGCATCTCCAATTACAAGTTCACAAGTTGCATTGTTTTACTCACATTTATTATTATTATTTTCAGCAAGCAAGCAGGAATCTGAACTGCCAGAGTTAAACATGGAGCCAGACAATGATGATTTCAGACTGCTGAAATCCTTAGCAGAGAGATCGCAGGGCACAAACAATGAGACCATAAATGTGGAGAAACTGGATGTGCAATCTGTGGCAGATGACACAGATTCCACCAAGAACAGGAGGCTGGCAGAAGACTATGACTCCACAAAAAGTGGCGACGAGTATAAGTACCCAGGTATTTGGTCAATGGGTGTTTTCAGGGTTTAGAGATTTCACATATTTCCTTTATCTGCAGGACCATCTGTCAATGCAAATAGTGTACATTTTGCGTGTGAGTCACATGGGGAATCTGATCATTGGCATCATTGTTTTGGGATTAAGGAACCAGATTCATTGACAGAAGGTGTAGATTTGTTTCACAAATATGACACTGCCAATAGCCCCTGATTAAGGAGGTACTTAACTCCTCCTCAGTACAGATGCATAATATATCAAATCTATGATGTGTGAATTACCTTGAATGAGGGTGTTTTTGCAAATAAACAGACTGCAGTTTGCTACACTGGGTATATAGGGAAACCTTCTGAGAACTTCTAGCTAAGGTGGGTGGCATGGGTTAGAGGGGTATCTCTCTGGTGAATCATCAGGAGAAAGACGATTTGTTTCAAGAAACAAAAGAGGGGATTATCTGCCCACCGTCTGTCAGTGGGAACATTCAGCCCCCCTGCCTGGTTTTTGTTTTTTGTCTCCTGAGTAGGTCAAAGACACCAAAACACATCCCCATCTGTCAGATGGGCCTGGTAGTTGGAGGCAGCTCAGTCTCTCAGAGATACCCACTGTCCATCAGATTTCATAGACTGTGTTCAGATTGTGTCTGGACGGGTAACAAGTCCTTCAAACAAAACCTCTCAGGAGCCAATCAAAAGCAGTGGCTTAGTTTGCTGGGAAAACCAACTGCCGCCTATTAAAATGGTATACTTTTAGACATTACATTGTCACTGACTGTTGTCATAATTCATACACTACATGCACCCATGCTTTGCTTGTATGTCAAGTGTAAATTATTTACTTGGAATCCAGAAATAACTACAGAGAACCATTAACTGGCGTGTTCAAATTCAGAGGAAAGCCTGTGAACTTCAAAGTGTTTACAGAATGCATGTATTTACATCTGCAGTAAGATAATACCTGGGAAAATGCAGTAACTTGATTTGGGAATGCACAGTAAACTGCTGGGAGTGTAGTGTCCAAGTGATTTGGCTTTGCATTGTTCGATTTAGATCAGCACACAGAGTCTTAGAGCTGATCTTTCACACATGCTGGGGGCTAAGCACAAGGATTTCAGCAGTTCGGGGGAATGTTTACACCACTCTGACACCTAGAGAAAATGCTGCTGCAGGGATTCCGTTTCAATTTACGCAGATACTTGGGGCTGTTTATTTATGCAGGCACAGTAATAAGCATTTAAGCAAATCGGCTGGTTTTGTTTCAGTTGCAATCTTTGTGCATGCTGGTATTCCTTCATGATTATATTTTGACATAATGCTGTAGAGAGCTGCTTCAATGTGTTTTCCTTCATGGAAAGAGACAAATGGAAACAGCAGATTGCTGGACTTAAAAGCCCCTCTGGTGTTGCAGAGGATCTTCAAGGCAGCTTCATGGCGTTATGCAAGACACAAATTATGAACCCGCCAGGCCACCATCCTCTCAGCAAATTTTTCTCCAGTAGCCAGTGTATTTGTGAGGATAATGTTTTTGCAAGCAAGGAGGCGGGGATACATTAATCTTTGTCAGAGCTGCACCACACCAAAAGAGGCTTTACTTTTTTTTCAAGGACCATTGCAGTTTACACAACACCTGAGGGACGTGCATGCAAGAGTCACAGCTCAGCTGGTAGTGATACCACCTGGTTTCAGAGAGACTGTTCCAGGTTCCTCTCTCTGCCAAATTACAGGGAGAGATAGGGTATAGAATTCCACATGATATTCTACAACCTGAATGTTACAGCCTCAGCCATGGAGCTAGCGTGTGGCAGGTTACATAATATTACTTCATGTTCTGATTGTCCCTAATTGGCTATACCAGGTTTCTGCCATAGAACTGAGAGAGATATGTTTTAGTTGTGGATGCAGGCAGGATGATGAGTTCTTACGCTGTGATCTTCATATTAGATGGCCCAGAGAGCTTCCGCCAGGTGGATGGGACCCCACTAACAGCAGAGGACATCGTCCAAAAGATTGCTGCCAAAATATATGAGGAGGATGACAGAGGGGTGTTTGACAGAATAGTATCCAAGCTGCTAAAACTTGGACTGGTACTTTAGTTTTTTCTCACAATGTGATTTTTGTGTTTTTTGTGTGACTGAAAAAAAAACAAATTCACTATAAGCAAACATCTACTGCTTGTTTTGTTGACAGAAATTGACACATAAAAGAGCAGGTTGTACCTGCATTTTCAAAGCACACACCCAATAAATTAATTTGCAGCACTTGTTACTTCACAGTATTCTGTGCACAAGTGTCATTTATTGTTTCCAGGTGTTAAAAACAGGTTAAAAGGATTAAGGAAAGCAATTGCACACAAAGTAATGTAATCATTTCTCCCCCAAGCTGGATTCATGATAAGAAACCAAGATATGACCAATTAAACCTCCAAATAATTGTTATGGGACTTATAGTCTGTGGAAATGAAGTCCCACACATTTTATGCAGCAGTTGTTTGTTTGTTTGTGGAGGCTTTGTTTTCGAAGATTATTTTTCACTGCTTGATGGTCTAGATTAGTGTTGACATCATCTCATGGTCCCAGGTCACCACGGACCATGAGACAAAAAATGTGTTGTGAACCTGCATGTGAATTTCACTGAAGGTGATTTCGACTCTGTCACCTGACGCAAACCTCCCCCTTTCTCTCCCCACCTATGTGCAATGCAGATTACGGACAGCCAGGCAGACACTTTGGAATATGAGGTGGCTGAGGCACTGCAGGAGCTCATCACTAAAAATGCCAGGGACAACGAGGTCGATGACCTCGGCACGGACTACCCTGCCCCCAGGGGCAATGCAGGGCAGAGGGAACAGAACCCTGACGCTAACATGGTATAGTCTGGCCTGCACCACAGCACCACTGTCTCTCTGCAGTTCTGTCCAGCACTGGACTCGAGTTCCAGTCTGATCACAAGTCTACCCACAGACGAAGATCCAAAGCTTTAAATGGCATTTGTAGCCATTCTTTGAGCACATAAAACCTATGCAATTTTTTTTAGTTGGATGCACAATGTAATAATAAGCCACATGTGTGAAGGTTGTTAATTGGGTGTGGGTACACCCAAACATTTTCCTTGGTGTTCATTTTAAAATTGATTAGTTGATTTAAATTAAAATTGATTTTCCCAGAGAAACAGAATCCACATGAGTTAACCTGAAGTACCAACAAGATATTTATATTATAATTAAAGTGACATGTATGGGATTTTATTAATGATCATTTCCATGTACAGGCCCAGGTCCACTCAAATGCGCTTTAGTATTACAGTACACCTCAATGTCACACTTATCTAGCTCAGGTGGAGATAATGAAAGCTCATGCCTCCCCTTTTGTCCACAGGAATTGGTTGAGAACCCCAGCAGGAAGTACAAGATGGAGCAGGCCGTGGTGGCTGGCAATGACACAGTAGACCGTGCATGGGTTACCCCGAGTGAGGAGAGCCACAGGGGCGAGCAGAGCCCTGAGGATGGCCTCCAGGACCTCCAGTATTTCCCCAATTTCTACAGCCTCCTCAAGAGTCTCAACTCAGGTTAGAGACAGAGAATGTACACACACACACACACACACACACACACACACACAAGCAGGTGCATATGCCCACACATTAAGATTCTGCAGGTCATCCAAAGATGCATTATTAAAGAAACCCAAATTCTCACAGAAGTCCATTCATCCATATTTATTGAAGCCATATTTTGGAGAAGCAGCCTTAACTGGCGATCAAAGAAACCAAGAAAGTATGCTCTCCTGATGAGGAGATTGCAGCAAAATCTCTCTTCAAAAACCTGATGCTAATGCGGTGTTTGATTTTCACAGAGAAAGATGCAGAGGAAAGAGAAACTCTGATCACCATAATGAAGACCTTGATCGACTTTGTGAAGATGATGGTCAAATATGGGACGATCACCCCGGAGGAAGGCGTGGCTTATCTAGGTAAAGCTGCCTGCTCATTGGTTACCATTAACACAATCACCTACCCATCCAAAACTGAAAATCAGCAGAATGCACTGCATCAAACTAGAGCAGTTTCCTCAAGTTCTCTAGAGCTGACTGTATGCTGGTGGATTATTAATGAGGGCAATTGATTTAAAATTTTAAATTAGTTGTCACTTCAGAAGTGCCACTTTTTGACAGCAAGGAGGCTGCCAGCAGTGCTAAGAGGACAGGTTTAGATGACCTTGCGTGGTCAGGGAGAGTCTCTTATCTGTGCCGCACAGTGAAGTGCTTGGAGCTGTACTCACTGATAAGCCTCAGAAGCCTTCCCCTCAAACTGTGTGTTGTGCTGTGACACTGTGTTGCTCAGACAGGCTTCTCTCTGCCTTGTCCTAACTGCATCAAGAAAGGGAGAAAAGCAAGCAGTTTTTCCTGAGTCTGTATATATTCACTGGAAAAACACTAAAAGCAAACAAATGCAAAAAAAGTGAACCTTGGGGAAACACATCATTTTGCCACTGCCCGATTGATTTTCTAAGTGATCTTTTTTTAGGCCCGAGGAAATGATTCTGTTGTTTTGGAAAATCCATCCCTGACTTCAGACAGACTGGCTCATATTGGCTTTCACACCGAGAGTGGGGGATGCTGTTCTGTCTCTATACACAGTCATCCCAGCAGTCCTATTCCTGAGCATGCTTGAATTCACTCCCATATCAGTTTTCATCAGCACACAGAAAATCTTATGGTTTCTTGTTGTCTTGTTTGACTGCCTTTTTAAAGTGATAACGCTATTGCAAATTGCTGCTGTTTTGTCAGCAAACAGCCATCCCTGTGCCTTAAGCCATGTGATTTACGTCAACCGAGGCTTGGAGAAGCTCCCCTTGAGTGAAGGGAAATGAACTGGACATGAAATGCTGTTACTTTACTTAGTTTTGATCATGCTCAAGGAATAAAAAAAAATTCAAGAGTGATAAAACATTTGCTTTCCTAAAGGGGGGGGGTTATTGCCATAAACTCTAACCCCGACTTTATGGAAAGATTAGGCCTTCTGAAAAGCGTAGACTGACTAAGAAAATGAAGCATCTGCCAGAGTCTGCCAGAGGCAGGAAGCACATTTCGAACCCTTGGTGTCAATACCTCCTCCCCAGCCCCACCTCAGTATTGTACCTAACCTCCCTGTAGAGTGCCATACAGACCAGTGAGTGGTCTTCAGCTAAGCTTCAGGGAAGGGGTGACCACAGAGTTCCACTCAGTTAACCTGAAATACCAAGGTGGCCAAATGCCAGAATCTGTCAATGTCATTGCTGCTTTCAACAGAATGGATCAATACTTGGGGTACTGATTGCTAACAAAGAGCCATCTTCTTTTTGTTGGCTGTTTAAAATGAATTTAACCCTGTAAGTATTTTTCTAGTGGAAAGAATTAAATGAAACCTACAAAATTAAAACACTAACGAACTCCACGGTGGACTATGAGGGTAAGGTAACCTCAACCTGGGGATACCAGGGGCAGGTGAGCATGACATGAGCAAACTGTTTAAAACACACATACCTGGGTTTACCTGGCAACTGGGTAATCAGAGTAAGACTGCTCCACACAAACTTTTCTCAATTTTATGATGATTATTAGTATAGTGTAGTGTGTTGTAGTACATTACATTACATTAGATTACATTATTTTCATTTAGCAGACACTCTTATCCAGAGCAACTTACATGGGTATCAATTTTTACATGTTATCCATTTATACAGCCGTATAGTATAGTATAATAGTACTTTTGTGTACAATGTGATTGTGTTTTCATGTCTGACTGAAGGTTCTCTCTGATGTCCACAGAACACCTGGATGCCATGATTGCCATTCAGACAAAGAACAAACTGGGGAAATCTCTGGAGACAGTGGACTTCAAGCTGGCTTTGGGTAAGGGGGTAGCCAGCCTTCTCTTGGTTCACCTGGGAGTCCAAACACTATAGCTTTACCTGGTAAAATCAATACCACAGCTCCACCTAGCAATCCAAACACAACACTCAAGGAAGAGGACAAGGATTTGCAGAGCATCACGTCTTGGAATTACAACAAATTGAGAAAGCAGGAATGTTTGAATCAATAGCAATGAAATCCATCTAGCTAATGGCAAAACACATTTGGTATTGAGTTTTAGGTTCTGTAGGCGTCTCTGGTCATTTTGGGGCTGTATGGTGATTGTGTCCTTGTCTCCATGCTCCAGGAAAGACCAGCGATGAGGTAGACAACACGAAGGATGAGGCGGCCAAAATGCAAAAGGTGTACGAGTCTCTAAAGGACACCACCAAGAGTGACCAGGCAGTCACTGAGACTGGTGAGGGTCTATGATTGGTCTACTATCCAAGCAACAAAATGTTTTACAGTTGTAAGTACACTGTAACTATGTGTAATAATAGTGCTTACAACTGTTACATATATAAGCACAGTGTAATAAGCATGTATTAAGGCTTACTGTAATTTCTTACTGTATTTTTTTTTAGTTTTGACTTTTGAGTGGTCTTGAGGGAGTAGACATGGCCAGTGTTACACAGCTCAAATTCATGACTCAAAGGACAATGAGGGACAGTGGTTATAATTAGTATAGGGCCAAGTGTCTGTACCTGCAGAGTTTCAACTGCAGAGCCCAATACTCAGGGATTCATTTGTGGGCCTGAGAAAACACAGTATCATCATTGCAGCATTTCATTTAGTACCCAGCAACTCCTGCAAGATGGGAAGAAAACAGCTAGGTGAAATCCATAAGCAGCCTCATCTCAGAAAATCTAGGGCATTTCATGGGAAGGCTGACACAGACAGCACAGACAGCGTTGTCAGTGCTTGGGGAGTTACTCACTCACTCTTCCCTGCTACAACAGAAAATGATCCAGGAAAACTGAGTTTAAAAAAACAAACAGTAAAATTTGAATGTACATGTGGGCAGAGATGAAATGGACCATGTAATTGATACCACAGGGGCTCACAGGGGTGCTGTAATGGAATTGACCAAGCTCAAAGGGACACATCTATCATCACTGACAATGGGCCTCTCTCTCTCTCTCTCTCTTTCTCTCTCTCTATTAGGCGATAATGGAAAGTCAAACACCTATTTGGAGGCGATAAGAAAGAATATTGAGTGGCTGAAAAAGCACAACAAAGATGGCAACAAGGAGGGTCAGCACATCAAAGGGTTTTCTCTCTGTGTGTAAGAGAGAGTGGGAGAGGGAATAGGAGTGTATGCGTTTGTGTGTGTGTGTGTGTGTGTGTGTGTGTGTGTGTGTGTGTGTGTGTGTGTGTGTGTGATGTGAGTGAGGAGCATTGACCTGGGTGTGTGCTAGGAAAGGAATGTCCAGTAAAAAACTTTCACTGGGGTTCCTAGTCAAATACTGATTAACTTTTTCTGGAGCACTTCAAGCTCATTTTAAGATCAATTTAGAAATAAGTGGTAAAATATAACTGGGAGGTGATCTACTGATAATTTTTCAGAACAGCCCCAATCACCCTTTACAGATACAGCAGGTATATACCAGGAGTACTGCCCACATCAGTTCAGACATATTCTTTGCCCAAAGATAGAAGCACTGGACATGTGGTCTGAAATTCAATCACAATTCATCACATGAGGAGAATTAACTCATCCCTTCCATTGGTGTCATAGTTTTAACTTTTGGTATCATCTAACGGTATAAACTAGCATAAGCTAGTTTTAGCCAGATAGTGTTAAATAGACAGACAACCTCTACCTCACATCCAAAGTGATGTCAAAGAAGTTCTCCCCCTCCCCCGATTTGCAGTTGTCCAATGTAGGGCTATGTGCAAGACTGCTGAGAAGAACAGTTGAAGAATTGAAGGACAGTTTAAGTAAAGACCCTTTTGTTTGTCTTAAATTTGCAATTAAAGTCAAGTATCGGTTAGCATTGGTTGCTCACCCAAGAAGCCTTGTGAATGTTCACAAATGAGTTGATGGGTTTGCCCTAATTATGAAAGATGCAGACCTCTTGCTTTTAACAAAAGCTTATTCATTTCTTTCTTCCTACCTGTAATCTTGCCCATGCACATCCGCCTGTGGCATTGTTTCTGTTATTGTGTTGGAATCAGCCTCGGCCAATCGCAGCTGGGCAGTAAGCATCACTCTACTTCCTTTGATTGGTTCTGACAGATGCTTTCATTTTTATTCAAGCTCTTCCAACCAAGAACAGGGGAATGACTCGTGTCTCACAATATTTAATGGTATACATAGAAGTAGAACTGCAATCAACCGTTATCACCAGGCTGTTGTTGGACTGTTGCTGTATAAATTAATATGCTTCTTGGCAACTTACAAGAAAACTTTCTCAGAGCTCAAACAGACATGAACATAGAGAAAGATACTGTAAAAAATAAGGTTGGGGGATGCATTTCTTGAGGTTGGGCACCTCAGATGCTTTCCACATTCTTCAGTCACAGCAGGACAAAAGCATGGGGGACAGGCCAATTAAACTGACAAGCTCCATCAGAAATCAGTCCATTCCAGAGCAGATTCCATTTCTTTAGGAGGTCAAGCAAGCTGTAGTGACATGTATATATATATGTATATATGACATATGACATGTATATATAGGGGGAGTGTGTTTTGCATCTCCCTCTCTTTCTCTTACACACACACACACACACATATATATATATATATATATATATGTATATATATATATATATATATACACACACACTGATGGATTGACTCAGGGACTGAGTGAACAGCTCCCACAGCAATCACATTCTTCTGCTGGAAGCCAGCAATGTGGGGCAGCTGATAGGGGCAATAACTGTTCATGTCCCTCTTTATACACTCGTGGTTAAGGATTCACTGCATTCTTAACTAACAACATGGGTATTTATGTTATGTGAGACTACAAAAAATTGGGTTGCCAATGTTCTCATAATTGAATACACCTCTGATTTTCCCACCATTTCTCTTCCTTACCCATCACAGAGTATGACCTGTCCAAGCTGAGGGACTTCATGCACCAGCAGGTGGACTCCTACATTGACCGTGGGATTCTGCCAAAGGACGAGGGCGAGGTAATCAAGAGGATCTACGGCAGCCTGTAGAAAGCCCAGCGAATCCCCAACTGGACACAGCGGCAACTGGACACAATCGTGCACACACTGAAAATGAATCAATTAGGAAACCCTACCCGTACCTCCATACTTCAGAAAAAGTTCACACAGGGTAAACCCTTCACCCCCATCCCACTCTAACATGGTTTCACTGATGTCCAGACTTCAGAAAGGACACAACAGTAATGTATCAGGGCATCTAGATGATGCACCAGGCATTTTTCTATACCACACCTCCATTGTTATATGCCATTTCTTTGGTAACTGCTTCATACTGCATGTTGATCCAAACACTCCCTTACTAGATTTCTAAATTGTATTTAGAAATTGCTAGCTGTACATATGAAGAGAGTTTGAAATTAATGTTAAGCTCAGTCTGGACAAACATGAAATAGAATATTGATGCAAGCCATGGTTTTCAGGGAATGTCCCTCAGTGCCGTTTAAAATATGTCCTTGCCAAAGTGGTATCCCAGAAACAGTGGCAGTTCATCAAAAAAGCACAAATTGTATTTAGAAATTGCTAGTTGTACATATGAAGAGAGTTTGAAATTAATGTTAAGCTCAGTCTGGACAAACATGAAATAGAATATTGATGCAAGCCATGGTTTTCAGGGAATGTCCCTCAGTGCCGTTTAAAATATGTCCCTGCCAAAGTGGTATCCCAGAAACAGTGGCAGTTCATCAAAAAAGCACTTTGCTTCAGTGATGCTCTGTTCACACCCACAGGGAATAAAAAAACAGACTAAACATGTCTTTCTTCACTAGCTCCTGTAAAATAAATGACAGCTATTATGACTACCTAAAGTATCACCACTAAAAGCCAGAAACAAACTGTTTTGAATAGCTTGGTTAGAGACTAGAGGGCAGACATTAGGCTTTTCAGATCTCGTAGGGTTCAACAGATTTCTTCTTGCTACTGAAAAATGTATGTATATCAAAATGTATCCATCACATGTAGCCTGGTCTGGAGTGAATCATTATTTTCATGTTTTTTGTAAGTGTTAAACCTATTCTACTATGCCTTTTGACTCTGCCAAAAAAGATGACTTTGTGTTTCTGTGTCATGACTGTTTTGTGTCTGTCAGACTCATTTGATCAGTTTAAAGGTCCTTCAAACCCCCAGGGGGAACCAGTGTCACTCTGCACTCTGTACTCGTGGTTTCTTTTCTCACTCTGCATGTTCCAGAGCATTTAAAATGTGCATCCTGATGAGAGTTCAGATAAGATGCAAAACAAAAGTGTTTTCAAGTGTAAATACCTGTGAAGTTTTTCAGAATGTAAAGGTGATTAAAACATTCTTTATAGATGTGGTTGGCTCATCTCAAAGCATTTGGTAACACTACTTCAGGGGTAAACATACATAACACCTTTCAAAAGGTACAAAAGAATATGTAGCAGCATGCATAAACATCTATAGCAACTTTTTGCCAATGACACTGTGTCACAAAACAAGTCTTGCCTTATATTCTGCAACAGTGTGTCAATTTTCAACAGTTAAACTCTTATGAACAATTATGAATGTCATAAATGTCATGTTATGAGGCACTTATGAAGATTTAGTGCATGTCTGCATAAGATCCCTTAAAGTATTGCCAACCATCCTGTGTTTTTTTTAACTAAAAGACAGCACTTGGATCATATGGGTTTAAGTCTGATAGGAAGTCCATTCATGAGGTTGTTTATGAGAAGGCATAATTGTGTCTAAATATGTTTATGAACAGATACAAAGTCAAAACGTTTGAGATGGTTCAAATGGGTCAGTTGCTGCATTCTGCATGATGCTGAAGTCTGTTGAACACAATTATCCATTAATTCCAAGCAGAAAAATAGATAGCATAATTGCACTGGTGTTATGTACGGAAACACTATGCTCTAGAGTCATGTACATTTTCCCCTCAAAAACAACTGACCCTGAGTCATGATGTTAAAGTAATTTATCTAACTATTCTATACAATTTTACATATATTGCTGTCTTAGCAGTGGCATACATACACACAATTCAAAATACATTATTCATTATTACCAGCAGGGCTGTGACATCATTATCACATATTTTTGTTATTATGACACTCATGTCAGAGATTGCAGCTCTTCTGTAGTGATGAGTTTTTTTCTTGGAACATGAATGACCACAGTAATGACACCAGAACTAAACCCTCTGGCATGCAGAGTAGGGTCATGAGTGATGGAGATAATGCAACCAGTTTCCAAGGTCTGACCCATGGCAAAAGCTCAGTGTGAAAGGCCAGGTCAGTGTTAATAATAAAGCTGGAGGAGCCCAGTTTATAGATGCATTTATTTTTTTCCTCAAACCGAGTCACCAGAGTACCACAATAAAACAATTCAAGCCAGTAAGGATGAAACTGTATGCATCACATGAAAAAAAACACATTCACCCTTCAAAATAGATTTTGTCCCTTTCACAACACAGCTTTGAATAGGCAAAAGACAGCAAAGACAGTCAAAAATCAGCACACTTCCACACATGAATTGCTTCGAGACAATATTTTCATTCTGTTAAAAAATACTAAAAGGACAAGAGATTTACTGACCACTTTCAAAGATACTTTAAATAAGATTGTGTTCAATGAAAATCCTTCAAGAAACAAATGATCCAGTCCCTGAGGGGTTGGGCGGCTTCCCCTCCCTGCCTGAAAACTTAATAAATTAATAAAAATGAATTGCTGCTTCAACCAAAGCCATTTAGCCACCCCCCCCCCTCTGAGAGCTTCATTGGTTTAAAGAGAACTGGATAAGCAGCCAAGATTGGGTGGCTCTGCATTACTAGTGAGCTACTTTCCAACTGGACTTTTTACAAGAAATGACAGGTGTTGTGGGGGTCATTAGCATTCTGGCTTGAGAAACCTGTAGTGTGAATGCCAGGCTATGGGTGCCTAAATTCCCATTCCTAAGAACACCATCATAAAACAAGTACATCTGTGATAATAATGCATGTATTCATTTTTAAAAGGCAAAAGATGACCCCCCTCAGCACAAACACAAGGACATAGGGTCCTCTCCATTGTTTTGTGAAAGCAAGAATTTACAAAAAGCACAGAATGGTGATAAAGTGTCTGGTTGTGTAACATCACTCCTTCTGGAACCTGAACCTTTCTGTCATATCTCCTGGTATGATGACACTGGGTGTGAGTCCTCTTCTTTGCTGTCCCTGCAAGCATAAAGGAAAAATCATTTTTACTATTATTATCTTTATTTCTGAATTTGTAGCCTCCCATGAAATGTAACTGACATCAGCTCTTACATTTGATCTGAAACACATTGACCTGCACTGTTTAGGAGCAGAGAGTTTAAACTCCACAGCATAAAAATAGAGGATACAAACACCCTTCGCAATTAACCCCATGAAGGAAACATGTGGTGTTGGGGTCTCATCTGCAAACTCTCTTTGTCCCTGAGGGTTGTGAGTTCAAATCCCTGGTATGGACAAAGTCAGTTTATGTATGGGCATGGGGCTGTACCTCAATTTTGCAATATATAAAGCTGTCCTGGATAGGATGAGGAGCCTTTAAGCAAAGAGGTAACAACTACCAGAAAGATAAGCACTTTCTGACAGTAGTTCCCCCATCTCTGTAGTGTAAGGTCCACCACTCAGGAGGAACTGCCTCAGAAGCCCAGGGCCATATGCCCAGTAGACAACAAGCAGGTGTACATAGTGGGGCGGCTCACCAGGTAAAGGGTACTGTTGATTGCTTGTGCATGCATACACATTTACAAAAATTCAAAATATGCCGAACCTTATTCTATAACAAGGCTGTGAATCCTCACAGATTAATAAACCAATAAGCTGAAACTCTGTTTGCCCCTCTACAGGATTTTGAGTCTTTACTTTTTTCATCAGGTAGGTAATGTGTACCATGATGGAAAAACCATGATTCAGTGATCATTCTCTGCTCCCATGCTCTGTCTCTCTCTCTATCTCTCCCCCTGACTCACTTGCTCCTCTTCCTTGCAGCTTCCTAACTGGTTTAAAAATAGCACACTGGTAGGTATGCACAAAGAGCTGGAAATTCCCACTGAAAGAGCTGGAGGCAGAGGAGGCTGAGGCCAAAACAAGCGCATCATTGCAGCTCATCACTTATTCAGAGCTATGTGACTCGAGTGGAACAGCTCATTATTACCCCCGTCACAACAGCAAATTGAGCACTAAACCGTCATGCCGCGAGATAGCAGACAGGCGTAGGTGTGAAAGCGAAAGTAATTAGCAAATCAGAACATCGCTCTATTGAATCCTTTCAGAGACAGGCAGTAGACAAAGGTAGTGCATCCCTGAACTATAAACACTATTGGCCTGCACACCCCCCTCTTTTCTCCCATGTGCAATTTACACAATTTACAGTTGTCCTGTTCCCAATTCCCCACAAACTCTCTTCTTGGCTGCTTCAAAATTAATACCAAATAAATTTTTCTATATAGAAATGTGCTGTGCTTACTCAAGTATAGAATACATACTCAGTATTGTGACTAGTTTGGGAATGACAGGACAAGACGATGAGCAAGAGAAAAGGACTTTGTTGCCCTTTTTTATGCTGTTTCCCTGCCCTCTTCTCATTCCTGCCTCTTGTGTCATAAATCCAGATTTTGTATCATGTTGACCTTTTACTGAATGCAGCCAATCATTGTAAACTGAATTCTTGTTAAGCAGGAACTATGTATGCTTCTTTCATCAATTAATCAATAACTTTTTTCCATCTCACTGTGGAACAATGTACGTAACAATATATCACTGTATGTTTCCACAAAAGACTGATTGTGCTGTGCTTTTGTTGCATGTTATCTTTTCACAATTATTAATTCATTATAATTACATGAATACATCAGTGATGTCAGTTAGCTAACTAGCTAAAATGCACTTTTGGAATGGACTACCTAAATCTGGTTACAGTGAGCTGAATGCATGATATTTTGCTAACTGTGTCTGTAGCTAGTTAGTGGATTTATTACATTTTCACGCTTTACCCTTTAGACAGACTTTATGGTTCCAATGAGCTGGAAGTCAAAGTAACTAGATAGCTAGCTATCTAACGTGCCTTAAAGAGTGAAACAAACCACTGTCTGATTATTTACAAGCATCAGTTCACTCTAAAATGTTCTGTTCTTTCTAAAATCTGGATGGGAGGATAGTGGAAACAAAGAAAAAATAACCGATTCATACACATAAAAGATTTGTAAATCTGAACAGCATCTGTTGTAAACTGATAACCAATAACCTTCCATGTTCTTAAGCTGGAACATTAAGTAGTCTTGAAACAGAAACATATATGAGGTGAATATCCAGTTCTGAAGAATTTGAGAGACTGCATAAACAGAAGCATTTGGGGGAAACTGTCTTTTCACAGTTTCTGAAGAAGACAAGAGGAATTCTGACAAAAAAGCATCACTTACCAAGTGTCGCTGTCACTTTCTGGGTTGGATTTAATGCGGGAGCATTATCTTTAAGAGTGACAAAGGAGTCACATCAGTCCACTGTGTTTAGGAACAACACAAGCATACTAACTTCTCAGCTGGAATGATTTGTGTTGTTATGAGTCCTCTCCAGGCTTTCCAACAGAATGTTTTCTGTGGGTTTTCTTTTCTCACAGAATCACTCTGATCCTAGAAGGATGATGACTTTGCATCACCTTATCTTTCCCAGTGAAGAGCCAGTGTGTCGATCTATAAGGTGAGATGGGGTGACTACTAATGCAGCACAATTTGTCTACACAGACTACATAGCACAAATACCACCGAGGGGACCTGTTTCTGCTCCTACAAGCAGTGTTGTGAAACTGGTTACTTTGTCACTACATTTAGTGACTTTTCAGACCCTCTTAGTGACTTTGTTTCACAAAACAACTAGCAATAAATGTAACAACTTTTTGGACAAACTGTGAAAATACTAGTGTTCAAGCATACTAGTGTAGTAGCAGATCAACTGATTTGCTCATCACATACCAACCTCTGTGCTAGTTTCATAATAAGAGGACGGGCTGATTTTTTTTTTTTAAGTTTGCTTCTGATTGTCATTACTGGCAACAATGCAAACACTTCCTATTCTTCCTCTGTAAAGGCTTGGGAAACTAGTCACAGTACTAGATATATTAACACAGTCTAGTCACCTGTCTTTGCTGTAAGCATGCACACTTGTGTGCAGAAGTAGAGCCAAGGCTTGCCATGAAGGGGCCTAAATATCTTTCTTTATTAAGACAGTGGCTTGTAACAATGTAACACTTGAAAACCACCTCAACATCAACATTTTGAGTGCCTTAAATTTCATAACCTTTACACTTAACAATAAACTGCATATCAAGGACAGACTGTGTCTGGAATGCTCTGGAAGCTCTAGGAACAGTCTGATTACACCACAACTGACATTTATAGTAAAAAGGTCTGTTTTCACATCTCAAGGGTATCTTACCTGATATCCTCTTCTTTCAGCTTCCTGGCTGCTTGCTTTGAGAGTTTAATCTGTAAGTCCAGTCTGTGTAAGAAGTCCTTGGCAGAAAGCTCCTCGGGCTGGGGTGGGTGGGTTTTGGTTTCCTGGGGACTGGGGGAAGGCGAGGGGAAGGAGGAAGAGGTGCCATCTGCGTCCAAAGTCAGCTGGGGTCCCTCCTGGGGCTTGCAGCCATAGCTGGCCCCACTCTCTGGGGACTCTAGACTGTTCAGTCCATTGAAGGGTGTGGCCTTCTCTGAGACCACAGGAATGTTCAGAGTGTTCCGCAAGAATATACAGTCATTGCTGAAGAGCTTGTTTGTTCTTTTTATTTGTTCCATCTATAAAAAAAGAAAGCTAAGATTTTTTTAGTGGGAAAAAATATTTTTGATTAAATTAATATCCTATCATTTTCATAGGGTGAAAACATTAGCATGTTACAATGTCACAAAGTTCTCACATAAACGTGCTTGAACGAAAAAAAAACTTCTTTGTTAGCATTTAAGTGAGCATAACTGTAGCAAACACAGGACTATATGTGGAACAAATACCCCTGGACAATTTAGCAATAGATTAGATTATTAGATTATTGTTAGACTGTTTGTATGAAGAGTCACACATACCATGAAACATGCTAACTTTGTGTCACATTAAATAATACATACGAAACACAATTGCCAAAAAAATCCGTACTTGTTCAATAATGCAGGCAGACCTCGACCCTCCAGTGCTATACTTCCTGGTTATAAGTCTGCCCTCCAATGGCTAGTCATCATCTATTTGCTGGATAGGGATAACTCGCAGATATCGTTGCCAAATGCTGTTTACTCTAAACATGTCATGTTTATGAAAATCGAGCGCAATGAGTGTTTACAGTGGTTTAATGATTTATGCATCTCCCTACTGATATTACTCTGTGTACAATTGTTTGTCTAGTTGAATATCTTATTCAGTAGATGGCCGGATCTTCTAGTTAGCTTGACGTAACTTGGGTCGAATGTCTGCGAAAATACCTAACTATGGACTCATAATGTCTACATTAAGTCAGCCTGGTGGTTCTCCAGCTAAATGTTTTAATACGACTGATTCTTGCGTTTATGCAACTTGACAGATCCTTACCGTTACGCCGTATTTGAGTGATATTCCTTGCAGCGTGTCGTTGTCTGTCACTCGGTGCTCGATGTACTTCTCTCCTAAAGTGGCTGTAACGCTGGCCGTGCTTCCATAGGACCGTGTCTTGGTGCGGGCCAAGCTCTGCGACAGATCGCTTTCTGATTCTGAGCCTGCCCGTGATCTGGGAAAGACAGGTTGTCCAAACCGACCGCGTCCATCCCGCGGCGGCAGGACTGGAGAGAACTCCGCCATGTTCTTCTCACATAAATAACGAGGCCGCTCTGTTATGATAAGGCAGCTGATCCACCGCACTTCACAGACGCACCGCTTAATTCAAACTGTAGAGGGATTCCCTCTCTCCGCTTTCAGTATACCTGATGACATGTGAGTGTGGCATGTTTCACGTCCTCGAGCACTTCGCGGAAAAGCAAGGACACCGCTTCCCTGCCACGGACACGGAGTAGGAAAGTATGCTTCTAGAATGATGCAATTTGATACACGGTCTACAATGAATAGGCTAGTCTACGTCGATTACACGGGGATGAGCAACAGAGCAAAGCACCAATCAAGAATCTTAACAAAACTTGGAGCACTACTTATTAAACACTGAATTATTTTTGCTACGTGGTATGTGCCGAGAAAATCTGACAGACTGTAATATAATAGCTGTATTTTTTCGCGGTGGGAGTCTAACCGACAGGCGCAGTCCCCCTCACCTTCTGAGGGACCGTTTTCGATAGCCCCATACATCCTTTAAATTAAACATGGCAAATCAATATTCGTGAAATTGGTGCCAATCAGACCAGACGACAATAATAAACTAAGGCACATTAATGGGCATTGGGTCCCTTATGTCGTACTTTTATTTTGGAAGCGTAAAACCAAGTGCAGGTGTGATTAACCATGGGTGAAGACGAGTATTATGGGATGTGGAATACTCAGCGAAAAAAAGAGCAGTAGTCTGGTGTAAAGTGGCAACAAAGCGAGTCGGTAAACTGTTAAGTGTGTATTTATGCATTTTATTTTTCGAAGTGATTGTGAATTGTAAAAAGGAAAAGAGGCATAAAGTACCTTTGTATGTGGCGACGAAGTGTACTGTGAAGCTGTGAGAACGACAATGTAGCATCCTCGATTGTTAGCTTGCTAAGTTCAATTCAGTTCAATTCAGTTTTATTTATATAGCGCTTTTTACAACACGAGTTGTCACAAAGCAGCTTTACATCGGTATTCCAGGCCTGATACCTCCTCAGAGAAAGCCAAAGGTGACAGTGGCAAGGAAAAACTTCCTGACTGAAAGGAAGAAACCTTGAACAGAACCCGGGTCAGAGGGGTAAGGATGGGCGGATCGATACCAAAGTATTGATACTTCCAATCCTGATGGTTCAGTTTTGAGAATCGATCCTCATATTAAAAAATCGATACCAGGCGCTGTCTTTAAGTAGTGATTTTATTATATATGTGTTTATATATATAGATTTTTCTTTCTATATATAGGTTTTTTGAAACTTCATTTTATTCATTTATTTATTTTTTAAATTGTTGTTTAGGATAGGAACTACTTTTCCTTCCACCTTCTCGCTCCGCTCCCCATAGCTTATAGACAGGCACACGGAGAAACAGATTCTGCCAGTTAGTCAGTCGCACAACGGCAGAAAGGAAACGAATCGTTGTTTGGAGCTGTTTCACTCTCGTAAACAACAATGAAGCAAAATGTGACATATGTCAAAAGTCGGCAAGGTATTGTGGCAATACCACAAACCTGATGAAACACATGGAAAAACTGACACACAAGAGCATGACGAGTTACAGCAGAAGCGAGGAGAGGCGGAGAGAACGCAGGCAAATACCCCCACATCTGGCAGAGTGAGGCAGAGTTCTCTGACAGAAGCTTTTCAGAGAGGCTGGCGTTATCCAGGTATGCAGTGATAATACTAGGTTAGTTTAACCATTTGAAAAGTAAGCAGGAATTACTGGTTATTTCTTGAGGTGCAGAATATTGCATTGTATGCTAAGAGTATTGTTGCCGACTAAGGTCAATACTCCGACTATGTAAAAAGTCACGCTAACACGTTTATCTGATGTCTTTAATCGGCATCTAAATATTTATATATCTAAATATTATATATATATATATATTTTTATTTTAATGTGTGCATGTCTGGCTACGTAACCGACGCCAGGTCCTTTATGGAAAGAAACCCTACTATTTCATTGATCCCGTTTTTATTGTAATCGTGGTATTGCTGTCCATATAAACTTGCTTTTTCGTGTAGGCTTAAGAAGATTAGGAAATCTTCATGAACAATCAAAACGAGGTAAATAAAATAAAGATGCTCTGGAAAAATCGTGGCCTGTTTAAGAAGATTAAGAAATCTTTAAGAAAGTGCTAATGTGCACATGTTTTTATGCTGTTGGTATTTTAATGTATTTTATTCATATTTATGTTGTAATTATTTATTTATTTTATTATTATTTAATCATATTATATCTGTAAAATACTGGACTATTTTTTTACATTAGCAAAAACATTTTTATTTAATTGTACTCATTTATTTTCTTTTATAATAAATTTGTTATTAATGGCTGGTATGTGTCATGTGATTTGCATTTAAGTGTAATGAATAATGATTTTTTTTTTCTCTAAAAATGACCATTATTTTGAAAAATCACATACCGTTTAAGAAATTATCAGGATCGGTATCAGCATCGGTATCGTTAAAATTGTAACAAAAAGTGTTGGTATCGTATCGAATTAAAAAAGTTTGGTGTTGCCCATCCCTACCGAGGGGGAGTCCATCTGCTTCTGGCTGGCACTGGATGGACGAATTCAGTAGGAAAGAATTTCCTAAGAAATTCTTAACAGTACTTAATGTGGCAAGAGGGAGTGCTTAAAGTACACCAAGTCAGCTAAAGAATGTTTAAACTGTAGCCAGCTAGGCCACCCTGGGAATTTCACCCAGAGAATTTCAGCCTAGCACTTGCACGCAGAACACAGGTTTGTTGATACCAAGAAGCAAGAGACATGATTTCAGGTATAAAATTGAATTTTATTGACTGAAGAGGTAGTGGAATTACTACAGAGCTAAATGCGTACAAAAGTACTCCAGCAACAAACCCAATCTGATAGCAAAAAGTTGTTTATTATAGATAGAGTCAACCCTGGGTATTACAAGTTAGAGTGATAATTAGGAATTCTTTGTTACAATAAATAGTTTTTTTTAAAATGTATCCGTACAAAAGACATATTAAAATTTCCACTATCACACAGATCAATAATTGTCCACAATTGTAGCTACAGGAAAAAAGGTTCAGCAGCAGGACTAAGGCTTACCTTGGGGAGGCAGACTAATTGGAGGTTGTGCCCAGGTCCCAAGCCACATGCACACACACACACACACACACACACACACACACACACACTGCAAACAGTAATGGGTGAATCAAACCAGGGTGCTCCTAGATACTCCACACTGTCAGGGGATCCCACCACTAGCCTCCCCAATAGGGGAACTCAGCTGCAGCTTTAAATAAAGAGAGAAGTATGTTAGCTGGGCAATAGGCATGCTAAACAAAATATTATACCAGTTGGTACCAGGCTATACTTCCAACTAAGCAAAAATCACAGTTCCAAACAGCCTATCCACAAACCCATACAAAAGACAAGTAAAAAAAGAAAGGACAAAGTTAACTAAACACGGTTACCAAAAGTTATGCACAACATAACCCACACGGCCCGCGTGGACACCGTGCACACTGGGCAATACTGAGCATGAGCTAACACTAAGAGAAAAGCATGGGTGAAACAATGGCAGAGACAAAACAGCAGCTTGATCAGAATGCGGCACGCCAATATAGGTTCCCCTGGAACAATTTGCAGGCCTAGTGCTACCTGTCGGGACAAAATGAAGTTACCAAAAAAGGAAATAAACCTAATGTTTAAAAATAATACCATACCCTGCACATACATACCTACAGTGTGGCAAACACACATCGAAGATGAACAGCAAGAAGTGCTACAGCTGAAGGTCAGTAGCAGAGGAACGTACCGAAAGTTGCATCGGCAGCAACTGCAAAATCAAACTAAAAACAAAATGGACGAATCGACGGGTGCATAAACCCAAGCAAAGCAGTAAACAGCAAGTCGACACATGCCTCTCTAACAATGGAGGAGCAGGTGGCGGAAGGGGCGGATATTCTGGAAACAGAAATTCAGGTAGTGTTTACCTGGGCCTTTTATACACGGAAAGCTTGTTAAATATGCTATGGTTACTGGCAAACGGAACAAAAATGTATCCAAAAAAGGGAGGATGACGCTATCCAGCTACAACCTACCCAACACTTTCGCCCCGACGATGGACTAAAGAGAAGGGAAAAGGAGAAATGGAAAACTAGCCCCATGGTCTAAAAAGGGCAGAAACTGCCTGAGATACAGGTCTGGGAGAGCTTGCAGCCACACCTGCCATTCCACACACAGCCCGGGGGAGGTGATGGATATTTGAGTGCTGACCTGCTGTGGCCCGCCCCATCCTTTGCAGTGCCACCTCATGTGAGTCAAGCTGGTTCTGGGCCTGAGGGACAGGGAAGATAGAAGATAAGTCTGATGGTCTTGGAATTTGGTCCACGGGGGCCAAGTTAGTTGCAGCCAGAGTCACGGCTGCCCGGGCAGAGGGATACTGTGAAGAGGATTGCTCCAACACAACAGGACCTGTTGGCAGAGACATGCAAGGAGGTTGGGAAGCTTCCGGCACAAGGACCCACAGGTCATCATCGCTGGAAACATCTGCTTCCTGGGGTTGTGTCTGCTCCTCTGAGGGACCTACCCTGGGAATACCATCTGGGGACTCTGCACGAGCCTGGCCCTTCAGCATGGTGCGATGGACATGTTGTACCTTGCCCGGATTGTCAACTGGTGCTATGGTGTACACAGCTCCCCCCTCTTTAGGCGCCCTCAGCACCTGGTACACCACTGGACTCCACAGATCTTGAATTTTATGCCAGCCCTTTGCTCCATGGTCACGAAAGTAGATACGCTGCCTCTCCTTCAACGGCGCATCTCTCACCTGGCAATCATGGTGCTCCTTGCGCCGAGCAGCAGAAGCAGCCAACCGGTCTCGGGCCCCCTCAAAGGCTGTCCTGAGTCTAGTTTGATGACCCAGTCATGCACAGTGCCAGCCTCTGGTTCTTGCACCCTGCCCAACAAAAAGTCAACTGGTAACTGGGGATCTTGACCGAACATAAGAAAATAGGGAGACTCACCAGTCGACTGATGAGGGGTAGTATTATAACAAAAGACCAGCTGGGGGAGACAGGAAGCCCAATCCTTCTTCCTTGAGGCCGATAGCATGCACAGGAGATTGTGCATGGTCCGATTGAACCTCTCACATTGGCCGTTGCCAGCCGGATGATAGGGGGTAATGTGTGACCTCACAATCCCATACAGGTTGCAGAGTTGTTGGATAAGGGCGCTCTCGAAACTACGGCCCTGGTCAGAATGGAGACGACTGGGTACCCTAAATTTGTAAAACCATTCAAGCACCAGAACCTGGGCCACGGTAGAGGCACGCTGGTCCCGAGTGGGAACAGCCAGGGTATACTTACTAAAGATGTCCATCATTACAAGGACATTTTCTATTCCTGTACGTGAGGGCTCCAAAACTGTGAAATCTATGGGCAAAACTTCATTAGGTCGGGAGGCTAGTAGGTGCCCCATATAGCTAGGGGCAACAGGCTGAGCCTCCTTGGCTACCTGACATCACCCACACTCCTGGCACCAATGCTTCACGTCAGCGGTCATTCCAGGCCAAAAGCACCGCTGGCGCACCAACTCAGTAGTCCGCTCCACACCTTGATGGCCATGCTCTTGGTGCAGTTGGGTCAGCACATCCCTCTTCAATGCTGTGGGCAGGACCAATTGTAAGACCCCCCGTCTAGGCGGAGAATCCTACGATACAACATACCATTCTTTTCCACCAAGCGGTCCCACTGGCACAGCAGGGTCAGGGAAGACATAGAAAGCAGCTGACACTCAGCTGGGCTAGGGCGTTTCTTCGGCCTCCAATAAGCTAAAACTTCCTTTATATCAGGATCAGCCTCCTGCAAAGCACACAAATCAGAGGTGGTATGGCAAGAAGACTGAGATGGCAGTTTGGGTTACCCAAGTGGGCCGCTCCATGGTTGCAACTTGCTGTAAGGACTCTGGGATGGACGTGCCGGGGGATCATCCTTGCTGCTTAGATCAGCTGGTAAATACTGTTGAGAGAGAGTATCAGCATTTTTATTGCTCTTGCCAGACCTGTATTTTATCTTGTAATCAAAAGCAGCAAGCTGGGCCACCCATCGCTGCTTGGTGGCCCCCAGTTTGGCAGAAGCAAACGGGTTGTTATCTGTTTAAATCACACACTTGTGGCCCAGCAGGTACTCCCAAAATTTTTCTGTTACAGTTAGCTAACCTCCCGTTTAAGAAAGGCACATTTTACCAGCTTTGCTTTGAGCCCTTCCTGCTGCAGGCGGGCCAACACCACCTCCAACCATTCCAGATGTTGTGCAAAGGTAGAAGAGAAAACAACAACATTGTTGAGATACAGCAATAATGTCTGGCAATGCTGGTCCCCAAACATTCTCTGCATAAGCCGCTGAAAGGTGCTTGGGGCGTTGCAATGGCCAAAAGGCATGTAATTCCATTCGAACAGCCCAAAGGGTTGTCTTTGCCTTATCCTTCTCAGAAACCAGGACCTGGTTGTACCCACTGGCTAAATCCAGAGTGGAAAACCAGCAGGCACCAGACAGTCTAATGACTCCTCTATACGGGGTAGCGGGAAGGCATCCTTTCTGATCTTGCTGTTCAATTGACTGTAGTCCACACACAGGCGAGGGCTACTGTCTTTCTTTTTGACCAGCACAATAGGTGAAGCATAGGGGCTGCTGCTGTCCCGAATGACCTGCGCCTCAAGCAGCTGATTGATATGGGCCTTGACAATGTCATATTCTGCAGGAGGCAAGTGCCTATAGCGCTGTCGTATAGGGGCCTCATCCAAAAGGGGAATCTCATGGGAGACAAGGTTTGTGCAGCCTAAGTCCCCGTCCTGAGAAGAGAAAACTGCCTGATAGTGAAGCAGCAAAGATCTAACCTGGCCTTGTTCCAGATCTGTTAGTGTGGGCAAGGGCTTCAATCTTATCCTGGATAGAACTACTAGCTGTTGAAGCAGAACCGGTGACTTCAATGGCCTTTACCTGTGCAACCCCTGTAGGCAAACTAATGATATCAACATTACACAAAATGCCTAAGGTGGTGTGGGGGTACAGTAAGACACCAGTGGGGGTACAGTAAGACACCAACATTGACGATAGGTATATATACTGTACCCTTGACCACTTGAACCAATGCTGATGAGGCTAACAATCCCTCAGGTAAGCCAGAGTCTAGGGGCTCGAATATGACAGAGCTCCCAGAATATTGTTCAGAGCAGGTTGCAGGTACAAACTTTGTCACGCTCCCGGGATATGATGAGCCCCCCCCCCTCATACTTTCACCTTACCAACATAATTAGGTGTGGAATAAGCACTGGACTGATGACACCATTGCAGGGCTTGAAATACCGGACCAGGGGCCTGAGACACAGCGAGCAAATCAAACAAGGCCGGACCATGTTGTCCAAACAACTCCTCGTAGCACTTGCTGATGACATTCATTCTGACAACACCTGGAACTTGAGAGGGCAAACCCCCTAGAGGATCCTTCACCACTAGGACCCCACACCCTGGTATAACCTTACCACAGAGTTGAACATCTAGCTCAAGATAGTCATTGTAAGGGAAGCTGTAGCCAATGGCAAGACTGAAGATGGTCCTGACCCCAGGGCTTAAAGTGCTGCAAGAAAAAGCTCTCAATAACAGTAGACACCATGGACCCAGTGTCTAACAAACAAGGCACCTTTACCCTGCCAATAACAACATCTAGATGTGGACAGGACGACATCAACTTAGACATAGTGCCTACACTACTTGAGGTAACCCCAGAGCCAGTGGAGACCCCATCTGAACTGTGGCTCAGCAACTCGGTGGGTACTAGTTTTCTGCCATCTGATTGGAATGTGTGGACCTGTCCGCACAAGTGGACGGGGTAGCTATGGAGGTGGATCGAGGTCGAGAGGAAACCCGGTCCCCATCGCACTCCCTGGTGAAGTGACCAGGTTGCTGGCACGTCCTGCAAATGATTGCACTATCACGGGCAGAACTATTGTGCCTATGAGAGTCTCGTAAGAGTGTATAGTCTCAGTAAGCTGGTTGAGCTGGTCGCTTAAGAATTTGTGAGGTCCGCCAATTCAGACCCCGGGAGAATACTATTTGGTACAGTGAGGGGCCCCCCTTGGACCCTATACTGAAGGCCAAAAGGGGTGGGTATAGAACAACTACTGCCCCTTACGCCCCCTGGCATACCCTTCCATTCCCACCTCTCCACAAACCTCCAACAAAGTATAGGCTGGCTGGTGGCGCACTGTTTTAACTCTCTACAGAGGGAACAGTCACATACGTGCTCAATGAACTGATCATGTAACAATACCTCAGTATTTGGCATGCCATTTGGTGCCACTCCTTGAACCTTCTCCATGAGACTCATCAAAGCCAGGGAGAATTCTTGAAGACTCTCCCCCTCCTTCTGTTTTCGAGAGAAAAAGGCTTCCTGCAAGGCAACATAAGACTGACAACAACCATACAATTCCTGCAATATTTTAATGATTTTCTCTGGATCCCCCCTCTCTGCGCTAGAGCGGCACTTGATTTCCTCCCTTGCCTCCCCTTCTAAGTGGTCATACAAGAAAAATGCTTGATCAGCCATGGAAAGGTGACGGGCCCACATGCAAGCCCGTGCCTCCTCTACCTATTCATTTATAGCCATTCCAGAATTACCCCGAAACAATGGGCACTTTCTATCCCTAGGAATAAAGACAAGTCGCTCAGTTAATGGGGTGCGCCCTTTGGCCCCCGCAGGGGTAGCAGGCAGCGCTGCTGGAGGGTCAGAGGTGGCTGCACCTGATGTGGATGGTACGACTACTGTCTGTTCCTGCCAGAGGCGTTCATTGTCAGCTCTCAGTTGTGCAACCAATCCCCTCAGTTGTTGAAGTTCCTCCTCCATAGCAGCTGAACACACAATTTACACACACCAAAATTGCAGAGAGAAAAAAACACAAGAACACAGGGGGACAAAGGCGCAAGAGAAGTGCAAGATGAAGTCTGGGGGTCAGTTGCTTACAGGTAGTCTCAAGTCTAGTGTCTTCTGCTGTTTTGTCTCTGCTCTTAAACTAACACAAAAAAATTTGACACAGACCACAAAGAAACCTCTGATGGACCAGCTGATATTTTGGAAAAAACAAAATAAAGAAAACCACGTCTCTGCTTTTACATAGTATACATCCTGCCAACTGCGCCAGATTGTGGCAAGAGGGAGTGCTTAAAGTACACCAAGTCAGCTAAAGAATGTTTAAATTGTAGCCAGCTAACCCACCCTGGGAATTTCACCCAGAGAATTTCAACCTAGTAATTCCACTACCTCTTCAGTCAATAAAATTCAATTTTATACCTGAAATCACATCTCTTGCTCTTGGTATCAACAAACCTGTGTTCTGTGTGCAAGTACTAGGCTGAAATTCTCTGGGTGAAATTCCCAGGGTGGCCTAGCTGGCTACAGTTTAAACATTCTTTAGCTGACTTGGTGTACTTTAAGCACTCCCTCTTGCCACATTAAGAATGGTGAAACATGTAATTAGTAAGACATAGCAATATACAGTGTGTAAAACATAATGAGTCTTGTAAAACTTAAATCTTCAAAGTTATACAGCAGAATATGCATAGAATGTAGTCCTCGAGGGTCTCAGTTCTTGGTACAAGGAGGGCTCCACAGGAATGACAGCGAGGAAGCTGAGCTGGAGGTCCCGAAATGGTGCTTGAGTTACAGCTCCAGGCAGGAGCCCAGAGCCGGGTGAGGAAAACAAATTTGAAAACATTGATTAGTGGATGATAAGAATGGCAGGAATGTACAGCAGAGAGCCAGGAGAGGAGGGGCAGGGGAAGAGATGCTGGTGTGCAACAAGGAAAAAAACCCTGACAGACTGTGACGGAGTCCCGTCACTACAGTTGAGTATGTGTTTTGACTGCCATACCAACGAGCCTGGCTCTTTGGCGTTGCGGTCAAAGTCGCATGTTTGGTACCCCGTAGACTCGGGTTCAAGGCCCGGTGGGGTGACTGCTCTCGCCCTTCGCTACACAGACTAACATTATGGCAGCATACCTGAGGGACGGGAGGCAAGGAACCAGCATAATCATGAGGGCGACCCTAAGGCAGTCAACACCAGATCACGGCACAGAGTCCATTCCATGATAAAGTGACAGCAATGACCACTTAGTCCACCAGAGACTCTTATGATACATGCCAGCACCAGGCCATGTCCCTAAGCTGAAGGATTTACTGTATAGATATGTTTTGAGCCTAGACTTAAAGGTCGAGAGAGAGTCTGCTCTCCGAACCTCAGTGGGTAAGCTGTTCCACAGGAGAGGGGCTTGATAGGAAAAGGCTCTACTGCCTTTAGTAGTTGTGCCCACTCTTGGAACAATGAGAAGCCTGGCATTTTGGGAACGAAGGGCTCTTTGTGGAAGGTATGGATGAAGAAGGTCCTTAAGATAGGGAGGGACAAGCCCATTTAAAGCTTTAAATGTGAGTAGGAGTATTTTAAAATCGATCCGGTATTTAATGGGTAGCCAATGGAGAGAAGCTAGAATTAGGGTAATGTGTCCAAAGCTTTTTTTCCAGTTAAGATTCGAGCAGCTGCATTTTGTACCAGCTGAAGGGGCTGTAGTGAGACATTTGCATATCCTGACAAGAGGGCATTGCATTAGTCCAATCTGGATGTTACAAAAGCGTGGATTAGCTTTTCAGCATCATTAATTGATACAGTTTTCCTGATTTTGGCTATATTTCTCAAACGAAAGAAGGCTGTCCTAGAAGTGTTAGTTATATGTGTTTCAAAAGAGAACTCAGGATCGATAACGACACCAAGGTCTTTGATAGCTGCACTCGAGGCAAGGGAGACACCACCAAGGTCTAGTGTAAAATGAGTGAATTTGCTCCTGATTGAGTTTGGGCCGACAAACCAGTATTTCGGTTTTGTCTAAATTAAGGAGGAGAATATTTTGGGCCATGCATTTCTTTACAATTGATAGGCAGGCCACCGTGTTTGATATATTCAAAGGGACATCAGGTTTGACTGATATGTATAACTGAGTGTCATCTGCATAACAGTGGAAGCTAATGCCATGTTTACAGATGATGTCGCCAAGAGGCAACATGTATAATGAGAAGAGCAGAGGCCCAAGCACAGATCCTTGTGGTATACCATATCTTATCTGGAACGAGCGGAAGATTTATTGTTAATGAAGACAAATTGATATCGTTCTGATAGATTGGACCTAAACCAAGATAGAGCCTGTCCACTTATGCCAACAAGGTTTTTGAGGCGGTCGATGAGGATAAGATGATCGATAGTATCAAAGGCTGCACTTAAGTCTAGTAGCACCTATAGAGAGATACAGCCATTGTCAGCGGAGAGTAGAAGATCATTGAGCACTTTCAGAAGAGCGGTTTCCGTACAATGATGAGGTCTAAACCCAGCCTGAAAGACTTCCAAAATGTTGTTAGAGTGTAAAAATGAGTCGCTTTGATACTGCTTTTTTCAGGATTTTTGAGAGGAATGGAAGATTCGATATGGGCCTGTAGTTTGACAGGTCATTGGGATCTAGATTGGGCTTCTTCAGGGTAGGCTTGATAACTGCTACTTTGTAGGACTGAGGTACGTGTTCAGACGTAAGGGAGGCGTTGATAAGATTTAACAATGGTGTGCCAATTGCAGGTAGTAGTTGTTTTTGGAAGCCGGTTGGTATGGGGTCTAGTCTGCTAGAGTTCTTAGATGAATTGATAAAAGAAGAAAAGTCGCTAAATTCAATGGGCATAAAAGATTCAAGGCACGAGGCAGGCCTAATAGACATACCTACGTTGTCTGGGACGGGACTGGCCAGGCAGGAGGCAGAGGTCGATGAAAATTTTTGTATTGTGTCTCTTATCTTTATGATTTTACTATCAAAGAAGTTCATAAAGTCATTGCTACTATGAATTGCTGGCATGTTAGGGTTAACTGATGCAGGACTCTTAGTTAATCTGGCGACAGTGCTAAACAGATACCTAAGATTGTCCTTATTTTTCTCTATAAGGGTAGAGAAATATTTGGATCTGGCGGCTGTGAGGGCATACTTACAGCTTAGGAGACTTTCCTTCCAAGCCAGCAAAAGACTTATTTGGTGGAGCGCCATTTTCTTTCAAGTTTTCGCGAAGCTTGTTTGAGAGCACGGGTATGGTCGTTGTACCAGGGTGCTAGATTTTTGTCTGTGATTTGTCTGTGTAATTCTTCCTTTTAAGGGGAGCAACAACATCCACAGTTTTACGTAGAGTCAATACTGTCTGCAAGTTGATTAATTTCAGTTAAACTAGGGTTTGAACATAAGCTAGAGGAGATTTCATTGTACAGGCCGTAGGCGCCTAGAAGAAAATTTGGGCTCCGAGTATGTGTAGCAATTTAGCGGTAAATTGAAAGAGATGAGATAGTGGTCTGAAAAAAACGGGATTGTGTGGCATAATTTCTACATGGTTAATATCTGCTGCATATGTCAGGACCAAATCTACACAATGGCGTCGTGCCAATCAATTTAGGTGGGCACGTGCCCACCCAATATTTTGTAAAAATGTATTAATAATTATTCAATCAATCAATAACCTACCTACATTGTTAAGCCTGCGTCAGGGTAACCTGGCCTAGGTTTAGCTGAAATGAACGAGCTTCCTCTGCCAGATCACACCTCTTAATCACCTCCCCCATCCCCCACCCCTCATCCTTCTCGTCTTCTACCGATAACTCCCCATCATCCACTAGTTCATCTCACTTCGCAGCAGCAGTAAACAAGGTTAGCTATATTTAGCTGTTTACAATTGCTAACCAAGCAAATGTGCTGCTGCAAGAATAAGAAGGCAACTGAATTGTTCTTGTGTTGTCCCACAGACATATGCTGCAGTAGCCTAAAACTGTCAAAATATATCACGCATATGTCTACATGGCTAGCTATTTAATCAATATGCTAGCACAGACATACTGTGAAGCTGCGTTATCAACTTATGTTAATGTTAGCTAGCTAACGTTAGCCAGCAAGGTCTCCCATCCTTAGTTATAATGGCAGACCAGCTACAGCTCGTTTGTCAGTTTGTAGTTTTGCCTGTGCCAATTACACTGTCTGTCAGTGCTTGCTAGCTAGCCACCAACACAACACAGCCTTTTCCATCCTCATGTCACATATTTTGAACACAACTAGCAAACTATTTTCTGGCTAACTAGCTAGCTAGCTAGCTAAATGTTACATTGCCAAATTATCTACTTACATGGTGTGTTTTTGCCAATTAATTTATGAGCCAGTTGTTTTTTGTGGATGTGTGATTGTTCTGTGTGCCTTGTTCTTTTTTCCAATCTGATGGAAACAGTAGCGTATGTAGTAACTTTCCACAGGGCACATACAGGATTTGACTGTAGTTACCCACTTGTTGCTATTGTTGAACGTATGACCATCATCCTGTCACCGACTATTTTATATTATTGTATTATTTGCATTGGTAGAATGAAGCAGACAAAGTTAGAGGTGTTTTATGGATTAAAAAATGACAGGACAGGACAGGACAAGGCAGATTTGGACCAAACAGAAGATGCTCCTGAAGCTTCATGCTCCAGCAAGGGACAGTTATGTGGTAGGCTATTCAGGTTATGAGATTTAAAAAAAAAACTAAATTGTACTAACACAAAGATTTAATTAAGTCTAAAAATTATTTTTGTTTGTTTTTCCCACTAAATAAGGTTCCAGATTTCATAATTCCCACAGAAAGGCTTGCAAGAGATAAATATATAAGAAAGGGTCCTATACAGCCACATCTTATGTCTTGTGTGTGGTTTTGAACATGTCTGAAAATGGTGCCCACCCACAAATTTGGTTTGCATGATGCCCCTGAATCTAGAGTATGGTTACAGTAATGTGTGGGTTTATTCACAGCTTGATAGAGTCAGGGTTCATACACATTTTTACCAATAAATTTCCATGACTTTTCCATGACTTTTCCATGCCTTTGAGGCAAATTTTGACCACACATTTGACCACACATTCTCTGAAACGTCTGTGTATACATGAAAAATAAGAATAAATATCCATGTCAAAATTTACCACAGTATATTTTAACTAAAATTAATGACAAGCTATGTGGTTTGATACAAAATAAACATTTATTTAAGTAACACTGACACACCAGTAAGATGTTTACAGAATAAAATGTGTCAAACCCTGAGAACTCCATTGTCTAGCCCTAATTGACATAAATGACTGGGAGGCAACAATGTTTGAAAAATAAATAAGTAAATAAAAGTGTCCTGTAACACTGACATTAACTTCAGAACGCAGCAGTGTCAGAGAGAAACTGTCTTTTGGAATACAAGATTTTGTAACTAAGAAGATTTTAAACTAACTATGCCTCCTATTTTCCATTAACCTAATTGAGCATGAACAGAAGATAACCTTCCCTGTTTGAATCCCCCCAAAATAATCCACACACTCAGGTCAGAGTCTGACGTTACCCCACGCAGAGAACAACATAACGTCAAGTGATGTGACTGATCTGCCCGAACATTAAAGTATCGTTGCTTAGCCCTTTCGCGCGTAAGGTCACACCGGTGTGATCAGCTGTTCAGGGGCCCCGCTAGAAATTTTGGGCCCTATGAAAGAATATAATATTGGGCCACCCAAACCTAGACCACCCACCAACCTAGAAAACCCATTTGACCACCCAAAGTTTAATAATTTGTAGGCTTCATGGATTGCACTGTAAATATATTATCAACGAAATACTGCTCACCTCCTTCTCCTTCTACTGGGAGGTGGGTTGAGGAAAGGGTTCCTAATCCTGAAACTGCATCTGTGCACAGGGCTTAAAGCAACAAAATTTTGACATTGAAAATGCTGTCCATGTTGCGGTTTGTCGACTCGTAAACGTTCAGTGAAAACATCTGTTTTGACAGATTGTGCGCTAAACATTGTCTGATGTGACAGGCAATGCCGGGAATGGATAGGTTGCTGGCCTGTGTATTTGACATGCCAAGTTTGGAGAGTGCAGTTCTGTCCTGTGGTGCTGTTTTGCACAGCTCAACTAGCGCTGGCGCTATCCTGAAAGACAGCTCATGTTCCGCTACAAACGCGGACTTCATGATTGCACACCCGGTCTTGGATGGATGAAGCGGCAGCAGCTACAGTGGCCACAGCTCCCTGCAACGTTGACGTATAACGAAGAGCCCGAACAGCTGCTTTGTGTGTGGGATCTGTATCATGCCGAGACAATGCCTTTTGCCGCTTGTCCCATACTGTATTTTTTGAACACACGGCGCAAAAGCAGGTCACGGGCTCGTTTAATTTGTGACAACATAAGCCCGAACGTTTGTCCGTCATTACCGTTTTCATCTAACCAAGCCTATCGCCATTTATTTTCACCCCGTTCTATTGTGCTTGTGTCTCGCCAACCTTCAGAAGTTTCGCTTCCATGCTCCATCTATTTGAATGCATGCTAGCCTATTGTGCAGTAATCAACTAATACAATCCTAGTTGTAACTAGTTGCCGATTGGATAAGAACAGTGCTCTCGTGCCAGTACGTAGTCTAAACAGGCTACTATTAGTTAAAACTATTGGTCAAAATCACCACGTCAGTGATTGTTTTTAACAGAATTGCGTTCCGGTCTGATATCAGAGTTCGTATACACCAGTAATAATTCATTGCCTGATCTAAAATCTCTGCACGCCGGATTTCCGGCGCGGGGCCGGAGATCTTTAACCCATGTGTGCATGACGAGGGCGGACCTGATTAGTGAACAAGCTACTTAGCATGTATGCCAGTTATCTAGCTATAGCCAGAGTGCGCACTAGCTGGCTACAAATTCACAAAGCTATATTAATTATATTTGGACCAAAATTGCACTCATCTCATTTTCGGTGGCGATAAAGTTAACATACCAAATACTTAAGCGAAATGACACTGACACTGAACTGTAAATGAACTTAACTTGTTAGTTAGCTAGACCATCCAGGCAGTGGTTAAGCCACAATAGTAGGCTAATGTTGGCTAGGTAGCTACGTGTTAATGGGCAGATAACGAGCTTAGTGCTTAAGGAGCAGGACTCGTAACCGAAAGGTTGCCGGTTCGATCCCCGCTGGGGACACTGCTGCTGTACCCTTGGGCAAGGTACTTAACCCACAATTGCCTCAGTAAATATCCAGCTGTATAAATGGATAACATTGTAAGGAACAGTAACCTATGTAAGTCGCTTTGGATAAAAATGAATAAATGTACTAACTGTCGGCCCTTTTTCTCCCTCTCAGCTTTCTGTTGCCTTGCTTTTCGTTTTTGATATTGACTTCTTCGATGACGACATGTCAAATCTACTGACAGTTCACCATCTGTTCTGCTTGTGAGCGCACCTACTGTAAAGATTCTAGCGTGCTCTGTGATCGTTGCCGTAAAATGTACCTACGCAAGGCTGAACCATGCAATGAATAGAGAGAGGGGTGAAATATAAAGGCTATCCTGATAATTTTGCCAAAAATGGAGAAACAAGTTTGTTTCATTTAAAACTTTTTAATGGATGAAATTATAATTTTAATGACACTAACTTACTTATGGTGGTGATGATGATGATGATGATGATAACAATAATAATAATAATAATAATAATAATAATAATAATAATAATAATAAGTTCTATGAGGGCCCCCTGTCAGTGCTGGGCCCTTGGAATTGTCCTAACTCCCCCCCTTTTTGGTGCCCCTGCAGCCGTTTAGCCGTATGCCAACGTCCGTGCGATTAGACCACGAGATTTGAAAAATTCTAACTAATTTTAGGTTGGAGGAAACAATGATTTAACATTTAAAAATATAACAAATGCGGTGGTGAAAACTATGAGAATGTTAAAACGCAAATGAAAACATAAACTATATAACGTAACACCCGCGCTACATAGCATAAAAAAGTTACGTGTGAAAGGGTTAACCAATATAGATTTTTCTCAGTCAATCTTTACTGAAACACAAATACTCTATCATACAGGTATTTGTGAAGCAAATTTCCACGACTTTTCCAAAACTTGCCGGGTTTATTTATTTTTCCAAAACTTCTGTAGGCCTGGAAATTGCTATTTTCAAATTCCAATATTTTTTCCAGGTTTTTCATGACCGTACGAACCCTGTAGAGTAGATAGATTCAATGATAGACAAAAATGCTGTTCTGGACGAGTCATGTTCATTATCCATATGCACATTAAAAACACCTACTATCACAGCCTCTTCTGTATTAACAACCAGGTCGGATAAAAAGTTGGCAAATTCTGATAAGAAAATACTATAACGGCCAGGTTAATGCAGTATTGTCAGGATGTGCAAAGCTAAGTACTAACAGTTCAAAGGAATGAAAGTTATAGCCAGGCTTAAAAGTGGCACAGAGTTTGGAGCTGTGTACAGCAGCAACACCGCCACCTCTGCCAGTGGGTTGAGGGAGCTGGTGATTACTGTAACTGGGAAGAGCTTATTCATTAAGAGCAATAAAGTCATTAGGTTTAAGCCAAGTTTCAATCAGGCATAAGATATCAAATTGGTGATCAGTAATCAATTTGTTTACTAACGTAGCTTTAGGTTGTAACAACCTAATATTTATTAACCCAATCTTCAGGACCATTTGTCTGCAAATACTACTTTCAGGTTTGTCAAATTTAATTTTTATCAAATTATCAGCACAAATGCCCCTACTAGATGTCTTTAAGAAGTTTGGGACCAAAAGTCATGGAACAGACACTGTCTCTATGGGACTGAGTTTAAGTGGTGGTTCAAGGGAAAAAGCAGACATCTGTGTGGGACAGAAAGTCTGCTGCCTGGCCTTGGCCCTGATAAGTCAAGGTTTAGAGGAATTCAGACTATAAGCCATGTTTCTGGAGTTGATAGCTGCACCCTCCCTCAAGGGGTGGATGCCATCTCTTTTTAAAAGGCCAGGCCTCCTCCAGAACTTGTGCCAATTGTCTAAAAAGCCCACGTTGTTGGAGGAGCACCACTCAGACAACCAACAATTTAGTGATGTTAATCTGATGTAGATCTCGTCACCGCACTGCATAGGGGTTGGGGCCAGAGAAAATGACTGACTCCGACATTGGCTTTGCAATCTTACACACCAATTTAATCGTTAGCTTAGTTATTTCTGACTGTCTCATAGATAGATAGATAGATAGATAGATTCCTTTATTGTCATTGCACAGAGTACAACGAAATTGTGTAGCAATCCTGGCGGTGCATTTACACATAACAAACAGATGATAAAAAAAAAATAGAAAAGAGCTCAAACTAAACTAATTTTAAAAAATGCTAGATATACAAATAAAATATAGAATGTATATATTTGCTGAACTATATAAAACAATAAGATATAAAACAATATGGTATGATAAACTTATTTTTAGCAGCTGAGGTATTGCACTTAAGGATATTGCACATTTACTGTAATTGCAGTGGCCCTATGTACAAGTGGTGCAATTAGGAGTATATGCTTACAAAAGTGCAGTTGAAATGTAAACATATGTGCTGTATACTATAATTGTAACTGCAAGTATTAAAGTATTGAGGCGAGGTAGGTCTCAAACAGTCAGTGTCAGTGTTTGGCAGTGTTCAGTTCTCGTCTGGCTCTGTTCCTAAGTCTGTTTGTCCATGATATGATGGACCTGAAGCATCTACCAGAGGGCAGCAGGTCCAACAGATGATGTCCAGGGTGGGATGGGTCTTTCAGTATGTTGGCTGCTCTACTGAGGCAGCGAAAGCTGAATAAGTCCTCCAAAGAGGGCAGTGAGCAGCCGATGACCTTCTGGGCAGTATTGATGACCCTCTGAAGGGCTCTCCTGTCCGCTGCTGAGCAGCTGGCATACCACGCAGAAATACAGTACATCAGCACACTCTCAATGGAGCAGCGGTAGTAGGGCACCAGCAGTTTCTCCTGTAGGTTGTTTTTCCTGAGGATCCTGCTGAGTCGCTGCTGTGCCTTCTTGACTACTGCAGTGGTGTTTGTAGTCCAGGAGAAATCTTCAGTGATGTGCGTACCCAGGAACCTGAAAGCAGGGACCCTTTCCACACAGTCCCCATTGATGTATAGTGGATCGGGGTCTGCACTGTTCTTCAAGAAGTCTATTATGCATTCTTTTGTTTTTGAGGAGTTCAGAGCGAGATTGTTCTCTCAACACCACGCTGCCAGTCTTTGGACTTCATCCCTGTAGGCTGTCTCGTCTCCTACTGAGATAAGTCCAACCACAGACGTGTCATCCACGAACTTGATGGTGTTGGTGGGATGAGTGGGGGCACAGTCATGTGTGTAGAGGGCATAGAGAAGGGGGCTCAACACACAGCCTTGTGGGGCTCCGGTGCTGAGTGTGAGGGTGGGGGCCTAGTCTAACAGGCTAGGGGTGGTTTGTCAGAAAGTCCTTGATCCAGTGGCAGGTGGGTTGGGAAAGTCCTAAGTCAGTGAGTTTAGTGACCAGTCTGCCCGGGATGACAGTGTTAAAGGCAGAGCTGAAGTCTATGAAAAGCATCCTCACATAGCTCCCCTGGTGTTCAAGGTGGGTCAGTGTGAAGAGCAGTAGCGATGGCATCTTCTGTGGACCTATTCGCTCTGTAGGCAAACTGATGTGGGTCGAAGGTGGGTGGGAGCCTGGCTCTGATGTGCTGCAAGACCAGCCTCTCGAAGCACTTCATGATAACCGGTGTAAGTGCGACCAGACGGTAGTCATTGAGGCTGCTGATGACAGTCTTTTTCGGCAGTGGAATGATTGTGGCAGACTTCAGGGAAGGTGGGATGATGGATTTAGACAGGGACAGGTTGAAGATCTTTGTGAAGACCTCAGAGAGCTAGTCTGCACATTCCTTCAGCACCCTTCCTGTCACACCATCAGGGCCAGTAGCTTTCCTTGGATTCACCAATCTGAGCACCCGCCTCATATCATGCTCCTGCACGGTGAGGGTGTGGTTGTTGGGGGCTGGTGGAGGTGTTGTGTCTGTCTCTGCTGCTTTCACCTCATAGCGAGCAAAGAAACAATTAAGTTCCTCTGCCAGTGAAACGTCACCGTCGACAGTCGTGCGGTTGCTGGTCCTCAATCTTCCTTATGCGTACATCGTTAGCGTGGACGTGAATAACAATTTTAGAGAATTTACTTTTACTTTTACCTGTAGCCAGCACTTTCAAATTAGCTTCAATGTCGGTAGCTCTGGCTCCAGGAATGCAATTGACTATGGTCATTGGCATCTCTACTTTCACGTTTCTCAGAATAGAATCACCAATTATCAGGGCTCTTTTAACAGGCTTCTCAGCAGGCGAGTTACTGAAGGGGAGAACCTGTTTGAAACATGAACCAAGGATTGGTGGTGCACTGGGGGCTTACGTTTGCCTTGTCTATTTTCCCAAACCGTAACCCACTCGCCTTGCTGCGAAGGCTCTGCCGGGATTGAGTTAGGGGAAAGTATAACTGCCGCATCCGGTACTGAAAAAGACTCGATGAACTCCTCACTACCTTTAATTTCGTATAATGTGCGGATGCATGCTTCTAACTCTGCTATCTTCTCTGTCAACCTAATGTTTAGCTCACATTTAGCACAAGTAAGTAAGTGGCTATGTGGAGCTTCTGCTGGTCTGCTCGTTGTAGTGGACGGCAACCGGCATCTCACATCGCACCTGGCTGTGGATTCCCCGGACGACTGACGTGCTGCTGCCGGCTTGCAAGGAGCAGGCCTTTTGTTTCATTGAGGATGCCGTTTTTCCCTTTCGCTGGGTTTTTTTTTCTTTTTCCGTTTCCTGAGGATGACGCCAGAGCTTCAATACAGTGGACAATTGAGCCAGCGAACTGGTGACTATTATACACACTGCTTGCTAACTGGGGCTGTAAAAAGTGTATTTTGTGTTTGTCAGTAAAAGAACGACCCGCCCGCATAACTTTTGAGTCTTTTTTATTTATGTAAGGGTATATATTGGTAGTAAGCTAACAGCCCGTACGAAATCCTTACAACCTGTACACCTGCTCGTTGATGCAAATATCTAATCAGCTATCTAATCTGGCAGCAACTCAATGCATAACATCAGGAAGACATATTCAAGAGGTTCAGTTGCTGTTCAGACCAAACATCAGAATGAGTAGGAAATCTGATTTAAGTGACTTTGACCATGGGATGATTGTTGGTGCCAGACAGGGTGGTTTGAGTATCTCAGAAACTGCTGATCTCCTGGGATTTTCACACACAACAGTCCCAAATTTGGGTCGCGGCAAGTTCTGAAAGGGTCATGAGCCCGAGTTGGAAATTTAAACTTTTTAAAACCAGCCAGCTCCTAAATGCTGATCCACAATCAGATTTCCCAGCCCCAATCCTAACATTAACCTATATAAATGGATCCTGGATCTGCAGTTGCTTAGCGCAAAACTACTTGTAGCAGGAATGCTAATACATTCTATGCGCTGGCACACACAAGCTAGCTAGCATGCTAGGCAGGGCTTACCCGGTTACCCGTTTTGCCACCACGCAAATCAGTCAAGGCGAGCGGCTATAAATACACCGTATGGGGGTAACAAGGAAAAAAAAGCCTTACCTTTCGCTGCTCCTGTGATGCGTAACTTCCTTGCTGTCTTGGAGGTAGGTTTTAACCTGTGAACATGCATGCTGCTTCCACTGGGTGCAGATCTGACGGCTGTCTGTTTTATAGGTGGCCATAGACTGAGCGGTGCTCCCCGGCTAGTAATATCCTCCTTCAGGGTGAATGAAGGTACGGGTTTTAAACTTTTATTGTCAGTGGTAAAAGTAGGGAAGCATTCAGCTCCCGAGGTGTTGTTATTACAGTGCCTATATGTACTGATTATGATGTGCTCCCATCGCTGTCCGCTGTTTTGCCATTGTGTTTTTATTGTGTTTTACATTTGTTTTACCATGTAACACAGGTTACTCTATATCGCACGGGATAGCCAACATCTATGGTTCCATTGTGTTAGTGTTCCCCAGTGTGTGTATGTACTGCCTGTGGTTGCAGATCGCACTGTGTTAAAGTAACTAGATTGCTAGCTAGCTATATTCGGCGTGACCTGCCCTTCGGGCTTCTATTTTCCTGTCATGTGTCCCGTGCGAATCTTATGAATTTTTAGGTTGAATAGTGAATTGTTTTAGTCCAACGTGACAAACCAACTGTTTTTCCGACGGGTTTTAACTGGTTTTACTGTTCTGACTAATTGGCTTTGGGTTTATTCTCTTTATCCGTGCGCGGTTCGGGTTTGTACTTGCGGGGAAGAGGCGGTAGCGGCATATTAGGAGGTGGTTGTCTTTTGCACAAACAGGGTGTGTGTGTGTGGGATACTTTGTGTGTGGCTGATTTCACCCTTTTGTAACTCACCTCTCTGCTGTGCTCGTTGTGTGTCTGCGTCTTCACATCACAAGTGTCTGCGGTCTCACTTCCATTTCCGGTGTCGTGAGTACCCCTCCCAGCGGTCGGCTCCTATCCGCACGCAGAGGGTGGCGCCTCCAGTGGTCATGGAGGACCTATTGCCACTACCTTTTTATTTTTATTTTTATTTATGGATTGCCTTGTTTTTGTGCAATACATTGAGTTTATATCTTTAAATCCACGCCTCTGCTGACTTTATTCAATTAAGGGGACCTGAGTGGGGAATAAACAGTATTGTAAAAATATTTCCTTCCAACTCCCAAGGCGGCGTAGTCTGGACCAGTACCCCCGGTTACAAACTGAACACTCAACCAATCAAATAAACCTACCCCCAGATGCTTAATTTCAAATGCATTGGCATGCCCAGTCAGATTTGTTTGATATGCATTCATTGGCATAGATTGCAGAGTGCAATGCAGGCTTGATCACTGCGCTAAACTCTCGCATGTAGGCCCCACTGACAACGTTAGCTAGCATAAGTAGGAAAATGGACAAATTCTTGAAATCTAGTGGCAAACCTCCTTCCAGACCAAGCAGCACCAGCTCGGGGGACATATGACCTGGATTTTCTCAAGTATGGATTTATCTACACTGTTAAACATGGTGAGCACAAGCCATTGTGTGTCCTGTGTAGGGATGTCAGGATTAACTGATTTTTCTATTAACCGCGATTATAAATGTGACGGTAGGATAACCGTAAGAATTTTTGAAGCTACGGTATCTCACAACACGGGGAAATCTCTCGCGAGTTGCGACGGGAGTCACAGCCTGTGTGTGTGTCAGTGTATGTACTCATACTGTACGCAGCATGTCACATACCTTCAGCTTACCCGGTGATAGGTCCCCAGTTTTATTTAGTATCATGTTTATATATGTCTGTAATTTGTCTGTAAAACACCTCTGTAGTGTCTGCAGCAAGGATGTCACACATCCTTGCTGAATGGCTGTGCCAGGGTTCCCGTGGCACAAGACCATTTGTCTCCGGCCCACCTCTCAACTCAATCCTTTGATATGTATGACCATGGACTGTATATCAACACACTACACAACCTGATTCTTTAGAGATTCTCTCGGTACAGCCCGAATGTGCTGAGATTGTCTCTCCCTTGCGCATTGAAATAAACATCAATTCTCTTAAGAGAAGTCGTCAGCGTGTTCTTCATCGTCCTGCATTGAGTTCCACGGAGAAGGGAAAAATATCCTAACAATACATACTTGAATTCAGCAGGGCTGAGCTGGACAAAGTGTATTGGCGTGACAACAGACGGAGCAGCCTCGATGACAGGCAAACATTCAGGGGTTGTGAAAAAAATTCTGGATGTAGCTGCACCGAACGCAACGTGGAACCACTGTTTTTTTTACACAGAGAAGCATCGGACCGGAGCCTCATGAAACACTGCGAGAGGTGGTGAAAGTTGTTAATTATATCAAGCATAGTGCCAAGAATGCAAGGTGTTTTCAAGCTTTTTGTCAAGAGATGGGGAGTGGGTATGAACAACTGCTCTATCACACTGAGGTCCGCTGGCTCTCCAGGGGCAAAGTGTTATCCCGAGTTTACAAGCTTAGAGGTGAGTTGGCAGCTCTTCTTGCAGAAAAGAAGTCAGATCTAGCAGAATAGTTTAACGATGACCTGTGGATTGCTCATCTTTCTTATCCTGCAGACGTTTTTGATTATTTGAATACACTGAACGTGTCATTACAAGGGAGAGGGCATAATGGATTTGAGCAAACTGACAAAATCAATGCCTTCATAAAAAAGTTGACTCTGTGGACCAAGCATGTTACCAATGGCAGGCTGGACATGTTACCGAATGTGTGTCATGAGGTAAAAAACCTGACAGATTCAGACAGCTCAGTGACCATATGGAGGAACTGCACGTGTGGTTTTGCGATTACTTTCCAGAAGAGGAGAATGTGCTGGCCCAAGAGTGGATAAGGAAGTCATTCGGAGTTGACGTGGAAACTGTGATTTTGTCATCTGAGGAAGAAACTCAACAGGTTGAGTTATCATGCGATCGTGGTCTTCAAAAGAGTTGAGTCTCCCTCAGTTCTAGTGCAGCATTGCAAACGAGTATCCTGCTCTTGCTAATCTTGCAATCAGGCTGCTTTTGCCTTCCAGTACCACATATTTATGCAAGGCTGGCTTCTCTGCTCTCACCCAGCTAAAGAACAAAAGCAGAAACAAACTGAATGTTGAACATGACATCTGGATGGCACTGTCTTCAGTTACCCCAAATTTTGACAGACTTATTAAAAGGAGGAAGCCCCAGGTTTCTCATTAAGAAGAATTGGATCATAAAATGTAAGCTGACAATTATATTTCATAATTAATATTAAGTTATGTTAACCCATTTTTCTCCTACTTAAAAATGTTAGAATGTTTCTGATCTTAAATAAAGATCTGATCTTAAAGATCTGATCTGATCTTTCAGTTGTCAAACTGTAGTAGGCATGATGTTGAATTTGAGAGCTGGCTAGTTTTGCTACTTTATTTAGATTTACTACTTTACTATATAGGGTTGTGACTGAAATGGCATGTTAAAAATTGGGTTGCGGTGCAAAATAGGTTCAGAATCACTGCTTTAGAGTGTATAGAGCAGGGCGCCGTAAGGGGGGGAAGGTTGGGAACGATTCCAAGGGCCTCAAGCAGACAGGGGCCCTCAAAGATTCTACCATATATTTTTGTTACATATATATATATATATATATATATATATATATATACATATATACATATACTGTATATATATATATATATATATATATATATATATATATATATATATATATATATATATATATATATACACACATATAGGGGCCCAGTGCACTAACCTTTCAGGGAGCACAAAATTCCTACCGGCCCCCCTGGTATAGAGAATGGTGCAAAAAACCAAAAACATCCAGCAAGCAGCAGTTCTGTGGGCAAAAACGACTTGTTAATGACAGAGGTCAGAGGAGAATGGACTGGTCCAAGCTGACAGGAAGGCAACAGTAAACCAAATAACCACACGTTACAAAAGTGCTATGCAGAAAAGCGTTTCTGAACATACAACATGTCAAACTTTGAGGTGGATGGGCTATAGCAGCAGAGGACCCCTCCGGATACCACTCCTGTCAGCTAAGAACAGGAAACTGAGGCTTCAGTGGGCACAGGCTCACCAAAACTGGACGGTAGACGTTTGGAAAAACATCGCCTGGTCTGGTGAATCTCAATTTCTGCTGTGACGTGCAGATGGTAGGGTCAGAATTTGGCGTAAACAACATGAATCCATGGATCCATCCTGCCTTGTGTCAATGGTTCAAGCTGGAGGTGGTGGTGTAATGGTGTGGGGAACATTTTCTTGGCACACATTAGGCACCTTAATACCAATTGAGCATCGTTTAAATGCCACAGCCTACCTGAGTATTGTTGCTGAACATGTGAATCCCTTCATGACCACGGTCTACCCATCTTCTAATGGCTACTTCCAGCAGGATAATGTGTCATGCCACAAAGCACACATCATCTTAAAATGGTTCCAGCAGCATGACAATGAGTTCAGTGTACTCCAATGGCATTCACAGCCACCAGATCTCAATCCAATAGAGCACTTTTGGGATGTGGTGGAATGGGACATTCGCAGCATGAATGTGCAGCCGACAAATCTGCAGCAACAGTGTGATGCTATCATGTTCAGCATGCAGCAGAATCTCTAAGGAATGTTTCCAGCATCTTGTTGAATCCGTGCCACGAAGTATTCAGGCCATTCTGGGGGCAAAGGGGGGTCCTACCCAGTATTAGAGAGGTGTACCTAATAAAGTGGTCGCTGAGTGTATATACACAGTACATATTTAAACACATTCGGTTGTGTTGACCGGCTTGTGCAGTGTAAGTGGGGACACTGAGCTGTATTTGCAAAGAAGCTTGGACCAGGACCTTGTTTCTTTATGAGGATGTGATGTAGAAAAAAAGAAAGAAGCGGTGGGCTAGAGAGAGTTGTGAGCTGTGTAGCTTAAGTGCTGTACAGTAAGCACCGAATTTTGTTTAATGTAGAAATAAAAAATCTTTTTGTACCAGGGAAAAAATAAAGTTGTCAGAACATGAGCAGACTGTGTCACGTTCATTCAAAGGGTGCAACATACACAATGCATTGTGCTACTTCGCATCACCATGTAAAATTTTTCCATTTCACGTTCACTATCAAATCCTAAACACAGAAAATGTAAGTAGACACAGGGATGCTGGTACACAATAACAGACTTTAAAAATTGCAAATAAAATAACTGAGCAGCGCTGTTCATTATCAGTATGTTATGTGTAACAATCCCCCTGACTCTCTTATCAGTTGGCGTTACACTTGTTGTTCGAGGTAATACACCAAATATCTAGGAGATGTATAGGCAGCCACAAACTACAAACAGCCAAACAATTTTTTACACCCCAATCAACTATATTGTGCAATAGTGAACAGAAATGACAAAAAACCAAACACAACCCAATCCACCCCACGCCAACACTAACAAACAAGCAATATATACAACAAACAATATATACAATATATATATATATATATCTTTTCCCCCCCCCCAGTTCCACCAAAGTCCAAATGAATGCAACGAACACAAAAAAAAGGTATTTAACAAAAACATTGCCCAAAAAAAGAAAAACACAGGTGGATCTCACCAGCAGGCCTGAACTCCAAGCTCTCCCCAAGCTCCTTCCACTCTCCACTTTTTTGCTCCACTTGAACTTGGTTTTGGACAGGGCTGAAATCCTTTGCAATGGCCGTCTTGGGATAACTGGTGGCTTTGAGCTTTTATGTCCTTTTCCCAAACACAACACAGTTTTTTTTTCCTCTCATGCCACCATCTTGTGTTTCACCAGGCCTCCTTTCTCCTTCTTCTTCCCTCTCTCCCACAGGAAAACAGGATATACTTTTCCTGCCCTTCCTGCACAAGAAGCTCCGCCCCTTTTGCAGTTACCAGTGGGGTTTTTTAAAGAGACAGTTCCAAAAAAAATGTATTTTGGTCCCCTGGATAAAACATGGCTTTTCCAACAATATAGCAAATATAGCAAAACCCCACATTACATTTTAGCCCCCTGAAACAGTCTAACCTTGCAAGGTTTTAACTTTAAACCATTTCTTTGCTGGGATGTGCTAAATATGTATTTCATTTAAAAAACACATTTCATGTGGCAGTGTCACAGATGTACCTATTCAATTTAGTCACAAGTAGAATGTCAAAGTCTAAAAAGACAAAGTTCACTTTTTAGAATGTCTAAGTGTAAAAGACAAAGTTCACTTTTTAACTTACTGTACTCATTTCACAATTTACACTAAGATTTTTTTAGGCACCAGTGTTTATAAAGACTGCAACAGTCACAGTGCTTTACATCTTGTTCCAAGCAAGCTTAATACCTGTAATTAAGCCAGAACAATTAGGGAGATAAGTGCTAAGCAGCAGCTGCTGGAATGAGAAAACGGATAAAGAATTTGTGGCTATTGTGTGCATTTTGTCCGCAGGAAATATGGGTAGTAAACTACCACAGAAAAAAGATGTTCAGTTGAATTCATCCATATCTGTTAAAATCTAACATACTGTAAAACATCTACTGCTATTTCAACTATCCTTCTGACCATAAATAAAATTATGGCACTGTGGCCCAGTCTCTCCACTTTGTCCATGGAGAATGTGGAAGTGTCTACCATTTTGAGAAGTCCCCCATGTGTTACTCAACTATGCAGCTACAGAGTGTGAGGCTGTGGAGACTTCAAATTATGAGTCAATGAAGGGCCAACTCACATGCCTCTGAGGCATTTGGCAGTCTACAGCAACCAGCCAGCAAGATGTCATCGAAGAGTGCCTTATGCCTCTTGTGTTTAAAAAAAAAAAAAGCAAAAACAGTTTTTGGAGCATTATTATTGCTTTGGCGATTACATGATGCTTCAGTAAAAAAGGCAACATCATGGCCAAACCTTTACACAAGAGGGATCTACAGAACCACTTTGATGTGAATTGCATAAATGAAACAAATAGTATAAGGCCATCTTATTTCTAAAAGCATCCATCAGATTAATCAGTTTATCCTGAGTTTCCCATTTTGGTCAGCTGAAACAGGGCATTTTTCATCACAGCCTGAAGACCCACCTCTTAAGGCTACACCTCAACCCCCCTGCTCAAGCATGATCTTTTGTTGCTCTTATGTGCAATGATATATGTGGAAGTGCATTTCAGAGTTTTATGTAAGTGCATATGGGTATAATGTTAACACATACCGCACCTTGCATGGCTGTGTTGTGTGTTATCATTATATTCAGACTACTATAGTCTGTCAGTTGTACATATTGCTTTTTACTTGTTTATCTAGGCACCACATTTGTAATCCCAGCACTATATTTAGCACTGACACACCTTAATATGTGTTTAGTGGTGTGCTGTTTGTGCAACATTTTCATACCACTTTATTAGATGCACTGTATAAGTTGCTCTTGATAAAAGCATCTGCTAAATGACAATAATGTAATGTAATCTTGTAATGTAATCTAAAATATTACCTTTAAACCACATGCCCTGTGTCTTAAGGGCTCATTTTGCAGAAATGTCCTGACATATGGGGCGCCGAATGTAACAGACCTTTTTTCGTTCACAGAATGCCTTCTGTGCTACGAAATGCATAAATTCATTACGAAACCATGTAACACCGTAATACGTTTTGTCCACGGAAAACACAAATGTGTTAGCATTGTGTCCACTAAATATTGAAGAGAGCACATACTTTCCTGCACAGAAAACAAAACGCATCATTCCTGTCGTGCACTGAATTGACCATTGTGCTTTTCATTTTGTGGACAAAAGGCGGAATGCACTTCGCACACAAAAGAAACTCATTTTGTAGACAGAAGTAATTCTGTCCACGTAACAACATCCTAGGCCAGCATATATGCTTTTGTGGCACGAAATGCAGAATGCGCTATACTATCATCATTCCGTGCTATCGAATGTTCATTTTGTCCGCTTAACTGTTTTGCTATATTACTGAAAGTATGATGTGCACAAAAGGGATTTAGCACAATATATTCCGTGACTCCGCAGTTACAGAAGGCATTCTGTCCACGAAAGTAGTTCTGAAAGTAAATCACAAACTGTGCTGTCCTGAACAAAGTCCACTGCATCCATATTTTTGCTTCCTATAATTATTCATTCCAAATTTCCCTCTCATTCACTTTTATGTTTTTTTTCCTGGATATAATGTGTGAAAGACCCTTGTGCCAGCAAAGTGATTCTAGCAGTCACTGTACTGCAATTATCAGATGCATGTGACATTTTGCAATCCAGATACTCTGTGAGGCAGAAACAAAAATGACCTCTCTGAATTTGACTGAGCTGAAAGGCATCAATTGGCTAACTTTTTCAGGCTATTTTGCCTGAAAAAATATATATATATATTGCCACTAACTGCTAAGTTGTCCAGCTGGCCCGTCATGAGGACATCCTGCATCCAACACATAAGCAGCCTGTTCTGACCTGTGTTTAGACATCAATTTAATAGGCCTGTGCTTGTTAGTTAGAAGTTATTTAGTTAGTTAGTAAGCCATTCATTGCTTTTTTGTTTTTAGTTTGTGAAACTAGCAGGCCATCCTTTTGTAGCAGAGAACAGCCAGCAGTATTGCTGGTAAAAGGTGCTGGTTGTTGCTGTGGCAGTAGATAACTAACACTAAACCAAGCCATTTTCAAGCCCCAGCAAAGCATACTGGGATACTGTCATCAGGTAGCACTTTGCTAGAATGAAACAGAGGGAACAGAAGGGAATTACCTTTTATGTCAAAAACTGCAGAGCATGCTATACCACTGTGTTTGGAGGTATTTAAGTCATAACAGCAGCAGAAGGCCCCAGCAGAGGCCCCAGTGGGGTCAGGCATCATTCTTTTCCAAGGGATTCAAAAGTATACACCCAATGGGTTCAGGCTGTCAAGAAAAGGTAATAGACTATCTGTGTCTGGATCATTTCCCCAAAGACTGCTCTGAGGTCTCCACCAGGCTTCACACACAGTTTTTCTCAGGTTGCAGAAATTCAGCTGACATTCAAGTCTGACCAACTATTTCCCTGCACTGAACATCCCCAGATCCATGAATGAGTTGTATGCTCCCCACATTAAAAAGCTGCCAGCCAGCCAGCCAGCTACAATTAATGGTTTTCTTTGTGCATACACATTCATTTTATAATTGACCAAAATTTTATTTGAGAAATCATAGAATGGAGAAAATCTTGTTTGGGCACACCTAATTCAAACAACAAAAAGGAAATTTACTAGCTAATTCAGATGTTATGAAGGAGAAAAAGAGTGGTATGGGTCTTGGCAGGAGAGCAGGACACCACCTGCTGGTGAGTGGTGCTCCAAACACACCTGCAGTATAATTAACAGACCAAACCAAATATGTCTTACAGACCCTGAGATCAGCCAAGAGCATGAGCTCCCAAAGTCTGCTTTATGAGCTTGTGGATCTCAGGCTGCAGAAATGTGGTGGTTGATTCAACCATTCATGTTTACAAATACAGTTTGCAAGACGTCATAGCCACATCTCCTCAGGCAGATACATAAAGCTACCAAAAACCATATTTGCAGAAATGAGAATGATATGGATCGAATGCATCAGATGAGGGTGTTTAAGCTGATATACCAGAGTGTGTCACAACAGGGAAGGTCTCGTCTCTCCCAAAATTCAGCACCTGAGAAAAACTGAATCGGAATATAATTAATTTGACACTCGTTTTCAGAAATCATTATTTTAATAAGAGCCAGCAGTCTTGGATGTCATTACAGTAAGCACCCACCTCATCATGACATTTTCAAATAGACATCAGGTCAGCAATAAGCACCGTATAATCTAGAGTTGAGGGAGCGCTCAGTTAATGAATAATACAAAATCAGTCAGGTCTGTGTACGTGGCGGCCAACGGATTTTCATTTTGAAATGAGAAAACCAAAATCGGGAAACAAGCTGTTTCCCAACTACCATTTAGAAATAGGGAAACAAAAAACGGAAAATGACCCGATTTCCATTTTTTGTTTTGATAATAGAAAATGGAAAATGAAAAAAATGACCCGTTATCTGATTTTCTTTGTTGTGCTTATAAATGGAAATCAGGAATTAAAATATGTGTGTGGAAATCTTCTTTCTCAATTTTGCATTTATTTTTTTGTTGTGACCCAGAAGTTGTTCCCACAAGCTTAGAAACGTAGATACCTCATTGGCCGCTGCTGTATGTCGCCGCTATGCTTCTGCACGTCCGCCATATTGGAGCGGTCAAGATCCGCTTGTAAACAAATACAATGTGTATTGAAAGATGCAGACTTCTCTACAAAATTGACTGTAACTTGCTTAATTCTGAACCAATTTTCATGAAATTTGGTTTGTTATAAACATGAGAAATTGAACATGATACTGGTTACTTATTGGAATTAAATTCAGTTACTGGGGGCGCATCTAATCAGCTCTATGCCAAAACATTAACCTTCTGAATAGCCACAACTTTCACACAACGCCATTGATTAAAAAACAGCTGAAATGTTTATATGTGTAATTTTGACAAAACCTAACCCGCCACCACCCGTTTATAGCCATGATTTGGGCTGGCAGGGAGAGCACATGATATGTGATGCAGAATTCTTTCCTAGCTTGCCCAGTGGACAGAGAAGTAGTGGGCTATTGAATACCTCTCGGCAAGGAAAGAATAGGCATATTTCATTTTACAATATTATGGGGGACCACTTGACTGTTTCCACACGACGCCACTGGCAGGTCATATAGTTAAACATGGCCTAGTTATGGAGAGCTGTCTAATGTAGATGTAGTAACAATCATGACTTCTGATATATAATTGACTTCTTGTTTTGCATAGTTACTGACCTCTATTAACAAAGAAAGTACAACTTGGGCAGTTATTGTGCACTTTAGGTTTAGGGTTTAGGTGGTACAAATATGAATGCAAGGGCACAGACTAATGGGTTATATTCATTATCTCTGTAGGAAAAACCTGGAAAGAGGGCTTCCTGTGTGAGGAGCTCGCTAAAGCAAAAAATAAGCACAGGGAGCAGGTTGCTTTGACATGTTCTTTAAATCCAAAGTGCTCGCTGTGTCTTGGGTCCAGGTGAAAAGAAGGAGTGCTTTTGGGGAGACCTGAGGAAGGAACCAAAATTAGCCAAATCAGTACAGTAGGTGTTAGACTACGGGTGTTCAGTCTAGTGTTTAAGCGAACCTCCTAGTACTGTTTGCCACTTTGTTTAAAATGGGCTATATAACAGGCAATGAATAACAGGAGCACAATAAATCAAGACTACCACAAAATTCTGATAATGATTCTGATAATAATATCTACATCTAAGAGATACTGATTTGGACATATTTATGAGGCCCTGTTTTACCACTTTGCCCCAGTCTTCTCAGAGTGAAAAGACATACCTATTTGGTTTCTTCATTTCAGGCTTGATACAAACAAACTCTGTGCCATCGCATAATCTGAGAATGTGTGTAGGTTGTTTGCTGGTAGATCATGCAACGTTGGAACATACACAAGATAACAGATAGTTCAGACAAATAATAGATCCTAAAAACAAAAGAAATAAAATTAGCTTTAGTATAAATTAAAAAGATAGCACACTTTTATTGTACAGGTGCACAGGTTTGGTTTCCATGTACACTGAAAAGATTTTTTCATGCAGCTTTTAATATCCAGGCTCTATGGCATGCAAATAATACAACAAATACAGCAAAACAATTCTCTAAACTGAAGTTTTCCTTGATTAAAGACAGACTCCCTAATGCCAGTGTTTCTGACCTGGTGATAAGGTGGATTTAAAAGAGAATGGATGAATTGGTCCCTTTGTGTTGTCTATCTTCAACTGGAATTGTTCACGTCAGCTCTAGATGGCACTGCTCATATATGTAAAACATAATCCTCCCATCAACAATGTTATTGACTGGGTTTCTCAAATGGCAGTCAATGTCACACCGCTCATGGATATGAAAAAACTAAATCTCATGTTACAGTGGTACTAATTTTAAGTTACCAGTTACCAACAAAAGTGGAAAAAACTGATGACTACACAATTTCTGAGGTCATGATTGGGTACAATTGAATTTAGACAAACTCATTGGATATTCTGTTCGGATCAATGGTAAAATGAAAGCATGCAGGGCCAAGTTACAGAAAATATGTGGGAAACCTTGGGTTACATTGTGCTTGCTCAGCTTGTGTGAGATGATGTGGTCTTATTGTAACCTGGCTTTTTTATATTGTACCAATCATGCCTGTCAGACAGGGGGATGTCGTTAGTGAAAGTTTGTGGCAGGGCTTGCTACAGGGCCTAGTCTTTTAGTGATGTGGCAATATCACTGTGTTGCAGAGTGGGAGACCAGGGGTCTGTTCCCAACTCCACTGGTTAAACGGGTTGCCCTCCACTCTCCAAAAACCCCTCCTTACTACACTCGTAGCCACTTTCCTCCAATGAATGCCCATTTCGCTCTAGTGTGCTGTATGACTTGTATTACAAAAAACAGCCACCTACTGGATGTGAGGGTATAGGAGGATTACATTTATATCACTTCTCCACATGCCTGAGATGAAAGTTGCAAAAATTCCTTCAGCCAACCCTCAACCCAATCACTCAGCCACCAGCCCTCCACTGCTCATCCTGCCCTACCTACATTCTCCCCACTCACAACCACAGAGATGTCCCATCGTCCAACTGCTTCTTCTTTGCACTCACTTCACTGTACACTTCTTTAGAAAATCTCACCTGATATTCTTCCATTCATCACCTCTCTTGTCAACACCTCCCTCTGTCTTCATGCAGGTTTTTGTCACACCCCTCTTCAAGAAGCAAACATTGGACCCTTCTGCTGTTCAAAATAACCACCATGTCTCCCTTCTCCCTTTCCTTTCCAAAACCCTTTGAACATTTTCAGTCAATTGTCTGACTTTCTCATGCAGAGTAATCTGCATGATCCACGGCTCTTCTTTCTGGCACAAATATCCTTCACACTGCAAGACATAGCTCTGTCATTTCTCATATTTCTGGTATGCTGATGACACTCAACTGTTCCTATCTTTCCCCCAACTGATATCAGGGTTTTATCATACATCCCAACTTTCCTAGCTGACGTCCCCTCATGGATGGCTAATCATCATCTGTAACTCAATTTGGCCAAGCTTGTGTATATTCCAGCTAAGTCTTCTTTCCAGAATCTGACCGATACCCTGGATACAACAGTGTCAGCCTCTTCAAATTGCACCTCATTTCTCCTACTCTAGTGTTATTTCTTGCTTCCCTTTTTATGTCATTTTTATGTGATAGTTTTGCTTTTTGGTATGTGATAGCTTCCTGTTCAGAATGTTGTAGGCATTGTGTAAAACATGAAGTTATTTGCATAAACATAATAACAGAGATACTGTCACCCTTAATAAGATTGCCTGATAAATTATGAAAATGTAAATGTAAACTGTAAATGTGGTGTAGCATGTGCTGCTGGAAGGCATTCCAAAATGACAGTTCAGTGATGTCATAATGCTGTGAAGTCACAATGTTGCATTGATCCCCTGTCAACAAGTCTCACTTGCTACAAAGACCCACTGGGCTAGCGTAAACTGTCCTGTGAGAGAAAAGGGTGGCACTGTTGAGTTATTACTGCCATACCCTTGCCACTGATGGCAGACAGAGAACCCTGTTTGTCTCACACCCTGACATTGGCGTTTGTGACAGTTTTCATCATATCCATGTACAGAATCTCACAACTAGCACTTTATCAGAGTACTTATTACCAGTGACCTCAGAGTAGTGTAGGATTTCATTGTGGATCCAGTCCAATTGTTCAGGCAGGTTCAAAATGACTGCTGATGAATGGGAATGTAATCCTCACAGCACAGAGCATCTCCCTGTGATAGCTGGCAGTTTAATGACATAGAACAGCAAGCTGCCAGGACCCAGTCTTAGTGACCGTGAGTACTAGAATGATTGAAACCCTTCAATTTCTGTTGCCATTTTCACCTGTACAGCTGTCATTTCAAGTGGCTGACATTAAATTTTCCTCATATTCTTCATTCCATCCTGGTCTTTACAGGAGCCATTTTATTGTCCTTAAATTATCCTTTGGGGCCTTTAAATGGCATTGTGCATTACATGACACGTTTTGCAGGTGCAGTTTAAAATCACAGTTCCATCATCACTTGTCATTATACTAAGAAAACGATATGAGGAAGTGTTTTAGTGTTTTTACATGTGGTAACAAGGATAGATAGAGTAGGGTTGGGAAACACTATTCTATAGTATAAATTAGATTGCTTAACCATGATAGCATAACTTTTCAGAATCATAGTCCAATCACAGCAGCAGATAAAAGCCACCTTCTGTGGATTTACCGAATAGCATGTGTGACTGACAGGAACCATAACCAATCAGACACCTCACATGATAGTTACAGTGGATACACTGTAAAAAAGTCTACACATCCTTATGAAATTGAAAATTTTTGAAATGTAAAGACAGAAATAACAACATAAATGTTAGACTGTTTCCATCTTTACTGTGACCTTCCAACCAACAAAAATCCAGAGAAAGAAAGAAGAGTTCATTATTAGGAAAAATAAATAAATAAAAAGAACTACAACACCCTGATTGCACAGACCCTGAAGTCTGCACACCCCGCTTTTAGCATAATTTAGTCGGGCTTGGATGTTCCTTTTTGTAAGAAAGGGTTTCCGTCTTGTCACCCTACCCCATAGTCCAGACATGTGCAGAATACGGGAGATGGTGGTCACATGCAAGGAGTGACTGGTACCTGCCAGAAATTTCTGTGGCTCCTTCAGTGTTGCTGTTGGCCTCTTGGTTGCCTCTCTGATAAGTTTTTTCCTTGTCCTCTCATCAACTTTGGAGGGTTGTCTTGATCTTTGCAATGTCTCTGTGGTGCCACATTTTCTCCACTTATTGGTGATGGCTTTGACAGTGCTCCATGGTACCTTCATGTATCCAGTGCCTTCGATATTCTTTTATATCCCTTATTCATAATTTCCAACAATTAGCTCTTGTAGTTTCTTTGGCAACTCTTTGCGGACCATGGCTCTCCCAGTAGGATGCAACCCCAAACATTCAAGCAAATCCGACAGCAGCAGCTGCCTGGGTTTAATCAGAATCACTTTCATTGATGGCAGGTGTATGCTATTTACGTACAGGCATGATTTTGACTGTGATTGGTTAACTTTGAACACAGTTAGAGCCCCCATTATGAAAGGGTGTGCAGACTTATGCAATCAGAGTGTTGTAGTTTTTTGTTTTATTTAAAATGTTCCTAATAATTAACTATTTTTTTCTCTGGATTTTTGTTTGTTGGAAGATCACATTACATACATTTACATTGTTGTTATTTCTGTCTTTACATTTCAAAAACCTGCAATTTCATAAGGGTGTGTAGGCTTTTTATATCCACTGTAAGTGAAGAGTGCAAAAGGCCAAACAATAGCAGCATTCCAGGATGGGACTGTATGCTGTTTTCTGCGCCCAGTCACATGTGCCACCAAAGTGCTTTCCTTTCACAGCACCATGCAAGTTCATGTTAAAATGAGTAAAACTATTCCAATCCCATGAGCACTTGCAAAACCTTCCCCTCATTCAAAACAGATGAAGCTCTGATGATTCTGCTCATTCCATTAAATGTGAAAACAAACCCAACCTCAAATGCAGATCCAGGACAGAAGAGGACACCTGACAATAACTCAAGACATGGCAACAGGTTCTACAACAACATTTATTGTTAAGCAGGTTTTACATTATACAATGCCACCAATCTTGTGTGGTGATAGTAACAGTACATAGTATTTCCTTAACATCACAGCCATGTTGAAGGTTAAACTCAGTTTGTACCTCATACTCAGTGATTCACATCAGAATACAACAGCAGGGAAGCAGCAAACTTCACCAGTCTGAGGTAGATGTCTGTGACAGACATCAGTATTTTAGAATATTGACAGGGTATGACCAGATGCACGGCCACTCTTGTGTATTTACATATACATACATTCTGTGGTTTACCCAGAATTCTTTCAAAGATAAAATCCTTGATTTGACACAGCATGCATGTACCACAACACTGATTTATGCATGATGAAGACAATGCATACATCCAGAATGTTCAACTTTGCAAAAATGAGAAGGAAAAAATATCAAAAGGTTTTGCAAGCATGACAATCTGTACAATGTGACAATCTTTCCACCTTTTTTAAAATGCACCTTACTGAAAAATGAAAGGCAAGGGGATTGTGTTCACATTTAAAACATGCAAAAGTTCTCCAGCACCTCCCTGTATAATCCAGTTTTATTAGACACAAAAAGCATGCATAACCTCACAGTAAGTCTGCAATTTGTTACAATTCTATACTGAAAGTCTTTGAAAAAAAGCTGTGAAACTGCAAGTGGCAGATATGAGACAAAAGAACAGACTAATACTTCTGATTAAACAGTTTTGATCCAAATCAAGTTCAACTGAGACATGCTGCAATGATTGGACAGGGGCATGTCCAGCAAGCTAAACAACCAGTGTGTTACTGATCGGTATTTTATTTCCTGGCAGGCAATTAGAGACATACTCCAAGGCAGGAAACTAGGAAGGCTATTGGAGACATGCAGAGGCACAACATCCTGGCATGTGACCTTGGAAGAGCCAGCCTGGTCTCCAATGGTCACGTGACACGGGACATGCCTGCAGCTCAGCTGTACATACGGGAAAAATGTCTTTACAGCAACTTCAGAAACAGGGCTTCAGAGCTTGGAATAAGGAAAACAACAGATTACAGCATTTGATAGGACTAAGAGTTTCTCTCTGACCCTGGGCCATGGAGATTAGTCTACAGAATGTACGCAAGGCAATCATGTGAAAACACCGGTACCTAACAATACACAATAAACAATAATAAAACACAATAATACACAAGTTACCTTTATAGCTTCCACTCCAAAAAGGAGGCTGGGCCTATTTTAAAATCATGCAATTAATTAATTGGGGACTACAGAGTGCACAAAAGCTGTAAGTGAATTCCAAGGTTTAAAGGAACAGCAAATAAACAGTTGTAGGGTCACACTGCCTTTGTACCCTAGAGCACGATGCTTAAAGAAAACTGCTTCAGTAAATTATTATTTAAAAAAAACATATTTGTCACATCACAGTTTGCAGTCACAAAGCACTGGATATAGTTCATTTTCCAGATGGAGCCAAACAAACAAAAATCTAGAGGTAATTGGGTTGAAAATCTGGAAAATGAGTCGCTGACCCGAGGCAACAAAGGTTGAAAACAAAACCTCCTGGAAAGCAGTGGAGTAGAGTACAAACACCAGAACAAATGAAAATTGAACAACTGAACAAATGAAATCTTGGAAATGAATAAATACATCAGTGTCTGAGTAAACACAGACACCCTTTGGAGGCCTACAGACAACCTTCAGAAGGTGGCAAAATGGATATTATGTACAGATGTAAACCACAAAATTCATGCTGGACAAGCTAACAACAACAATAATAATCTTTGTCATCATCGTCGTCATCATCATTGTCATCATCATAAATTTACCTGTCTCTAATCCTGAAATAACTGGTAAAATGTTTAACTATTGTAGCACTTACTCTGTAATATACGCACTGGATGTAAATGTAACATCGAATGTGCTTACATCTTGTCTGCTAGTGACAAAATGTAATGTAAATGTTTTCAGTTTGGCATTAGCTATTATAGCACTGTCTGTGATGCTGGCACATGGGATTTGGTGCTTTCTGTATATGCTGCTGTTTATGCAGCATTATAATCACTCTTGTAAATTTGGTTTGTAATTTGCTCTGTAAATGGTATCTGCCAGATGGTTAAATGGAAACTGAACCACTTTAATTTTTTATAAAAGGCAGATACTGATCCAGGATCAGTACTTGTGGGCACAATCTATCACCATGATGCCTGTGACTGTACTGGCGACAGTGAAGTAGTGGCATGGTGCACAGGGTCTCACCCAGGTTATTGTTCTTGTTGACAGCAACCGCTGCCCTGGCTCTGGAGCCCTGTTGAGTGAAGTGGTACCCAAACTTCAGGATACTGCTGTTCTCCTCCAGCATCCTCCGAGCAATCTCCATCTCCACCGTGGCCCCCAGTTGCTGCCTCTGTTCCACTCAGAGGGAGAGAGGAAGAAGAGGAGCAAGGGAGGGAGGGACAGGGGGAGGAAGAGGAAGAGATAAAAAGAAAAAGGGAGAGAGGGGGGGGGGGAAGGGAGAGTGGGAAAGGAGAAGGAGGGAGGACAAATGGAAGTAAGTGAATGAAAGAGAGAGAAGTGTCAGTCATATGGAAGCACACCCACATTTATGTCAAAAATGTTTCAGATTCATTTCATTTAACTGTAATGGTTTTCCTTGTGTATTGTTTGCCAGATTGTTAACTTGAAAATATTTAGTGCATACTAATTACAATACCTGATGTATTCAAAATATTTTTATTCTAAATTTCCATTAATGTTGTAGTAATTGTAAAAACAGTAATGACTGCAATGATAATGCTGGCAACAGTAATAATGGTAATGACAATCATTATGATAGCAAGTCTGCTACTGCAACCTAGTGCTAGTAATAATAATGATAATTATATTAATAATGACAATAAGTGACAGTAAAATGTGCCACAGCTCCACAATGCCACCCTGATATGCAGTGTGGTAGGAAAAACCCCTTCCAGTCTGGGCCGAATAGACCGGGGGCTCCCTCCACACTTGTACAATAATTCACCAAGTTATGTAATTTATATATAACTTTTTGTAATTATTTCAGGAAGTAAATTCCAGTGCCCAATAAAGAACAAATACAATTCTGCTGTAACAATTCTGAATTAAACAATGTTATAAAATAATCGCAGAAAATAAGTACAGAAAATAATCTTCAGAGTCTGATGCAATAGGTTTATTGTATATGTGCGCAAATCACATACAGTAAACCGGGCTGGTCCGCGGAGCAGTTATGTCTTCAGTCAAGTCCCCAAAGCAGTCCCCCCAAGCAGTCCGAAAATCCCCCAAAATACATCTTTCTTTTATGCTCTTACCCCCTCCTTCAGTTTCATAACACATTTTCTGTACACCATTGTCTTTCATTCTGACATCATTCTCATTCCATATTTGGCCTTTCCTGTACAAGATTGTTGCCAAGCTCACACCTGTTTAATGATAAAAATAATTACCTCGCCTTGGCTGTACACTAGTATCTCCAAGGCCGCACATATCTAGTATATGTGAAAAAAATTAAAGAATATCAATCCTGCTTTGGCTGCCCTCCAATATATAAAAGATAATTGTCCCTTCTTGACCTGCTCTGCCTTGGCTGTGTTCCATAAAGAACCCCTGTTTGCGACCCCCCTTTACCGAGTTCAATTCTTTTATCAAAACAAAGTATAATTGAATACATATTGTTTATTTCAGGCTAACATATTAAATTGTCTGGTTTCCTTATACACTTCCAGACCTCCACATGTATAGTAAAGATAAAATAAATGGCTGATATATCAATAACTTCAGTTAATATGTCAATAACTGTGGTTAAAATCAAAAACTAAGATCTATTGGCAATAATTTATCTCCACCATGTAACAAGCTTAATCGTACCACATCAAGCTCCGCTTTTCTCTGGTGGGGTGAAAGTGGCAATGTTTATAATTTACATATGGGGTATACACTTAGTCAAAAATTTTCCACCACAGCAGGCATAATCAATGTGCCCTCAGAGCTCAAACTTCCTGCACCCACACCCCACCTGGTTACCAGGGCCTGGATACCAGAGCCAGTGATGAAGTTGGACTCCAAGTTCAGACTGCGGAGGGTCCTGTTCTCTCGCAGCATGTCCCCGAATGCCTGCACAGGGGAAAGACGAGAGAAAGAGAGATTGCCCCTTGAGCACATAGCGGAGAAGCACAGTATCCCTCTTTCTCCTGCCCGATAGTTGGCAGGCTGTCACCACAGCAATAGGCTGTGTGTGGCTGCCAAGCTGAAATTCTGCACATGCGTGCTCCTCTCCAGGGCCTTGGCAAAGCATGGGTATGGGGATATTCTGTAGGAGTGTAGCGAAGGGCGAGAGCAGTCACCCCACCCGGCCTTGAACCCGGGTCTACGGGGTACCAAACATGCGACTTTGACCGCGACGCCAAAGAGCCAGGCTCATTGGCATGGCAGTCAAAGCACATACTCAACCGTAGTGACGGCACTCCGTCACACTGCCCTCCCCTTCGGGAAGCGCCCCATGCGCTTCACGCACCATGGCGTCCCCTCACGCATTCCCCCCGTACTTCTCCCATCCCAGGGTGCTCCACTCACTCGTGCTTCACCCATCACTGGGGTCCCTCACACCGTGCTTCACCCATCTCTGGGGTCCCTCACACTGGGGTCAACCTAACCTGGGGGTCCCTCATACGGCTCACACACTGGGCACGCCTCCGATGGCCTTGTGGCCGGCCATCCCACTTCTCACACCATTTGTAGCGAAGGGCGAGAGCAGTCACCCCACCCGGCCTTGAACCCGGGTCTACGGGGTACCAAACATGCGACTTTGACCGCGACGCCAAAGAGCCAGGCTCGTTGGCATGGCAGTCAAAGCACATACTCAACCGTAGTGACAGCACTCCGTCACAAGGAGAAACAGAGCACAAGGGAAGTTATGGAAGGGAGAGGTGCAATAAGGCGGAGGAGGCACATGGTGCCGTACCTTGATGTTGTTGAAGTTGACCTCCATCAAGGTGGCGTCATTGGACTTTATCCTCTGCAGGATCTCCTCCACGTTGGTGGGGTTGGGTGGCTCATCAAAGACTGGTTTTACCTTCTCGCCTTTGACAACATCTGATAAGCAGCGGTGATTGTGAACAATGGAGTGTCAGTAAACAGTGGACAATAGCCACAATATAAATTACACTCTAGGATGCATCCTTTATCACTTTTCTAAACCTCGGTGATTAGGTGGCCAGACCTGTGACCAGAAGCTTGTTTATGGTTGTAAACTTGAGGTACTGTCCTGAACTCGTTTCAGTGAAACACACCAGGGTCACAAATGGCCATGTACAATATAAGTGATTTAAATATCAAAGGAAAGGGGTGTCTCTCAGACACTTATGATTTCCTGTAATACTGTGGCAGTGCTATAAGTACTACTGCTCAGTGTTGTTCCCTGTGCTTGTCACCTCTTGGCTCTGCTGGTACTCACTGTTGTAGCCTTCGCTGCCAGTTCCATCACAGCTCTGTGAGTTCGTCACCACCATGTAATCACCAAGAACGGCTGAGAAACAATTAAAAAATGTCTGGCTTAGACTTACTTTTTAGTTTTTCAAAAAACACAAACACCGCCCTTGCAGCGCCATGACAGTTGCATGCAGTCTGCTGGCTAGGTCTGAATAACTATGGCAACTGACAGCAGGGGCTCATGAATGTCTCCTTTTCCAGTCATGAGAGAGAGAGAAACAAAGGGAGAAATGTATGGGACTGTTCCATCACTGAGCAAAAGTAAAAGAGCACACTTTTCCTGTAAAAATAAACACAGAGCTTCGAGTTCCTGGTGAGATAATGTTTTAAATGACAATGCCAACACCCTCCTGAGATAAATAAACAGTTGCAACTGAATTTTCTCTTTTTTTCCCTGCTGTACTAATGATCATGACTATCATACTGACAGGCTTATATGTGTTCTCAAAAGTGGGGCAAAAGTCACAACATTTGACTTCATGAAAGACCGGCTTCAAAGCACACTAATCTAATCAGATGTAAATGATAACTCACAGCTCTAAATGCTATCAGGGTCACTTACTTGGCACAGTCATCACTGCTAGTACTGTTTCTGTGAAACGTGGCTCAGACAGAGGACCCCGATGAGTCTGTAACACCAGCAGGCTACACGGTCTTCAGAGTTGACGAAATGCTGTGGAGTGTAACAAAACCCGCAGGGGAGGAACAGTGATTCTCGTCAAACAATCCTGGTGTACCGACACTAAGGTAATATCCCAGTCCTGTTCCGGGGGCTTTAAAGTGCAGACCATTTTATTTACCCAGAGAACTGCAGTGTATCATACTGAGTATTGTGTACATCCCCCCTTCCGCTAACAAGGACCACGCACTCAGAGAACTGCATGACATGATCAGTGGACATGAGAATACCTATCCAGATGCCATTCTTGTTGTTTTGGGGGATTTTATCCACTGTAACCTCCGGAAAAATACACCCAAACTCCACCAGTTTGTGAATTTCCCCACCGGGGGAAACAACACTTTGGACCACTGCTACAGTAACCTAAGGAATGCATATACTGCTATCCCCAAACCCCATTTTGGTATGTCTGACCACCTAGAAATCCTGTTACAGTCCACCTACACCACAAGGCTGAAAGCTAATCCAGTCACAGTTAGAACTGTTAAGATATGGACTGACAGTGCACTGGCAGACTTGCAGGACTGCCTGGAGGCCACAGACATGAACATTTTCAAGGAGGCCACAAATAATATTCACGGTTACACAGAGACTGTTAGTAGTTATATTAACTGGTGCACTTCCATCTGTGTCCCCTCCCATACTAATCGAGTTTTTCCCAATCAAAAGCCCTTTTTCAATGCAGAGATACGTATGAAGATCAGGAAATGCTGTGTAGCTTTCAAGTCAGGGGATATCATGGGGTATAAGCGGGCCCGATATGAGCTACAAAATTCCATCAGAGCTGCAAAAAGGGCATACTCCCAAAAACTTGAGAGCTGCTACCTAGATAACAACACACGTAGTATGTGGCAGGGAATTCAATCTGTCACCAACTACAGGAGAAGCACGAATGGGCCCGAGATCCAAGACACCACCCTACCAGACAACCTCAACAGCTTCCATGCCAGATTTGACAGACCGAAAAGAGACATCCCCTCAAAATCCCCCTGTAACTCTGAGTAGACTGCACTTCAGGTGACACATACACAGGTTCTTAGGGCTTTGAAGCAGGTGAATCCCTGCAAGGCAGTAGGACCTGATGGAGTGTCACCGAGAGTCCTGAAGGCCTGTGCTGAACAGCTGGCAGGGGTGTACACAAACATTTTTAACTCCTCTCTCACACAGGAAACAGTCCCATGGTCCTTCAAGTCCTCTGTCATAGTACCGGTCCCTAAAAAACCAAACATATCCCAACTGAACAGCTTTAGGCTGGTGGCACTTACACCGGTCGCCAAGAAGTGCCTGGAGAAGCTGGTCCTCCAATCCATAAACTCTGTGGTTCCAGACACGGTGGACCCCCTACAGTTTGCCTACCGCCCGAACATATCAGTGGACGACGCGGTGGCCCTGGCGCTTCACTCTACACTGGAACACTAACAGAACATATGCATGTATGCTCTTTTTGGATTACAGCTCTGCCTTCAATACGATCCAGCTAATGAAGCTGACAGTGAAGTTGCCAGACCTTGGAGTGCCAAGGAATACTGCATGTTTGATATATGTAATGATATATATCATTACATATATCAAACATATCAAATACAATCACAGGGACAATAAAGTGCTGCTATACTACCTAGGCAAAAATGTGCCACAAATACAAGGTAAGAGATAGTGCTACGAGTACGAGCTAAGAACCTTAGATTTACAAGGTCAAATGGCAAGGGTGTCAGTCCAGGTAGAGTCTGAAGAGGTGTGTCTTCAGCCCACATCTGAAGGGTTGGAGTGTTGTTCTCAGCGGGGTGGGGAGTTCATTCCACCACTGGCGTTGCGAGGAATGTGGGCCTTTCGTTCTGTTGGTAGGAGGAGCGAGGGAGAGCGAAGTTGTCGAGCTGGTGTGTAGGGTAGGATGAGGTCCTGGAGGTAGGTTGGGGCAGTCTTTCTTGCAGCAGAAAAGGTGAGAGTTAAGGTTTTTAAGCGGATCCTGGCTGCGATTGGAAGCCAGTGGAGGGATTTCAGTAAGGGGATGACGCGGGAGAACTTAGGGAGATTGTAGATCAACCTAGCAGCTGCGTTTTGGATGAGCTGCAGCGGCTGAATGGTGCAGGCTGGGAGGCCAGCAAGGAGAGCATTGCAGTAGTCCAAGCAGGAAAGCACGGTGGCCTGGACAAGCAGCTGGGTGGAGTAGGTGGTCAAAAAAGGGCAAATCCTCCTGATGTTAAAGAGGAGGAATTGACAGGAGCGTATTGTCTGGGAGAAGTAATCGGTGAAGTCCAGCCTGTTGTCAAGGGTGACGCCCAGGCTCTTCACAGAAGTGGAGGAAGAGTCTGTGGTGCCGTCAACAGTAACCGAGAGCTCTTGAAGAGGAGAGGGCTTGGCCGGGATGAACAGCAGATCAGTCTTGTCCAGGTTAAGCTTGAGATGGTTGGAGGCCATCCATCTGGAGATGTCAGCCAGGCATGCAAAGATCTTTTCATTGACCTGGGCGGTGAAAGGAGGAAAAGAAAAGATTAGTTGAGTGTCATCAGTGTAGCAGTGGTAGGAAAAACCATGTGAGTTTATGACTGAACCAAATGAGTTGATGTAGATGGAGAAGAGAACAGGTCCCAATACAGAGCCCTGGGGGACACCTGTAGTGAGGGGAGTTGGTGTGGAGGTGGAGCCTTTCCAGTGGACCTGGGAAGACCTACCAGTCAGGTAGGACCTGAACCAAGAAAGGGCGGTCCCAGAGATGCCAATCTCCGAGAGCTTGCCGATGAGCAGCTGGTGATTGACGGTATCAAATGCAGCCTTTTGTGCGTTTCTAGGCCTTCACATGACAAAAAACCTGAGCTCGGCCATAAACACTGTGACAACAGTGAAGAAAGCACAGCAGCGGTTTTACTTCATCAGGCTGCTGAAGAAGGCCGGACTCAGACGTCAGCCCCTCATTCAGGCCTACAGAGGACTCGTTGAGAGTGTTCTCACCAGTGGCATCACTGTGTGGTTTGGAAACACCACCCAGGCTGAGAGGAAATCTCTTCAACAAGTCAAAACTGCAGAGAGAATCATTGGCTCTGACCTCCCCTCCATGGACACACTCTACACACAGCACTGTAGGAGAAAAGCACAGAGCATCCTCAGTGATCGACACCACCCAGCTCACTCTCTGCTCAGGTGGAAGAACTCAGGATACAACCTGAGACACCACAGGCCAGAGAGCATCACCACTCACAAGACTATCACAACAGCCTTTTTCCAGCCACTGTCAGAATAATTGCTCAGGACATTAAGGCGGGTGGGAAATACCACACCCCCCACCTTACTCACACCATGGACACTTAACACCTCACAACACTTTTGCACCTTACAGACTGGGTTTTGAGTACTCAACTACCTCACCCCCTCTCACTCTCCGGGTCTCTGTCATACAGAGTCTTCCCTAGTCCTTTTCCATTGGTTTGTTTTGGTTGTGCAATAATTCAACTCAATAATGCAATAATTTACTGTGCAATACTTCATAATATTTGTGTATAGTGTGTACAGTGTGTATTTATTCATAGTGTGTAATTTTTTATACAGGTGGTGTTTTTATTACTTATTTTGTATGCTGCTCTTTTTAATTGCCTTTTTTTGTCTGTTTTTTTTTTTTTTTATAAAAGGTGACTCAGTGAGCTACGCACAAGAATTCCAATGCACCCGTACTGTCCTGTACCTGTGCAAATGGCAATAAAATCTCTTGAATCTTGAAGCTATAGATTAGTGGTCGACCGATAACCGGCCAGTCCAATAATCGGATCCAATATTCAGCATTTTTACCGGAATCGTTTTTTTTAAAATCCGATAACCGATAAAATTAATTTAAAAATGAGCTACTTTGGCCCTAATGCAGCCTATTCTCTCTGTCTGTAGTCTGGAGCAATGCCCCGCCCACAGCACTATCTGATTGGTTACACGTCACGAGTAATAGCCTATCAACACTGAAGGCTACTGTGCCGCAGACGTGCACGGAGAACGTATTTGCAGACTGGAGCAGCAGCAGCTCCGCTGGGCGAGCAGAGCTGTGTTTCGAAGGTAAGGCAGCAGATATTGCCGAAGTTGCAGTAAACATCATAATCCTCAGGACAGGGGTCAACTGGGAAAGAAATTCAGCCCTGGAGTTATCCGCTAGGACCGGCCGGGGGTGTATGTATGGGGTGCTCGGGAATGAAAGTATGTTTGGCTACGATTCTCAAGTTCTGTCTACAGCTGAGACTACCTCTTAATTAGTTAATGTGCATGGACTTTACAAACGATTATTCTTCTGACTATACGTCACGTAGCAAGTTTTATATAATCGCGTTTAATGCAGCTATCTAGCTAGCTAGGTGCAACTTGGACATCAGCGGTCCTGAAGTTCCTTTTAACCCGCTAGGTAGCCAGCTAGCTAGCTTGCCTTGATAACGGCACACAGCTAACATTGAAAACTTTATTTAGCGTTAATTAAAAAAAACAGCGGTGACAATGCAGTATTTTACTTAGGTGACCGTGTTGTTGGTAAGCTTACACAACTAGTTCTGTTTGAACTAATCGTGACGTGACTTTGTCAGTGACAAAGCAGTGGCAGAACTAGAGTTTTATACATGGGGTGGCCAAGGCTACTTCAGGGGGTCCATAGACCATGACAGAAAATTTGTGTGTAACCCTAACCTGGCATCGAAGGGGCAGGAATGAATCCTATGATTGCTCATTAGAGATAGAAGTGACATAGAAGTCACATTTCCCTATATGCACGGCTGCGCATGACGTATTTCCGGTGAAATCTCAGGTTGCTTGGTTCCTTCCGCCGACCGTAGAATGCTACAGGAATGCTGGTCGCCAAAACAGCCTAAACTCCGTTAATGTTATTGTTTATTTATGTTACTTCGATTTGTGTGCATACGTTTACCTAATATCATAATGACATCTAAACGTCATTTAGTGTCATTTCAAAGACGGCAGGACAGCTCTTCTAGCCACCACTGCTGTGTGCCGCTATGTACAGCATCTGCTAATTGTAACTCTGTGCTACGTTTCCATACGTTTTCTAAAGACAAGGAGTTACAGAAACGGTGGGTAATAAATATCCGACGAGACAAGTTTAGTTACTTGCCAATTTCCACTTAGCTATCCTCAGCTATCCTGTAACTGCATTATCACTGTTTCAGCTATCGTGAATAGCATTGTGGTTATCGAAGCTTAAGTGTGGTAACATTAGAAGAGTAAGAACTCGGAACACGTTCAACAGAACTTTGAACGTGACATTTAATTTACTAGTCCTACTCTCAGCTGGTGTGGCGTCTCTGCTTTCTTCATAGAGTGGTAGCAGTGAGCTCTCACAGAGATCTCATTTGTGGCCCTATTTTTACCTGACACTTGAAGAAAACATTACAAACACATCATGAGAAACATATCTAGTAACGTGATTAGCCTGCTGCTGGACGGATCATGAATATAAAACCCCAAAGCCACACTAGCTCAGGGTAGCTGGCGTTAGCAAATTACCTTCAAAATTGTAGAGATAGGACGACACATAAAACTTGAAACCTTTCTCAAGTTTGCTCTGCGGCGTTGTACTGGACGCCCGGACAATTCTCCGCACATCACTGATTGTGAGTTGAGGCAACTCCAGCAAACAACGAGTGAACTTCGTCGACTCTGCCATGATCTGTTTTCTTCTGCGTTCAGTCTCGCTGACCGGAAATTTCAGAGCGGCCTCACATCAAACGCGGAAGTGATGCGTGCATAGAGGCCAGTGGAACTGTAGCTCAGTTTCTCTCTCTCTCTCTCACACACACACACACACACTGTACTCACATACTGGAGAGACTTGGGTCACTGTTTTCATTAATATATAATCTGGGTCTTTAAGTGTTGAGCATCCAAAATATTTTCAGAAAATAAAGCTCAAGCATCAAGGAGATAAGATAGCATTTGTGTGTGACATAATTTGCATAGTTTATTTATGGAGGTAAATTTACAAAAAAACACTGAAATTTGACATACCAGGTATGACCAACTTGTTCAGACCTCTCTGATCCACCCAAGTCAAACAACATGTTTTTTTCTGTCTGACTGAAACTACAAGATATGCCTGCACAAAATATTATCAAGCAGAAATGGACTTGGAAAAAGAAAAATAATTTTGGTCCCACCAATATTACAGACTTAAACAATGTTCCCTGCCATTATTGCAAGGTTGTTTTTATTCAAACACATAATTTCTCATCAACAACCCCTATTTAACATATAATAAGTGCATTTTTGTTTGTTACTCAAGCTTATGTGAGATACAGGATATTTCATGTCATATACTATTTAATATGTTTAATAAACATAAGCCATATGTGTGTGGTCCCTTCGAACCTTGCCACTCACATTCCCTGCGCTGTCATAACCCTGTCCCACCATGTTCATTGGCTCCAGTTTGAATTCTTTTAATTTGTCCAGCAAGACCTTATTTAAAGCCTCACCTGTTGTCAGTGGTGGAGATGAAACACAAAAAGTCCTCTCTCACCGAATATTTTCCTAAATCACAATGCACATAACGCACTAAGATTGACACCTGCTCTGAATTGCTGATGTCAGCCGTTTCATCAACCAACACGGAAAACCACCGGGCGGATCGACATTTGTCTAGAATGGAATTCTGAATCTGCCTCCCACACAAATCAATAATTTCATTCTGAACTTGGTGGCCACAATAATTTGCGTTGGAAGGTAAATACTGTTTCAAGGTCGTGTCGCCTTCAGCACGGTACTTGAGAAAGGCCTGGAAATTACTACGCTCCTCGGTATGACCTCTAAGAGGCACACTTTGCTGTCCACACGTAGCGATCAGATCAATTATGGCTTTAATGCTATGTCTGTTCCGTTCTGTTGTTTCTTGAAGAGAGCGATCTAATATTGCAGAAATGGAAAGTTTTTTTACCAGTGCATACAGTGCACACAAATTCGGAGGCCCGCAACTGAGCGGTCTGGTGCGCTATGTGTTTGACGACAATTTTCTTCGCATTGCTCCAATCTCGGAGTGGCTTAGTCCTCAAAATTAAGTCCCCGGACGAGAACATCATACATGCAACACAGAGCAGACTGTCCTGACACACGCTATATCGCATAGTTGGGTACTTAGACTCATCAAAAAACTCCTCAGGCACTTTTCTCTGTTTACCAAATATTAATGTTGAAGGAGCTACCCATCCTCTGTGTGGTTTGAATCGGTTTTGTAGCACATGCAGTTTTACAGAGTCCGGTGCACATTTCAGGGTATTTGCCTCAAGTTTGGCTATATCTGATAAGTCAGATGCTAATGACAGTGGGCAACTGCTAACTACATGGGGCTCATCAAGACTAGCAAAACTAGCAGACGGTTCGTTTGTCTGGACGGTGGAGGACTCGGAGACTGAAAAGGAGCTAACATATGCTGACGATGTGGAGGGATGACAGAGAGAGGGGTGTGTGGTGGCCGAATTCAGGTTAGATCCAGAGGGAGGTGAGCTAGATGGGTCTTCGGTGACAAATGCTGTCTTGGGCAGTTCCTGCGAGGGGACCGGATAGCCAACACTGACGGGTGCATCAGTATGAAGGGGCGCTGAGGAATGCTCTGACCGGTCGCTGGCCGGAGACGGCTGGCAAGCGGAGGACACATGTGTGTCATTGGTTTTAGGTTTTTTTGAAAATGTTTGAAATAAATTCATTTGTTTGAAGCTCTGTTTACTCATTTTTATGCTGAATACCGTGTTGGAAGATTGTATTTAAAGAAGAGACGACAAGAGACGTAGAAAGAAGATGACAAGATGGTAGAAGTAGAAAGAAGATAAAGGTGACAGGAAGGTAGGGAGACAAAGATCATAAGATTACACTGCTTGCAAGTAAGAGAGTAGGCTAAGAGTACTGAAATAGTCTTTAAAAAGACTGTTTAAAATTACTGCAATTGCAGTGTTGTTAGGCTGGCAATCGCAACCCAAGAAGAAAAGGCTAGCCTGTAAAAAGGCTGTTGTTAAGATTGCAAATGGCAGTTGAAAGCTAAGCTAAACTCAAGATCAACTGGACAAAACAGCACAGTGGTGCGTTTCCGATATTTGCAGTTTCTTATGTACTTGAGGTTTCTGCTAAACATAGTTGTTGAAATTTCAAATAACTTGCAGTTTTTATTGGTTGGTCTGAAGACGAAAGTTTCTGTGATTTGTTGAGGCAACGGTAATCCAGCCCCTTGCATTTTGCCACTGAGAGGTCCACGCCCCCACTCAGCTAGAGGAAAAGATACAATTTAACTCTTTACCTATCCAGCAACCAATCCGTTCTCTCTCGGTCTTGCACATCTCCGCCCTCAGTGCGCTGTACACACACACACAGCGACACACTCTCTCTCTCTCTCTCTCTCTCTCTCCCTCCCTCTCCTCGTGGCCTGAAGGTACGCACAGTGCGTACGGCCGTACACCTGCAGGCGCCGCTGGTATACTGTAACCGACACTGCACTGTATATGCGTGGCGTGTATTACTAGCACAGATGTAAACATCATGTTAGGCTAAATTGGGAACCGAACTCTCTTATCTGATTAACTGTCTGTTATGGAACCAAATTGCCAATATGCATCTACGCAGCGACTCAGCTTTCGTAAAAGTTGTTCGAGAAACCTAAACCCGATGCTAAACCTTAAAACTTAAGGCCTTTGCACACCAAGTCCGTATTTTTCGTATGCGTTTTTTAATCCGTCATCCGATAAAAATCGTTACGCACAGAAACCTTGCACACTGAGTCCGATGCGTTATATTACTCTATTTGTTGCGAAAATTCGCAGTACGACACAAAATGGAGTCTCCAAGTAGTGAGGATGATTTTGTGGTCCTTTCACTTCTTGAGGAAGTGAAGTAGAGGAAGAAAAAGAAAATATTGGGTCCATCCAGTCCTGAGAATGCGTCAAGAGGAAGGAGAGTTTCACCTGCTGATTAAGGAGCTGCGGAATTATCCCAGTCGTTTCCACGTCTATTTCAGGATGTCAGTGGTCCAGTTTGATACGGTGCTAGCAATACTGGAACCACACATTAAAAAGAAGAAGAAGGCTGGCAGTATGTCTAAGGTAGACACACACACACTTCATGAGTTCAAAAGGCAATCCAAATTGTGCCATCGGATAAGTGCGCGCTAGTTGATCAGACTTTCGACTGGATCTGCAGATATTCAGGGCACAGCCTCAAAACGCTGCAACATACAATATCATGGTCAATAGCTGTCCTGTGACCAGTCTGTTTATCACACAGAGCTGATAGTATTTATGTTTCGAGGCTGTGCTGGAGATCCCATATCCAGTCATGCGTAATGGATGAGCTGCCTTATTGCCTGGTTCGTGCATGAACAGTGTTTACACCCTCTTGGGATTCCTTTAAATTGTTCCAATTGGCTCTGAGTGGTCAAACAACTCTCTAAAGGCTTTTGATGGATGCAAAAAACGCAGAAAATCGAACCTGTTCCGAAAACTTTAATGACGGACGAAAGTTTCGGAGTCGGTGTGTAAATGTGATTGACACAACGTGAGGTCGTATTTATTTTTAAACGTGCGACCATTTCGGACGAAAAATACGGACTTGGTGTGCAAAGGCCTTTACTTCAAAATAGTGCTTTCGCCGCAGGTCTGACTGCCACCATGAAATTTCATTCGCTATCACTGGCAGTTTGATGCTGATTGACATCTCATTTCACCTATTGTTGAAAGAAGCGTTTATTTTGACATCCGGCGGCGCCTTTTTCAAATCGAGGACGAGGAAGCGAGAATATTTCCACAGCTGACGGGTGAAATGAGATGTCAATCAGCATCAAACTGCCAGTGATAGCGGATGAAATTTTAGGGTGGCACCCGGGGTGGCCAATCAGATATCAGGGATGTCCAGTGCCACCCCGGACACCCCACTGGTTCCAAAGTAGGCTTACATACGAACGTGTCTTTGAAAACTGCTGTGCAACATGCCTTAACAGTGAAAGCATTCGTGAAATTATGGTATCTTGTTATTGAAATAAACGTTAATTTCTCAGTCATCCCAATTGAACCATTTCATCAGATGATAGGCACACAAAGAGGGCCGGTAAAAACTTTATGGATTTTTTGACGGCCCACCGATGCAGTGGCCCACCGGGATTTGTCCCGGTATGCCCGATGCCACTACACCACTGCAATCCTCTACGCTGAAGTTGCAAAAACACGACAATCTTATGATCTATTTATATGATGACAAACATGCCCAGTTTCCTAGTTACACTGAAAATGCCCGAATAATGTACTGTGTTGCAGTCATATACAGTTAACTATAAGGAGATAAGAGAGTTTATACATGTAGCGATAGCTATATCTTTGAGTAACGTTGGTGCCAGTTATTTTAGCTACCATATTGCGAACGTAACATTACTCGCCCGTATGAGTTGGTGTTTTTATGTTAAAGGTAGCCGATGGTCATAATGTAAGCTAATGTGCAGTCTCGTAGAGCTAACTTGAATGCGATAGCGAACGTCAACAAGTTCATTTGTTGATCCATAATTTAGCCATCTAACAAAAAAATTGATAGGCTATAACGTTATTTCTTGCACGTCACTTACCAGGGCCGGTCATACTCTCAGTCTCAACCCACGACTACTACTTACTTCATTTACTTTATAAAACTTGGGGGAGCTATTTTGTTTGTTTATTTATTTACTTAAACTTAATTTAACTTTATAAGAAATGCTGCTGAGAGCTCCCTGCACTTTTTTGTTTTAAGATAATGTTGAAAAGTTCTCTTTTAATTAAACATATGCTTAAAGGCATTTCAAAAAAGTTTTGTGTTGGAGTTTGTGTTATTCTAACTTTTGATTTTAATTTTTACTGCACATGTATATTGGTTCCAAATATCATTTATCGGTCTCCTTGATCACTAATAACCGGTATCGGCCCTGAAAAAACTATATCAGTCGACCCCTAATTTGTATCCACTGACAGGATGTGACCCAATGAGCAGTTTTTTCAGAATAGGAAAAACAACTGCTGTCAAAAAACTTAAGAGGCACTTTGGAGAGTTGACTGGATTAAGACACTTTGGTTTGAGTGGAAACCTGGAGGATTCATTGTCTGTTGCCAGACAGTACATTCTGATTTTGTATGGCCAAAAGAAAAATGAGAAAGGCAAACAGTGTACCACTCTAGACGAGTTGCGGTATGTACTGGCTTCCACCTCCGACATGCCTGCCTCTCATCTACCGCCGACAGAGGATGTATTTAGGCAGCACATACTGAGAGCCATGTACCAAACTGCCGTTTGGTGCCACAGCCATCACCATTACCAAAAGTCAGTGCTTTGGAGTCCTGTGGGGAAGGGCTGGAGGTTGACAGAAGGAATGATGGAGCCTGTGATGTATGGTAAGCCAGCAGCATTTCAAGAAGTGCGAGACCTGACTCACCTGTACTGCAAGGACAAACAGTGTAGTCAGAGGAAGGGGTGTCCTTGTATTGCAGCCGGCTTGCCATGCATTGAGTTCTGTGCATGTGACCCTTTAGAGTGCCCCAATATAATTCCGCATGAAAGCACAGTTGCATCCTAAATGTTGGGCAAATATCTGTCAAAAGAGATCTATCCATTGCCAGTATTGACATACATCAGCAATGTATCTTCAAGAAAACAAAATCTTTGAATTAAATGTATATAGTTTTTTTTTTTTTTTTTTTTAAATTAAGACATGTTTTTTGTCCTTCTCTTCACATATTTACACCAGCAGGGCCCCATTGTATTTTTCACTGTGCAGTGCTGGTGGCACGGGGTGTCTATTACCACCAGACGGTTAACTGAATAGTCAAACAATTTGCTTTTATGAGAAGATAAGAGTTTCTAGTACTTGTAAATTACATTTTGTGGCGATCGTTATCCTTATTTTTTAATTACAGGCATATACATAGATATATTTTTAATTATCGATTCAATTTCCACCTATATTAAATGTGTGTTTAAGGGTATGTATTTTCAAAATAGTCAGATATATTGATGACTTTCCTATTTCACTGCATGCATCAACTGCCTGTGGACATACAGTCCAAATTTGGTGAGTTTCTGATCATTATTCCCAGAGATACATGTGATAAAGCAGATGTTGTCCCTTTTGTAGAATCCAAAATGTTCACTATTTTCAGTTTTGGGGAGGATCCAAATATCCAAATAAACTACTTTTGCAGTAAAATATTTTTATACAACCATCCATTTCATAAAATAGACATCAAAGATAGGAAAAAACATAGTTGTGCTTTGTTCTACCTCGGGTGGAGGTATCTCAAAAACTAAGGCCTTTTGGGGGATTTTTTCCTCTACTAATAGTGCAAGCGGACGGTCCGGCGAAGCCATAAACACAACTAAGTGTACAGCGCAGGTCCAACAGCGAGCCGTTGGTTTCAGTAGCACATGTTAGATACAAAACGAAAACAAACTGAATCTGCGCTGTCTTGTGAATTCATTTATTATTCTGGAAAATAACTGTCACCAATAAAAAACGTTATAATGCAATTTGGCCCAACAGCTACAAGCCACGCTCTGTCCCCTGCTTGCGAATTCAGGCAGCTTGCTAGCTGCCCATTCAAACCCATGACCCATGAGCACATGAGAAAATAATTGTTCTGTTTAGTGCATTCTGGGGGAAAAAAAACTGATTAGCGAAACATCCGATTAGCTAGCTTCGGCGATAACCCATATGAACAGCGCGCTAAATACTTCGTATAGCTAGCTACTATGGTAGGCTACAGACAGAAATGACTGGAAATCCATTAAAATTACGTTGTTGAAATCATAAGTTGCTAACGTTACCTAGTTAATACATATCTTAACCTGCAAGTGTCACGGGATGAAGGCGTTAACATTAGTTAGCAATCTATGTAGAATTCTAGATACACTTCGCAGAAGAAACGAAACGGTCAAAGGGACACACGGAGCCATTTAGCTAACTCAGCAATCGCATTTCACTTACAAGGTCTTAAATCGCAATTTAGCTACTTAAGGCAATTAACAAACGGTAGCAAGATTAGTCACCGCAGGTTTGCTAACCGCATTGCAATATTTCACTGTATAATTAGACTATCTATCTTAATACAGTGCAATGGAATCTCTATCATTATTATTTAATTTTTATCTTACCCGAAAGTGCTGTTCATGGGGGAAGCCACGTGCATTAGCTGGCTGTGTGTCTGTATTATTACTGCGCGTACATTACTTTTTCTTACAGCCAAACTATAACCACATTTACTAATCGCACTCAAAGGGCGGCAACACAGGAAGATAGATGTAAACACGTACCGCAAGTTAAATACTGACACAGCTACACCAGCGAATGAAGCATTCGCTACCCGCCTCAACCAATTTGAGAACCAATTCAAATATATCATGCTTAGAACACGAATCTAACACCTAAAGCCTTCTGGGATGAGTACTACTCATTTTGTCTGAATTTGAAATTTAAAAGTTGTTGATATCTTGCGTGATTATTAATTAGCTCAATTTTTAGGGAATATTGAATATTAAGTACTGAAGTTAAGTTTAATGTGTTCATAGATGATTGTTTTTATTTTAAATAAATTTGCAGATAAATACTATTCTTGTTTCTTCCCTCGTTTTCCTCTTCATACAAACAAAACGCAAGTCACTTTTTCAGAAGATGAATCACCTCAAGCGGGCATCCCTTTATATTTTTATACAATGTAACCGAAATTCAAAGCACAATAAAATTGGGGTTTTTAAAATAGCCTTTTCTTATTCAATTGAAGTGAAATGTGCTTCTGAAGGTTATTTTGCGAATGTCAAGATACGTCACGCCGTGTTGCATGTTGGGACGGGACAGGGGCGCCATTTTGTGAGGAAGGCGCTCTGTTTACCTGTGCCTGCTACAGTGGTTACCTGCACACCTTTTGTTTTGTTTGGCTAAAAAGTGGTTTAAATCGTTCAAAGAGATGGAGAAGGGGAAAGAGAAAGAAAAGGGACCCTACCGGGAGAAATTAAATCGCAATGCCAAGCAACGGTATTTGGACAAACTAATAACGATAAATAACATAGATCCATATGACTTGGCAGCCGAAGACTGGATTACAGGCCCGATGCACTACGTCAACTCACATACCCGGATATTGTAAATTATCTCGTTTTTGGACTGAGTGCATACACTTTGCGTGAGTTTAAAAGTTATAAATCCCTAGAAGCTCATGAACAGTTTTGCAGTGGCTGGGTGCAAGATCTGCTAATTCACAATCCGGCAAACTGCGAGAGCATAGTCATACTCGCAAAGGTAAGGTGGCACTCCTTTTTGGCCCAGTTATTAAACCATAGGCAGTGGGTTTGATCAATCGCATTATTAATAAAAAAGATTTGCTACAATCTTGGACCTCCTTCTTATTGCAGCTACCCACGCCATCCGGCGTATTTGCGTCACCTCCTCAACCTGCTTCCTTCGTGTTTTTTCCACGTAGGAAAGGCGAAAAAACGTATTCCATTGTCCAGTTTTCTCCCTGAACGATGGTGTGACCTACTATGGCAGTTCTTGATGCAGCAGCACTGCCCTACCATGGCGACGTTTTTCAGAATCACGACAGAAAATCAAAACACAGCCTCCAACTCACGAACAGAAAGGCAGACATCCTCACAAGACGGCGCATAAAGAAAATTCAACACGGCGTGATGTCAACGGGTGCTTGTTATGAAGTAGGCTATCAGACAGCAGACAAGTATCCGTGGCAGCTCTAAAGGACCTCATCAGTTACTTTCACATTGTCTGGACACTTCAGTGCTTTTCTTATGCCAAGGCATTCCTTACATAGAAAGACGCGCTTTTTCTTGCATATACTGTAGAAATTGTAATGAAATTGTAAATGGTAAAACTCCATCTGCCGTTTCTTACTGAAATTAGAGGTTATTACCGCTAATCCAAATGACGAATATTACATGATCAGTGATTATTTTCGAATGAGATTTTAGATCCATGGATTAATCCTGAACTTTACCTGATGGAGATCAGTGGTGTAGTGTTATCCCTTCATCTTTTTCAAAAATGACAAGTGGTGATGAACTTTATTGAAGGTGATGAGGTTTCCGTCAGAGAAATCCCTAAATAAACTGAAAGCGCTGTCAAGACAGTTCTAAAAGAGCTCACTATGAAAAACTTCATATATGGAAGGAAAAGTTGAATAGAGAATTTCAGAGTTTGATCTGTCTTATGATAGTAAATGTCAATAATCTGACGCTTCAATGCCAATATAGTATTTATTTAAGTAGTACATGCATGTGTCAGTGAAACAGTTCTAACAATGTATGTGGTGTTTGCTGTAAATCTAATCTCACATGCGCTTAGCCTAGATATATATATAGTCTTTTTGTATCTTGGAATGTCACATCTTAATCACCCTGTATGATATTTTTTACAGACAGATAATTTCGCAGACAGAAATACCGAAAACATAAAATGAAGATAATTGATGAAACAACAGATCTACAGGGATCAGGACTTAAAGTTTGGTTCTCTACTGCCACCATGTGGACATGTACAGCTTGCCCACGGGAAATCGGTTTAAAGCTGTGTTCCACATCTTAGTTGACAGACATTGTGGAAAACGTGTTTCTTTTGGAGACGGTTCGCGCTTGGCACAGTACAAACACAATTTATTGTGCACGAGGTCGGTAGTACAGTCGGTGTGTAATTATCTTGTAAATTTTCAATAAGGCACAGTACAAAAAACACTGATATGTAATGGGAGCATGTTGCTTTTATATCCGCGCACAGTGCGCACTCTTAAATAATTGGTCTAAAACAACAGGTGACTTACATACGGCAATCGTGTCAGAGTGCGCGTTGCAAGCGAAGACGAAAAAGGACCCGCCCACGTGGATTTAATGCCAGTGTTGACCTTTCACCTTTGGTGATGCGTAGAAATCAGTGGCCAAGCATTGGTGGTTGTGCGGCATGACATTTACAGAGACGGACCTGGCCAGAATTTAAAACTAGGCCGAAGGATTCTAAAACGATGTCTTGTTGACGTTTTCTGAAAACAGATTTATGTTTAACAGTGTAGCACATAATGTAAATAACGGGTATGAAGCTTTAACGAAGACAACAGTAAGTGAACATTTCCTTATTTAACAAGAGGTCGACGCCGTGTATGTGTCTTACATTTGTGATGAACCCTTCGACAGTTTGCAAGCAGGTTATTACAGTAGGCTAGCTATCTACATTTGTGTGTCTGTTTCTTCAACGAAACATTAATACGACACATCACGCGTAATTTTGTCTACAATCCAGCAGGATTGATAAGAGAGTTGGTTGTCGAGTTCTAAGCTCGCAAGGACATTGCTGCAACATTCAGTCCTACTAGTTCGATTATGGTCTTCCAAGGTGGGTGGGTGAATTGTGCCCTGCATCACCCGAACATAAAAATATAATTAAGAAATGTTGTAGTTCACACGGAGAACAAAAATTCTGGATACGATAACATGTTAAACACGATAGGGTGTAATGTTTATGGCAAAATTGGCAAAGTAGCTGTTGCTTTGTACTAAACGTCTGTGCGCTTGTAGATAAAACCCACCCATTCAAGGAGCTCTAGCTGGCGACAAACCGGACGACCTCTTTTTCACTATCGTGTTCAATAACAAGCTGATGCACGATTGCGTTTAACGGCTTACTAGGTCAGTGAACGCAATACATGGAACACTAAAGTATGCAGAAGCTTGTAAAATTAATGGAGCACCCATGCTTTCGAGCGTCTGCTCGTAAAATAGTGTATCAGAAGTACTCTTCAAAATACTCCTAAGGGTTCTGATACTTATGCACGAAGATTGCAAAATTACACAGTTCTTCATTTGTACGTACGTGTGTAAAAGGGTTTTTGTGTTCTCGACAGGCATTGCTAATGGGCTTTAAAAGGGATATAGGTTTTCTATGAGAGCTGTATTCTGCCCTCATGAATCACCGCTAGTTACCAATAATTTTACATTAGTCATGTATCATTCTTAACAGATCTTTGTTCCGAGGAAACGGAAGTGTGTATATTGGGTAATTGAAAGTCGTTTCTCTAGTCTCAAGGACAAACATTAACTGACGTTAGACAAACTTTCTTTAGAAGGTTTGAGCAGGTGTAGACAATTGGCCAAACTCTGTCAAAATGATTTCAAATTTGTGAAATATCCATTATACATGTCGGTGATCCAGGGAACCAACATCGTAGCATGAGAGTGGAAACACTGAAACTGGAAACACGGAAACATTCAGGGTATGTTTAGACGAACAAAAAGGGGAAAAAAAAACACAATCTACACACTTTTACCCATTAAGTACAGTTGTATGACACAGGTTTATTAAACTGAGGTTTTTCCTGCTTTGAGCCACTCTTTAATATATTAATGAGCACACCAGTGAGTTCAGCATGGTGATGGTTTGTCGTTACCACCTTACGCCACTTTGCGATGGAATTAGGTATTACATTCCGTAATACGATGACTAATGTTTCAAGTGTTTTTTTTTTTTTTTGGGGTATATTTGGAAAGATGTGGTAGCATGAAAGCTGTCACAGCATGAAAGTGTGGTATATTAACTCAGGTCTTTGTGACACTTTGACATTGTTCTAAGTTAAGGTTGTGAATTGGTAGAATTTTCAGAATAATTAAGTGTGTCCTTGTACCATTGAAAAGCAGGCCTCCAGTATGGATTAATGGGGAACACACATGGTCTGAGGGATTACCCAACATTGTTCCACAAGCCCCATGTCCTCCCATCCTTCCATAGTTTGGGCTGCACCATCTTCCCCTGCATTCCCCATCCCTGTGTAGTTTGGGGTTCCACCTTCTTGCAGATGTTCATCAGGCTCTGTGTTCCCCCATCCTTCCACAGGTTGAGATATACCTTTTCCCTTTTATACCAGCAGGGATCTACCTTTTTCCTTCCTTTTATAATTAGTCCTGCATGCTGTCTCACTGCTTTACCTCAAATGGGGGACCATCAAGATCACGACAGTACATTGTTTTGGGTTAAGTTCCAAAGGCCTACTTCAAGATTTCTTAGTATGTGGGTTGTATAAGATGCCAAAAAGTAACTTTATTGACTGGAAGGACATTGGGGCCTCAGCAGACTCCTGATGTTTAATCTGTTATTGGTGCTTTTTGTTTTCTTCAAGTGGGCACACTCTGATTATATGCTCTTGCAGTCTGAACAGATTCTCTCTGGGTTCTGTGACTGTCTTTTATTTTGCCTCATTTTGTTTATACTGTGAACTTCCTTTTGTCTGTGCTTTTTCCTCATCTTTACTCTTACATCTATGCTTTATTTGAACACTCAAAGCCTCTGGTATCCAGGTGCAAAAAGACTTCTGCTGAGTGGAATTGTCTGAATAACATTTTGTAAGATCACGTCACTATCCTGTAGATTATTTACATAGATCTGAAATAATCATGCAACCTGGTCCATCATGCACTGTGCTTCCTATTCCCTCCTAGGGCACGTGGGTTGGAACACTGATGACGGGTGCCTTGGGTGAGGAAGCATGCAGCAGAAGAGGAATATCCAGATCATTGAGTGGGAGGACCTGGACAAGCGGAAGTTCTATTCCTTTGGTGTGTTCATGACCATGACCATCCGCGCCACGGTCTACCCTGCCACGCTGATCCGCACAAGGCTACAGGTGCAGAGGGGAAAATCTCTCTACAATGGGACGGTTGATGCTTTTGTCAAGATCCTACGGGCTGAAGGCATACGTGGCCTCTACCGTGGCTTCATGGTCAACACCTTCACGCTCATCTCCGGCCAGGCCTACATCACCACCTATGAGCTGGTCAGGAAGTATGTGTCCAACTACTCAGCGAGCAACACACTCAAGTCTCTGGTGGCAGGAGGCTCAGCATCGCTAGTGGCACAGAGCATTACAGTCCCTATTGACGTGGTCTCGCAGCAGCTGATGATGCAGGGTCAGGGTGAGCACCTGACACGCTTTCGGTTCAAGCCCAAGATGGCAGTGGATGCCAGGAAGCACAGGGTAACATTTGGACAGACCCGGGACATTATTGTGCAGATCTTTGCTGCCGACGGCCTGCGTGGATTTTACAGGGGCTACGTGGCATCTCTCCTGACGTACATCCCTAACAGTGCAGTGTGGTGGCCTTTCTATCACTTCTATGCAGGTGAGGTGCCTCCTGTGATAATGGGAAGCTTCCGTTGATCACAGGTAGGAAAATGGGCATGGCTGCGGGTGTAACTATGCCTGGTTTGAAGAGAATATCATTGTTACGTTGCAGTGGCTAATGCAGAGTCCCTACTTCAACCTGACAACGTTTTTGGGAACACCTGGAATGCAAAAGTAATAGCAAGGCCAAGATGGCGCTCTCCAGTAGTGGAGCTTAGTAATGCTTTAAAGGATGAGAGAAGCACTGTGCTGGCACCTTTCTACCAGAAGTTAGTAGACCTTCTTTCACAATACATTGAAGCAGTCATTAAAGGTAACGGTGGGCCAACACACTATAAATTACTTGGAGCAGACATTTTATTCATAAATACCTGTATGTAGTGACTTGGTAGGATAGTGTAGTGTCCCCCGCAGCAGGAGTTGTAATCCTCTGTGGTCCTCCATCTTACAAAAAGCACTTTTCACTGTGTGAGGTGTCTTTCAATAGTAACAGCATCTCACACACTGAAGTAGAAGCACATAAAAGGTCATTTCACAAAGTCCTTGTGTGCACAGTCCTCATTTAGTCTTATTGCACCCCCCTTTTCATTGTTCATTACTTGATATATTCTCTAGGGTCAAGAAACCAAGAGGTCTTAGATGCCATGCCCATACCTGACAGCTTTCTCATGACTTTCTGGTAGGGATGGGACGATATAGTTAGCTCATGATTCGGTTCAATATATGATATGAGGTTCACGATTCGATAGCACCACGATTCGATAGAGCCTAATAACAATTCAGTGATAAAGTATGAATATTCAGAATTGATATTTAATTTTTAGCCATGCAAAATACAAAATAAATTCTCATTTGAATAAAGTTCTCTACTAGACAACACATAAAGAGATCAAAGTAACAACAGAAATTCTCTTAAAGATCAGAAATACAACAAAAGTGTCATAAATACAACAAAAATTACAAGTAAAATAAACATTCAGTAATAGTTGTCTGCATTTAGGCTGATCCAGTGGATGGAAACCAGTATCTCTCAACTATCCACAAAGACAAAATTGTCCTGAAAAATATAAGCTTGCAGAGACCTCTGCTATAACATACTTGGCAGCTTTGGTTGTTACATAATGTGTAAACAATATGGAAACGTGGTTAAATACTAGGGATGGGCATTTCAAGCAAAAATACTATTCAATATTCACTGGGAACCATTTGACCATTCTTTGAAGATTGCCCAATCCCCCCACCCCCGCGCGCATGCACACACGCATGCGCATGCAGAGAGAGAGAGACCCAATCACGCTTTTCACAACTCTGTCTTCGTATTTTGATATCATGTTCTTCAGTGATGCAATGCTTGTCTTAATGAGCTAGAATCCACAACAGAATCTAACTAACCCTTTTGCACGTAACTTATTTTTGTGCTATGTAGCGCGCATGTTACATTATATGGTTCGTTATGTTTTCATTACCATTATTATGCTTCTCATAGTTTTCAGTTAGCATTTGCTATATTTTTAACGTTAAATCACTGTTTCCTCAAAGCTAAAATTAGCTGGAATTTTTCAAATCTAGTGTTCTAATTGCACCGGTTTTAGCATACGCACTAAACGGCAGATCACACCAGTGTGACCATACGCGCCAAAGGGTTGAACTGTTAAACCCAAAAACCCTATAAAACACAGGGTATAATGAACTGCGCCTGGTAGTTCTTCTTTTGTTGTTTAATGGCGGTTGGCAAACAGCTTTTACATGCATTACCGCCACCTTCTGGCGGTAGTAACGCATTACTTACTACCAGGCACCGGTAAAAACAAGGGAAAATATATTTTTTAAGACAAGACGATAGTCACATAAACTGTTCGATTTTTTATAATTTAATTTTTTTTTTTAATCATGACCCATCCCTATTAAATATCAGGGTACAATACAAAGTAGCAAATATCACGATTTTCTGACTTACAAGATAGATCATAATATTTTTGGATCGCGATATACTGAATTTCGATTTATTGTCCCATCCCTACTTTCTGATATTCCCTTGGTAACAGCCACTCTGTAATTAAAAAGGTTTCTGGTTCAATTCCCTGCTGGGGCACTGCTGTTGTACCCTTGGCCAAGATACTTAACCCAGAACTGCCACAGTAAATATCCAGCTGTATAAATGGATAACTTGTAAAACTGTAAGCTATGTAAGTCGCTCTGGATAAGAGCATCTGCAAAATGACAGTAATGTGATATAGTTCTGGCTACATATGCTACCTGAACTTTTATATACTTTGAAGACGTGATTTTCTAGGAAATTCAAATTAATGTTCCAGTCAGATAAAGCAATAAGATACTGATCATAAAGACACATGGTGACCTTTCACCTTTGGTGGTGTGTCACAATTGGAGGCAGACTGTTGGTGGGCATGATTGTTACATAGGCGAATCAGCAGCCCTCAGCATCTGTCTGCCGTCTTTGTTATTTGGCTGTTGCTTCGAGTTGCACTGTTGTATTTCAAAAGGCACATTCCTTACAGAACAATCTGGGCCGGAGTAGGTGTCCCTGGAACTGTCCCTGTATTCAGGTACTCATCCTTACAGAGCAGTCATGCTTGTAATAACACTATAGACCACTATTCAGCTTTTAATTATACATATCCCTCTTTGGCTGCAATGGGAAGTCTGCTTTGAACATCTAGTACCACTATTTTTGATTGATGACAAGGGAAGCGTGTGACTGCATCTGCCTGTCTGGAATGTTTCTCACAGAACAGTTGTCTAAACTGGCACCGAGCGAATGCCCTCATCTTATACTGCAAGCCATGGCAGGACCCCTGGCTGCCGCCACTGCATCCACAGTCACCAACCCCATGGATGTTGTCAGGGCCAGAGTACAGGTAATGCCCAGCACCAGTGTTTTCTCCTACAGGGTGAGGTAGCAAGGTGTCAGCAGGCAAAACCCCAGAGAGTGTGTTTGGTTGGCTTTCCAAAGCTCCTGTCTGAAGGACACCTGCCTGATGCACGGATTTGGTACAGTACGAGCCAACCAAACACTTTCCCAGGGTTTCCTCTGCTGTAGAGATGAAACGGTATGAAAATTTAATATCACGATTATGTGACCAAAATCATCCCGGTTATCAGTATTATCACGGTATTGTTAAAATGTGCTGAAAATGTTCAAAAAGTACTGATACACAAACTGAAATCATTTAACCAAGTTTTATATTGAAAACCACAAATAAAACTAGCTGCACTATGCACTTTTTGTTTGCATAAACATTAAAATAATAACAGCCAATACCTTATGTAAACACATGAAAACCATATCAAATGTGCTTTAACATTAAAGGTGGCACCATGTGGCCATGAGAGGTAACTGCACTTTGTGCATATTGCACATAAGAAAACGGCAACCAAAAAGATATTTCTTCACATTCTATGCTCAAGTAATGAGATCTAGTCTTTTACAGATTTCGCAGCATTGGTCGTGCCTGACCAGAAGGCTTTAGCCTGCTAAAGAAGCTTTTTTTCATGAAAATCGTCCCTATTGCAGGTTTAAATGAACACAACCTTAAATAAGTAAATCGGATTTTAAATGAATAAAATATGTTGGTTGGGTGACTAAACTACGTAACGTGTTATTGTGTGCAATGGGCAAATAGAGTCTGCAGACACACAACAGCGGAAGAAGATGGGGGTCAAAGCCATTATTATTATTATTATTATTATTAGGCCTAATACTGTTATTGTTGCTAAATACCCACATCAAAAGAAGGTGATAGGCTAGCCTACATCTATTCTGTCCTTTCAAATGAATTGACATACAATAGTCTACTAGGTCTATCGCGGACATTACTTTCTCAGGCTACAAAAACACTCTAAAATGAGCAGAGAATGATGGCGCCAGTGTGTGTGGCTTGCCGTCTACCGCTTTTGGCTCTGTTTGTGTTTGTTTTGTTCGTTTTGTTTCTGTCATTTGTTGTGAAAAATGCCGACTCTCTCCTGGTCTATGATCACCAAGCACTCCTTAATATCCGACTTGCTACCGAAAAACTTGTGAAGTACGACCTGGGTGGACAGAAAACTTCTCCCCCAATTCTATCGGGAATACCTGTTCACCTCTGCAGCGCTCGGGTTCCACCGCTCAGGAGGAGGCGGCACAGACGCCGGGGTAAACGCAGCGGCCTGTTAGTGAGATTGAAATCCCGTCTGTCATTGTCTCCGGGCACCAATCCCGATGACATCTTGGCTGAATATGGATCGGATCATCGCCATCTGGTTTCCTGACGTTCTCTGGAGCCCGTATACTCCGGGCTGGTACCCATCGTCGGCCCGGATGAGGAGATCCAAATCCCCCACCTTTGTTCACCTCGTCTCTGCAGTAGAGGGGTAAACCCCTGAAGCATTCGGCCGCTGGGTCGGGCACCCCGGACGGCAATCGGCCCAGCCTCAATTAGGATTGCCCTGGTAAACGCTAGATCTCTAGCAAATAAGACATTCATTCTGAATGATTTCTTCACTTCCCGGGGTTTGGATCTGTTGTGTGTGACTGAAACTTGGCTGATCGTTGGTGAGTTAAGCCTTTTTTCAGACCTTTTCCTGCCGGATTGCACATATTTTAACTCCCCGAGGACAACTGGACGAGGAGGAGGAGTAGCTACTGCTTTTAAGAAGAGTTTTAATTGTAGGCAGCTGTCGTCAATCTTCTACTCGAGCTTTGAACTGAATATGTTCGAGTTGGATCGATCTCACTCAGTTCTGTGCGCTGTGATAAACCAACCACCTAAATATAATAATAACTTTATAAATGACTTTTCTAATTTCTTGGCTGGAATTATGCCAAAATATGAGGATTTTAATCGTCAGTCATTTTAATATTCATGTCTGCTGTCCTGCCAAGCCGTTGGTTAAAGACTTTCTAAATCTTATTCACTCTTTCAATCTTGCACAGTTTGTGACAGGTCCCACACATAAGCATGGGCATACACTAGATCTTGTTTTATCATGTGGTGTACCTGTTTTTAACATTGAAATATGCATGCAGTTTTCTCTGATCACATGCCCGTTTTATTCGAGATCTTGCTCCCCTGCCATTTCATTAAACCGTGTGCTCAACTCCTCCACTGCTGTACATTTCTCTGCTGCTTTTAAAAATGTTGCTGAGACTCACTCAGGGTCTCCCCTTCTCTTTAATACTGAGGAGCTAACCTCTCAATTTTATTCCACCTGCCAAAACATCCTGGATATTGTTGCCCCATTTAACCTAAACCTAAAATTGAACCGTGGCTGAATGGCACTACTCGTGCAGTCAGACGAGAATGCAGGAGAGCTGAACGCAAGTGGAAAAAAGACAAGCTGCAGGTGTCTTTTGAGATGTTAAGGGATAGCTGGTGCAGATATCAAAAAATTAAGGCTGAAAAGACAAAATATTTTTCTGATATTGTTTTAAAAAACCATCATAAACCTTGTTTTCTCTTTAGTACCATGAACACTGTTCTTAATCCCCCCCCAGTCTGCTTGTCTTGATGTGTCCTCAGCTACCTGTGAGAAATTCCTCCACTTCTTTGTAGACAAGATTACGAGCATTAGAGCCCTCATCCCACTCCCTTCTTATGACCCATCCATTACTCTCACTTGCCCTGCCGTTTTTAACCAGTTTTAACTTGTATCTCTTTCTCTCCTAAAGGAAACTATTGGTCATATGAAATTATCAGATGGTCCTATAGATGTTGTTCCCCCTCACCTTTTTAAAGAGATTTTTGAGACTATTGGACCAAACATCCAAGCGATTGTAAATAGCAGTCTCGCCTCAGGTATTGTACCAGCAAAATTTAAGCATGCAGTAGTGCAACCACTGATTAAAAAAACCTAATCTGGACACCTCAGTCCTCTCTAATTTTCGACCAATTTCCAAACTCCCGTTTCTTTCAAAAATTTTGGAGAAAGTTGTACTTATTCAATTGCAATCTTTTTTAGATGCACACAGCATTTTCGAGCTGCTCCAGTCTGGTTTTAGAGCCCTTCACAGCACCGAATCTGCACTGTTAAAAGTTTTTAACGATCTGTTATTAGGTACTGACTCTGGGGATTCTGTCATTCTTATTCTTTTACATCTCACAGCTGCGTTCGACACAGTGGACCATAGTACCCTTATATCCCGCCTTGAGCATGGTGTCGGCATTAAAGGTACTGCTCTGGAGTGGTTTAGATCCTACCTGTCTGACAGAAGTTTTTCTGTCTGCCTTGGTGACCTCCACAGCGTCTCTCCCTTGTGGAGTCCCCCAGGGTTCTATTCTTGGGCCAATCCTTTTTTCCCTGTATATGCTTCTCTTAGGGTCCATTCTAAAAAATATGGTATCTCTTTCCACTGCTATGCAGATGACACCCAAATCTATCTGCCTTTGAAACGGAAAGACAACTTCTCGTTAAAACCACTGTTGGACTGTCTTGAGGACATCAAAGTTTGCATGGCCTTAAATTTTTTGAATTTTAATGAGAACAAAACTGATATCATGATATTTGGACCCAATGGTGCTTGTGATGCCCCTCATATAGACCTGTTCTCCCTGGAACCATATGTAAAACCCTCTGTTAAAAATCTGGGTGTGATAATGGACAGTGATTTTAAATTGGACAAACAGATAAAGTCTGTGTTTAAATCTAGTTTCTTCCAACTTAGGCTATTATCTAAGGTCAAGCCCTTTTTATCATTTAATGACTTTGAAAAGGTTATACATGCTTTTATCTCATCCCGGCTCGACGTCTGTAATGCTCTGTATGTTGGTGTTAGCCAGGCCTCCCTCTCACGCTTACAGTTGGTCCAAAATGCTGCAGCTCATCTCCTAACAGGAACACGCAAGTGAGAGCACATCACCCCTGTACTCGCCTCCCTTCATTGGCTCCCTGTACATTTTAGGATTAAATTCAAGATTTTATTGTTTGTCTTCAAATCGTTAAATGGGCTTGCTCCAACTTATCTTTTGGACCTATTACAACCACACGTCCCTTCAAGATCACTCAGGTCCGCTAACCAGTCCCTTCAATGAGCTTGTAAGGAAGACGTGAATTTCCAAGCGAGGATGCTAAGGATGCGTCGCAAATCAAGTGCAGAGGGAAGAGTCGAGTCTGCTTGTGCATGTTGTTTTCTAAGTCTCAGTCTTGATATATTATAGGCTAATTTGTAGATCATTTCAGAATATCATGATAATTCTGAAGAGGGCAAATTAAATAGCAGTGTTTTCCAATGTTAAGTTCCCCCTGACAGCAAAGTAGGCTAATTGACTCAAGACTTCGTAAGAGTTCAACTATTTACTGAACTTCAGACAAATACAAATAATGCTGTCACATCGTAGTTACACTGGAAAATCCATACAGAAGAAGGAAATAAACTGGTCTAAACAGTGTTCTGTTTCAAGTTTCCCTCAGCACTCTTATAAAAACCAAAATACAACCACACTTCAGACTTAGTCCTCTTAGAAGGCTGAAAAATCTCCAGAGCACTGTCACTGCCTTCCGCCATGTTTTCACTGACACAAAACAAACCCACGTTGCATGCTGCGCCTGCGTGCCTGTGTCTGGGAGACTGTTGCTAACTTAGGTTGATGCTGGACAGTATTTAACGTGAGTTTTTCCAAAACGCGGTAATCAACCACGGTTTTGATGATAATTAAAATTTGAAACAGTAATACTGTCAGGAATTTTACCGTGGTTTACCATGAAACCGGTAACCGTTTCATCCCTACTCTGCTGATGCTTCTTCAGTTGTTCTGGGGTATTCTGAAAAGAGTGTCAGGCATTGGCTGATGACCAATGAAGAATGAATAATAAAACAACATTTCACAGTGAAGTCTGCCATCAGTGCTCTTTGACTGAGTTGTCTGTCCATGTCTCTGCCAGGTGGAAGGCAGGATGTCGGTCATTGAGACTTTTAAGCAGCTGCTGGTAGAGGAGGGGTTCTGGGGAATGACTAAGGGGCTGTCGGCACGGATCATCTCCTCCACACCCACGGCCATTGTCATGGTGGTGGGCTACGAGACCCTGAAGAAGCTGAGCCTGCGGCCAGAGCTGGTAGATTCAAGACACTGGTAGAGGACATAGGGCAAACATCAGCTGGAAGTTCCCCACAAACTATCCCCACCCACCCTCCATCCTCAAGTCGTTCAGTCTTGGGTCACTTCTTCCCTTGTTTTTCGTTTGCCTTTTAAATCTGTGTTGCCTTGATATCTCTGTATGGTGGGGGTTGTCATTTTATGCTTTATGTCAGTATTTTTTTAAATTCTCTTCATTCTTGAAATGGTGAAGTTATGTTCACTGAGGACTCTATATTTTTGTAACACCCGATGTCAAATAAGGAGACGCAAAATTCAAAGGAGCAAATATATTAAAAATGGCTGTAAAATACAAATGAATAAAATCAAATTGATTAATATGATCTTAGTTTTATATCATGTTGAGGTAGTACTTTATTAATTTATAATATGTCTGCAGTGACAGTATAAATCAAATTTTGAATTGAAACAGGTTGTTTTGAGGTGTGTTTTCCTCTCGTGAATTGGAGGTGGTGGATTTATGGGAAAGCAGAACTGAAGAGTAGGGTTGCAAAGGCAGGGAAATTTCTGGTTAATTTTGAAATGTTCCACTGAATTTTGTCTTGGCAACTTTGGGAATTCATGAGCACACTGCATTCTCAGTTAGGATAAGGCCTTGCTTTAAAATTATTATTAGAGGGTGCTTCCTGATCTTTAAACAGTTCCCTAATCACTGGATCATAGACTGTTTTTACTCATAGCTTTCCATGAACAAACATGTCCTTGGTTCTGACATTTCAGACAAGTACCATTGTACAGGTCATGCTTTCGTCACATGAACACTGGGAAAACAGAAGCCTCCAATTATCTACCCCTGACTGCTACTCAACTCAGAGATGAGTTTTCTCAAGTTATTGTGAGGTTATTTGTGAAAAGTGTACTGAGTTAAGATATTACATGTACTTTTTTCAATATTATGGGAACATGAACATTACAGAAAATGGGTAGTCAGTATACAGTCTAATTGTAACTGCCAACTAATGCAAGTTCATTACAAACATACAGGAGGTATTGTTACTAAACCTAGCACTAGATTTGTATCCACTGCCTTAAGGACTACACATTTAGGATGCTATTACATGGAGTACACAAATTTACATACACTAGTAGCGTGTGGTGTCATTACACCCAACTTTACTGTACATGACACATACAAGCAATGTAAATTTTTGCTCAATGTCACATTTACAACTTACAGGTAGGTAAATTTGCTATATTTCTAAAATCACAATTTGCATTGTTAGGCAGCTACAATTTTTTCAAATTAAATTTAGTTAAAAAAAATCATATTTACCTTGTGAACTAGCTACTGATCATGTCAAGCCCTGAACTAGCTGGCTAGTTTCTTTACAATTTTAGCTAGCTTATACAATTTAATGTGTATATTTTGTGTTGACATTTTATTTACCACCTGACTTGTACAGACTTTCATAAAACGTAATGAAAGTAATACTAGTGTATTTTTCCCCTCCATCTGTCAACTGTTATGTATGAGCTAATTCTGCATGCTTAGATGTAAATGAAAGACTCAGCTAGTTTATAGTTTTATAGTCAGAAGAATGTTGTTGGCTGAAGGGTATGAAGGGTATATTCCAAATTACTGCAGCAAGAATAAATTCAGAGGGAAAAAGCAGTCAGTGTGCAAGAAACATATTTAATTCCTGTCAATTCCCATGAATTCCTATTGAAAATTTCCCATTTTGAAAATTCCCAGAAGTTTGCAACCCTGCTCAAGAGTAGCATTACCATCACAACAGGCCGCTAAATGCCTAGCCCTTTCATCTATTGCAGAGAACTACATTTAAACCAGCACCATGCTGATTTTTACATGGAGGCAATAGGAAGGATGATCTCCCAATAAGCTCTTTGAGCACGTAGACGTCACATGGTTCAAAGGTACTCTGAAAACCTTATCTAAGATAAAGCAAAAATTAACACAGGGAACAAGAAAACCTTCAAAAACAAAACAGCCATCTGTGTAGAGGCTTTGGTGTTTAAGCTTTTGACACTGAGCCACTGCTCCGCCATGTTCTGTACTAAAAGTATAGGGAGACCTACCATGACTTGGGTGCGTAGATGCGTAGTAGGGGCCACTTCCAAGTCTGGGGTTGTGCTACTTTAGTTTGGCCTACAGCGCCATAATGGTTCAGTTTTGGGGTGTTGCTTACCTGAGATAAAATGACTATTCTGCACCACTGTCCAAAAGTCTCCACTGTCCAAAAGGATTCATTTCACCATTTTCTGCCTATCCCCACCCCTTCCCAGAGACATGTGAGTGAAAGGGAGACAAATAATCATGAAGTGTAAAAGGCAAATTGTCAACAGCATTACACTTGCTTGACAGAGGTGTCTTGACACTGCCCTGCTGATGAATTTTGAGATTCGACATACGTTAAAAAAAAAAAAGCAAAAAGTTTTTGGGCTAAAGCAAGGTTTTTAAGAGTCTTAGAAATTCAGTCCTGGTGTACTACTCACTTCTCAAAGCAATGTATGGTGTGCAGTCACTCATTCATTAAAGGTACACAATTGTGCTCCGGGGTGCTACCCTCACCTCTGTCAGGGCCTTTCCAAATGGGCCTTTTTCTGTGCAAGCTTATGATCACCCTAATTAACCCTGCAGTCCACTCTCACATTCCTTATGGTTCATTGTCAGGGTGACCCCAATCATTTGGACACATCATTTGAGACAAATTTCTTGAAAGGTTTTATTTTTGTGGCTGTGTTTATTTCATCTCACTTTCTGAACTGTGTATAACTTTTTTTTTTACTAAAAATAAAAGATGGAACATTTGGTTTGTCTGTGTAATTGTGGAAAGGGATGTGAAACCCTACTGTCTGATCACTGCACTTTGAGAAAATCAAAATGGTTTTACTTTATTGTAGTTTAAAGAAAAAATACTCATATCAATTGGGATGAACCAGCACTATTCAGCACTATATAAAATGGCATAAATTCTAAGGTTAAATAAGATTTCTTGAATAGTTGACTGTGGTGCTCTGAAATTGGGAAATGGGAGTTGTGCATTAAATGCTGTAGTACAGATGGTTCATTCTGAAGGACGGTTGATTTTCACAGTAATATTTATTAGGGTGGTTGCTGTAGGCTGCTTGTTTGTGTCATTGTCATTATTGTCAGGTGGTGCTGGGCATTTGATTTTTCGGAAGAACTGTGGAATAAAATGGACATTTTTGCATGTAAAAGATGTACATCTGTATAGACTATAGGGTAACTTCACCAAAAACTAGAATGTTGTTTTTTAAAAAAGATGAAGACAAATGATGATCCTTCTATTGAAGGTGTTACAGCCATTCAGTTAACCTTTTTCCTCACTTTACAAAGAAAGTCAGACATACTTGGAGATTTGAGGGAGTGGCTGCCTGTAACAGCATTAAAAGTGGGCAGCAACTGTGGGTGATTTGAACACTCCGTGGTCAGCAGATACAGATACAAGTGTGGTATTCTGGTACTTAACCGTTATACTGAGGCCAAGTGGATTAACTGGCACAGTGACAAACTGATAAAATTGACTTATGAATACTGCTGAAAGATTTTTAAGGTCATCGGACCCTGCGAAACTGTTCAATCAAGCATTTGATTTGAGGCCTGCAGGATTATCTGAAGGCACCATTAAGGACAATCCTCTCCTTTTTAAAATTTCTACTCCTGTAAGAACCAGCAACCCTCTTGCCCCAACCCCACCTTGTCATCACTGTGTTCTGATCCTGAACGCATGGGTGCACCAATCCTTCAATGAGCTCATTTTGCTCTAAATCACACCTGTGAATTTTTACCCACCTCTGCTAAGATGCTAAGAGGCTTCAGTCACTCCAGTATGTTACAGAAGCTCTCCCAAGAGCAGGATGGGGAACCCCTGTTCTCAAAATCCACAAAACCACCTTTCAGTTATCATTTAATTTACATGTGCAGGTCTACAGGCAAAATATAACCTGGATTTCCACAGAGGTGCTCACAGGAATTTGAGTCTAGAGTAGTTGTAAATGTACTTCATATGCTTAAACTGTGGACTCAACCTCCAGGAACCACTGCTACGTCACACAGTTTTCATGTTGAAGTTGCTACTGATGAGGGGACTCAGTAAATCAATTTAGGAACTGAAGCACCTTAAGTTATGCCTGGCTTTCCAGGCTTTTCCACGACTTGAACTGCTCAACCCTGCATTAGGGAATTTTGAATTCTACACCTGCATTTGCATTTCCCTGTGATCTCTTAAGGCGTAACTATGGACTCTTCATGTGCTGGTGTGATAAAGTGCAGTAGTGTTGTGGACCCCACAGAGGGAACACTGGGCCATGGTGAGAGTAGGACATAAAGATAAAATGCGTGTGTTCTACTGTTGTTTTTCTGAGCGAGACCGGATTCCCTCCATTAGTGCAATAATTATGTATTGTCCAAACACTCCATCCCTCTTCATTTGAACCACTAGCACTCAAAAGTGTTTTTTTTTCCTTTATTCACAGATGGATATTCTGAGGTTCTAAGATTGGATGTCATTTTACTATCCTGAATTTGTCCATGTGCTGTATTAAAGAATGTTATCATCATGAATCCTTTGCAAGGTTTGTTACTCTGCACACAATCTCCCAAAGCACACCTTGTTACCAAAACCATCTCATAAATCTGTTCATGCATGTGAAATCTTTTCTCTCTGCAGCTGGTTGGAAAAATGTTTACTTCAGAAAATACCTAATGGGTAGTCATTGTATAGAATATGAAATATCAATGTCTCATATACATCTAATAATTCTTAATGTAGTCCATTCTCTTTGATAACATTTTAATGAGACCTCTACAATTAGTATCCACAATTAAAATGTGTATCCGCAGCCGAGTTGAATATATTCAGTTAAAAGTTAATGTCTACTGATTAATCTTACTGAATACCTCCCATTGTCGTTTTAGAATTTCAAACTGAATAACAGATCCACAAGTCAACTGAGGATATCTGTATCTGCACAGACCTAATTCAACTTACCAAAATCTGGTTGATGTAAAATGCTATCTAAACCTGAATTATGGATATTGGTAAAACAATTTTACTGTTAAAATAGCTGCAGTTGACATTGAAATGGATCTCATTCTTTGACAGTCTTTAAACTCGCTTGTTGGCAAGGATCCCAATAGTCCTGCTTGCGTGGATGTGAAATTGTAGTCATCTGAGATTTTCTGATTTTTTGTCTCCAGGTTTTTTTTTTTAAATATCCTTCTGGATTTTGTTTTCAGAGAGTCAAAAAATGTCAACTCCTTCTGGCCAAACTGTCAGCATCAATGCTTTGATGACAACTGATATTTTTTCCCCCAAATCCACTGCTACTTTGTTCAACCTTTTGTTCAACAAGCAAGACATTTTGAATTGAGCATTTCTGCACTTGCTTCACAGATTTTTGAAAAGCTGTTTTGAATTTCTGCAAGTGCTTGGAAATCAAATAGGGCCTGTGTATTTTTACAGTATTCCTCCATGCTTCCTGTTGGATTAGGGGTGGAATTTTTGCTTTTTCAGTCTCAGTATAACAGCATAAGAAAAGGTCCCAGCCAGCAGCAAAACAAATTATGAAACATCAGATGCCTTTTCTATGGTACTTTGCAAACTTCTAAACATTTGACTTAATTTGCATAAGCTTAAATTCATGTAAAAGCAGTGATTTATCAACCTTGAGAGTGATGTTGAAAAGCACTTTGCACTATGCAAGCTTCCAGCCCGACATACAAACCTTTCCAAGTGGCCAAGCTGCTGTATTACAGGCTTGAAATAATGGTGAGATGCACAAGCCTATAACTGCATTTGTGAATATGATGATAGAGGTCTCCAGATTCAAGATTGAGTGTGCATGAAGAAAGCAATTTTCAATATTTTTATAATGGTTTTTATAAGGTTTTGTCTATAAGTAGGTCCAGTACATGTGCTAAGTGACTTTTGACTATGGCTGCACTAGCTTAAATAAAGGACCTGGTGAACCACATGCTTCACAGGGACAGTGTTTAGGGACCAAGCTCATATCTTTGCCCAGGATTATGGCTGGCTTGTGAGCCGTTGTCGCTTTCCCAAACACATCTTGATAAGATTGCGTGATCAGTTAGGAGTCAGTCTGTGATTTATATCTAGTTTTGTACTTCAGAGCTAAGCCACTTTATTCATGCATATGATCACTTCTGTAAATGCCACCTACAACTTTTTTTGGGAAAAAATTGGTTCAATTAAACATTAGATGGAATCCCACTGCCTTTCATAAATGAGGCCCATGGTATATTAAAGCAGAAGCAGTAATTTTTCAATACAACCCATTTAAGGATGCAACACAAATGTTGCCACAGATTAGATTAAGTCAGTATGCTGACTTTAACAAAGATGCAAAAATGTGTACCTGATTCTTCATTTGTGGCCTAATTAAAGGAATGATAACTATTGCCTGTGTACATAAAATCTAGGGAAAGCTGGCAGAAATATTGGTCAAAATCCAAACAAACATACACACTGGATCTTACATTATAAACCAATGATTTTCAACTGACATGAATGGTTCGCACACTGCATGTCAATCCATACAGAACAGCCAAGCAAGGATTTTGTCATATTTTGTTTACCAAGATGTGATGACAGTGAGAAAAATCTCCCTTGATTTAGGGAAGTCCAAAGGACCCCATCCAAATAAAAACATGTCTTCTTCAAACATGGAACAATATCCTGTTGTCGTTATCCCTGGGATGGTGGCTTGGTGACATTTCCACTGGCTGGTACAAGCTGGAACACCTGTGTCCCCTTCTCTATTTTTTGTGGTGTCACATGGGACAGTCGTAAATGTGGATGGCACGGTCATCTCCTGCTGATACAATCTTGGACCCGTTGCCGTTGTACTTCACGCTCCACACCTGGGAGGAGACCCACTCACTGAGTTAGAGGCCACCTGATCTGATGTCAGTGTGCCGTGGAGGCTCAAGGAAAGCTTACTGCTCATCCACAAAACTCACTGTAAACCCAGATCCTGAGTGAACTGTCATGTGACACTGAGGCATTGCACCCGCAGTAAAGCTGCGTTTTAACCGAACGCGAAGCAAAGTTTCACTTCGCTTTCCTGAAAAATGAACAAGCGAATTTCGCGCCACATCACAGCAAGCATTTTTGATTGCCAACGCTGCTAGCAAGTTGCTGAAGAGATTTCTGGAAAGGGGGCATGGCTTCTAGCCCTACTTGAAAGTGATTGGCTTTCGCCAGGTGAAATTTTCACTCGAGTTCAACATTTTTTAACTCAAGCGAAACCGTGTCGCTCGCAAGTTTTGCCGCAATTAACTCCACCCATTCGCCTCCTGCCATTGACTTTGCATGCATTCACATCGCTTGTAAATTTTGCGTCGCGTTCGGTTAAAATGCAGCTTAAGGGTGCAGATGGCATTTATGTGCTATGTGCCACTGTGTCGACTTTCTCAACCATAACCTTTTAACCTATATGTTGATCTCACTGCATGTCTCAAAATCTGTTTTGAGCTCTGAGTACAGAACCCATATTGTGATTCAGTTTTCTTGGAAGTAATAGGATTCATGAATCAGGTTCATGAACCAATTTAACCAGGTACAAGAGAGTGAATTTATGTATGGTTTATGTATCTAGGTGCAGCAGGGTTCAGGGTTTACCCAGATACAGGAGCATTAATGACCTGGTATGACAGTTTACCCAGACAGAGGGGCTTGTAAATGTTTTCCTCACCTGGTCCTGATGGTCAAAGAAGGTATTCACACAGGCCCGGGAACTGGCATCCCACACCTTCACACTCTTATCTGAGGAACTGAAAAAAATTCCTATCAGCACTGAGACGATCTGAGCATATTGTGCTTAGACTGTATTTGGGCCTTGATCTCAGAAAGTGTACACTTGCAACAGACAGTCCAACACAGCTCCCAAACTAAATACATAGGAAATAACTAAATAGTTTTTCCGGACCGGAAACCACGGCTGTAAAATGTGACCATCAGACAGACTAAGACTGAAAAACATGCATTGTGATCTTAGGCCTGCAGTGCCACTGACCACCTCCAGAGCCCCACCCCCCACACACACTGGTCTGAGTCCAACTTACCTGGAGACGAAGTGTGTGTCGTCAGGGGAGAAGGCCACGTTGAGGACCCAGGAGGCGTGGCCACTCAAAGTCCCCGCCAGGTTGGCATGCTGCCTGTAAAACAATCCAACCCATCAATCTCCTACAATGCATATTCTTCTTCACAGGAGGGGATGTGCTTTCAGACTTATTCCATATTCACATGACACATTTCCTTCTTCAGGGTGGCACTTGTGACAGACTGACATGTTCATATGTGCTGTCATTACCTGTATGTGCTTCTTTTCACCTGAACCTATTCTATAAACTTTTGTACCTTTGCTTTTCAAAGTTGCTCCAGGGGAGCAACTAAGTATTTCTTTAGATACATGCAAAATCCTATTTAGCGCCCTTGTTTAAATATCACAGTGTTTGAACGGAATGCGCATATGACTTTCCAGCTACAGTGAATAGGACTCCTGTGTTGCCAACTCATGTAGGTCTAAACTACAGCTTTATGATTCACAATTTACTGTGTCACAAACATACTCCATATTACCCTAAATTAAGTGTAAAATATGTTTCATGATGTTGTAGTGTATCTGAGAGGGACAACCAGTTATTGTATCCCAGCACAAGATGTCCATCACATGCTTTAGATCAAGAAAAATAGTAAATTCGCTCCCCATTTGATAGGACCTGATTGCAGTGAGCTTTAGAAAAGCATCTATTACTCTTTTCCGATCTGGGATATGAGCCTTCACTGCATTCTAAACGCCCTTTCTCAGTCATCATTTGACTGAATGAGTCACTTATTTCATTGGGTGACGGCCAGTCTAACTGATCAGAGTATGGTGCTGCACATTTCCCCTCTCCTTCAGTATTCTGGATGAGGCTGACAGTATCCCTGCGCTCACTAAACTCCTCTGCCCTGACCTCACTCTGGTTGGCCTTATTACCCTCCTTCCCAAAACTGGAAATTTAGCAAGGTATATGTAGCTAGTCAGTGCAATACCCTACTTCAATCTGCTAGCTACTTCTCTTCACTTGCTCTAGAGTTCACTAACAGCCTCTAACTAACTAGCATTTGTATTGCCTGTTCTCTCCATCTTCACTTCTGACAGACCCCAACAGTAAATGTAGAAAAGGGCCACATTCCCTAGTCTTTGTCCTTGTTTGCGCACCACCCCCATCTCTCACAGGCACTTGTTTACAAATCAGTTGAAACCTGCCCAAACTGTTCCTGCTGCTCCCCTTATCAGCAGGACCCCCGCAGAGTCATGTAGAGAGAGAGTCGTGTCAATGGAAGTTCAAAATGCTTGATCGTCATGTGATTCATGTAGCCTTCAGATAGTTCCAGGAAGTTTTTAGTGGGCAAATTGAATGCGTAAATACAGAGAGGCAGAACTGCGATTTTTGGTAATTAGTAGTCAATAAGTGCATTGATTTACAATATTTATATAGCACACCGACAAAAGTAAAATTCGGTATTATTTGAGGATTAGTGTGAACAGCTAACGTTACCTGCCTTGTTGACATATTCTAGGCATTACCTTGGTTAAAGAGCGTGTTGCTGTTGTTTATTGCTTTGAATACTTTTTTTTATTATTATGTTCTTAAACTTGCATGGTAAGATAAGATAGCACTTTATTGATCCCCAGGAGGGGAAATTTGGGTGTTACCAGCAGCAGAAAGGACAGGCGAAGAAGTACAGATAACAATATAATAAGAATACAATACAATAAAAAATACAATACAAATTAAAATATAGTACAATAAATATAATATTGTATAATATGTAATATGCTAATACACAATAAACAGTAATGAACAACAATATGAACAACAATTAGGCAGGCAACTGTACATGTAGTGCAAAAAACAGTATAGTGAACAACAAAATGTGCAGAAACAGTTTCAAGAATTAACATGTAGTGCAAAAGTGGCATGATAGGTTGGGGGGTGGCAACTATGGAAGAGGCATTGGCTGGGGGTCACTGGCACTGTTGTACAGCCTGATTGCTGTCGGCACAAAAGAGCGCCTAAATCGCTCTGTCTTGCACTTGGGGGGGATGAGCCTGTGGCTGGGGGATGGTCCTGATTTTGTCTCTCATCCTCCTCTCTACCACTGCCTCCAGGCTGTCCAGTTTTTGACCAACAACAGAGCTGGCCTTCTTCACCAGCTTGTTGAGCCTGTTGGTTTCCCCAGTCCTGGTGCTGCCTCCCCAGCACACCACGGCAAAGAATAGTGTGCTGGCTACCACAGACTGGTAGAACATCCGCAGTAGCCTGCTGCACACGTTGAAGGACCTCAGCCTCCTAAGAAAGAGCAGTCTGCTCTGTCCTTTCCTATGGAGGGCCTCTGTGTTGTCCGTCCAGTCCAGTTTATTGTTTATGTGCACTCCCAGGAACCTGTACGAGTCCACCATCTCAATTTCCTCCCCCTGGATGGTAATAGGGGTAGGGGGCTTCCTGCTCCGTCGGAAGTCCACCACCAGCTCCTTGGTCTTGCCGATGTTGAGCTGGAGGTGGTTCTCCTCGCACCATCTGGTGAAGCTCTCTACCACCCCTCTGTACTCCTCCTCCTCATCCTCACTCATGCACCCCACGTTGGTGGAATCATCAGAGAACTTCTGGAGGTGGCAAGTTCCAGAGTTGAAGCTGAAGTCGGAGGTGTAGATGGTGAAAAGAAATGGTGAAAGTACGATTCCTTGGGATGCGCTGGTGCTGCTCATCACCACGTCTGACAGGCTGCCCTGTAGCTGGACGAACTGTGGCCTGTTGGTGAGGTAGTCTGTGATCCAGGCCACCATGTTGTGGTCCACCTGCATGACTGAGAGCGTGTTGAACGCACTGGAGAAGTCAGAGAACATGACTCTCACTGTACTTCCCGGCCACTCCAGGTGTGAGTAAGCCCTGTGCAGCAGGTAGATCATGGCGTTGTCCACGCTGATTTGGGCCTGGTACGCAAACTGCAGGGGGTCCAGGGAGTCCCTCACCAGGGGTCTAACGTGCTGCAGAACCAGTCTCTCAAAGGTCTTCATGACGTGTGATGTCAGTACCACTGGCCTGTAGTCTTGGAGAGTACTGGCACATGCTTTCTTGGGCACCGGCACAATGCAGGAGGTCTTCCACAGCTGGGGCACCTTCCTCAGCCTCAATGAGAGATTGAATAGGTGCTGAAACACTCCTGCAAGCTGTCTAGCACACGCCTTAAGCACCCTGGGATTGATGTTGTCTGGACCAGATGCTTTGTTGATTCGGAGCTTGGATAGCTCCCGTCTCACCTGGCTGGATGTGATGGATGGGCTGGTGGGGGGGGGGGGGCGTTAAGATGTCGTCTGGCATGAGGGACAGACTGTGTTGGGGGAAGGTGTTGGTCTTGAGGTTGTCTCCGGTGGCAGGGGGAGGGGAGGGGGACGGGCTGTGGTGCCACCTGTATTGTCCTCAGTAGCAGAGGGGGGGCATGGGGAGGGGAAGGCAGCAGCTGAGGTGTGGATTGAGGCTGAGGGGGGTGGCAGCTGGGGTGCAGGGGTTGAGTCAAACCTTTTGAAAAACAGGTTTAGCTCATTTGCACGCACCTGGCTCCCTTCCACGGCTGGACCTGATTTTTTATGTCCAGTGATCCTCTTTAACCCATCCCACACCTCCTTGGTGCTGTTCTTTTGTAGCTTGCCCTCCAGCTTCTCCCTGTAGTTGTTTTTGGCCTTCTTCAACTCCCTCCTCAGCTCCTTTTGGACTGATCTGACCTCTTGCTTGTCTCCTGCAATGAAGGCCCTCTTCTTCCTGTTGAGGAGAGCTTTAATGTCCTTGTTGATCCATGGTTTATTGTTTGGGAAATAGCGGACCTTCTTGGTGGGTACAACACTGTCCTCACAAAACCGGATATAGATATGTAATGCACTGGGAGAGTCCCTCAATGTCCTCCATGTGGTCCTCCAGGAACAGGTCCTAGTCTGTGGTCTGAAAGCAGTCCTTCAGAGCCTCTTCAGCTTCTCTAGACCACACCTTCACAGTCCTAGTGGTGGCGGGCTGCTGTCTGACTACAGGCTTGTACCGGGGTACAAGATGTATCAGGTTGTGGTCTGATCCGCTGAGGGGGGGTAGGGCGGTGGAGCTGTATGCCCCCTTCACATTGGCATACAGAAAGTCCAAGATTTTATTCTCCCTTGTTTTGCAGTGCACATACTGAGTGAAATTAGTAAGGGTTTTGGAGAGGGAGAAATGGTTGAAGTCCCCATTGACTGTCATGAAGGGGCTGGGGTGTTGTGTCTGTAATCCCACGAGTAGAGTGGGTGACGTCACAAGCGCACGCAGCCATCGCCGACGGTGGGATGTAAACAACAACAATGGTGTGAGAGAACTCCCGAGGTAGATAGTATGGCCTCAGTCCCACAGCCAGCAGCTCTATATCTGGAGTGCAGATGCTCTTCTTCACCGTAACATGCCCAGGGTTACACCATTTCGAGTTAACAAGGACAGCCAGACCTCCTCCTTTCTTTTTACCACTCTGTTGTCCCCTGTCCGCTTGCACTAGCATGAAGCCAGCTAGCTCCACCGAACAGTCCGGTTATTCCCTGTTAGCCACGTCTCACAACACAACAAACTGCACTCCCGATACTCACACTGACTGCTCGCCAATTCTGTGAGTTCGTCCACTTTGTTGGTCAGTGATCTCACGTTCCCCATGACAATCGACAGAAGGCAGGGTTTAAGTCTCCTGTTCCTCCCTCGCCTCTCCCTTGCCTTCGCGCCGGCTCTCGTCCCCCGCCGATGTCTCTGCAGCTCCACTGGTATGTCTGCCGGCGGAGCCCCCCACTCGAGTCCGATACTCCAGAAGCGCTTCTCTCGTGTAGGTGGGCATTATTTCGTCGAACACGCACACGAACAAGCACGAGTACACAAACTAAGCTAAGCTAAAAAACTAAAGCTGACTAACCAAACTAGTCATCAAGAAAAAAGAAATAAAATGTAAAGAGATAAGGAACGTTCTACCGTAAGGTTAGAGCAATAAAAACAAGGAAGAAAACAGTGAAAAAGTCAAAGAAAGTTAAAAAAGTGTAGCTGCTGTAACAGGCTGCCATCCGTGAGGACGGCGCACAACAATCAAGAGCAAGAGCAATCATATCCTAATGTTTATTGATATATTTAGAGGGAGGGAAAAGGAAGGAATGTTTCAAAATTCAGATCAGATTAATTTTCCAACATTACTTTAATTCATGGTGGTTTCAGTAATCCCATGGTAACTGAGGGCCTAAGTAATCTTTATGACTTTCAGATGGGACAGAAGGAGACCGACAGATGACTATCAATGATTGTCATGAATTCATTGAATAAATCTCTAATAAACTCAGAAACATGAATAGCATGCCAAGCAGTTTGTCTGTGCCCTTTCCTCCGTGTTGTCCTTGCATATACAGTAGTCTCCACCATGGTTTGCTGTGCTGCATGGGGATGCTCCAATCGCTCAGAGAAAGGAGTGGGAATGTACGGTTTCCCCTCTGACACGGATCAGGAGAAAAAAATGGTTGGCTCAAGTCAGCAGGAGCAATCTTACTATCATTAAAGGTAACAACAAGAAATGTGAGATAACCATATTAATAGGCTGTTTGTGGTTAATGTGTTGCTAACTTTAACCAGTATCCTAGCCTAATCTGGCATCTGTTAACGTTCCCTAAATCTACTAATTTAGTGGGGGATAATCCACTAACATGCTTTAATGCACATGCTACTTTGATTCAGAAGTGCTGATAATATACAATCTGACTCATTAAACGTCTTACTGTTTAAAAGTGCATCACAAACAGTCTATTCTGCTGCAACTCTACTGCGCTACTAGTATTTGCTGCTAATTTCCCGGAACTATTGAGAGGCTCCACGATCCGCAACTGCTGTAAAAAAATGGTCCACTGGAGCGAACGGAGTTGACGCGACTCTCTCTACATGGCTCTGGACCCCCGCAGGTAACCCGAGGCACAGGCACACCCCCAAGGACGGCCCCCAGGTCACCATTTTCCCTCTGACCTGTCTGTACCCTTTGGCCACCAATAAGAACCCCAACAGGGCCAAGGATACAGCACAATATAAAGGTAGTGGTGACCTCCCCCACCTCAGTACTGCACCAATACCTGTGGGGAGAAGAACTGGGGAGACCAAACCCTTGGGGACAGAGTATTGTGTCGTTATTGTGTGCGTCTGTGCCTACGAAACCTCACACACATCCACACATTCCACACATACCCCACAAAATCCTCAATAAAATTCTGAACCCGGAACCTGACTCCTGTGTCCTGACCGACACCCCACTGTGACAGCAAATAAGCCTGAACCTAGTTACGGGTGAAACTGCCCCCTCAGTTTCAGTAAAGTTAGCCAGCATCATGTAGCAGCTAACTGCCCAAGTATACAGCTAGTTAACTAGCTAAGTAGCTACATACATACCTATCTAACTACTGTCCTAGCTAGATACCAGACCATGCCATTTGGCAAAAGGCCCAACAAATATTAGGCTACACTAGTTAGCTAGCTAGGTAAATCTATGCCCTGCCCTCAAGAGAATTATTAATGTTACCTACCTCTTATCAGATGTCTCATTTTGCATAATCCAACTATTCTCACTTTCCTGCTGCCTCTTTCTTTTTCTATTTTTGACACCAGACATTTTTTCTCCATTTTGCATTTTTTTCTCCTATGCGAATACACTACTAGACTGTATGCAAGCGATCTTTGGCGATGATGGAATTGAGCTTTGGTCCCTGGGTAACCTGCACCATTCATGTTCCTTAACAGGTCTATGCCCACAACCGATATCACTCTGTGCTGATACCATACGAATCAAATAGTATATGTTATTTAACCTATTTTCATCAGAAAGTACTTTCCGAGCCCACTGAACATTGTGCAAGTGTTACAATGGTTGTATTTTGCACTTACTAATTTAATGTTTCTTTAAAGTTTATTTAAAGCTGGCTTCGGTGCCCCCCTTCAGTGGCACCCCCGTGCATTGCATATGGTGCATACCTCCTTTTGGCAGCTCTGAGAGCATCAGTCAAGTGGCTATATGTAGTACAGCTCCCAATCTGAATTTTCAAATAAATCAAACCCCACCTCCTGGTACTATAAGACACTTTGGTTCATCCTGTGTGAATCATGACTCGCTGCAGAGAGATCTGGATCAGCTCTATGAATAATAAATATTATTATAAATAACTTACTATACTCAGGGCACGCTTTCATGATAACTGGTGAGAAAGAATAAAACTGGATTTTTTTATCTTTCAAACGCTGATTCAAATATTGACATGGCACATCACAGTATAATAAGAGCACCTGTATGTAAACACCTGCATTGCAGTCATCTCTACAACTTTTAACTCCTGTTACTGCAAGGTACAGTCTGTAACTGAAGCAGTTAAGTATTGCAGAGTCTACAAAGCATACGTGCTTGAGCATATCTGAACACTGAAATAGTCAAATGTGTTATGCAAAACCCTGGGTAAAAAGAAAACCTCTCTGATTAACATTAGCAGCTATAATGAGGTGCCAACCCAAAAGGGTAAAGAAAAACCACAGGTCAAAAGCATTCCAGATTTACTCTTGCGCTTACACATCGTAAATCTTGATGTATCCATCATCGGAGGCAGTCACCAAAAGCTGGGAGTCCGGAGAGAATGTCAGGGATCGGATGGGCATGGCGTGACCTGGCAAGGAGGAACAGGACTATGAATCTGGGCTTCGGCAGACAGCTGATCAGCAAGTAAAAAAAACCTATAAATGCACACTTGAAGTATAAAACCCATATTAGGTACATGTGCTGATTTTGCAGATCAACACTTGCACAGATGCAACACTTCTTCCATTTAATTCACCTTCTAGCGTGTGGAGAAGTTTCCCAGTTGCAATATCGAAAATATTAATGATTCCATCTATCGCACCGCTGGCTAAATACTTCCCATCAGGGCTCTGAAAGAGAGAAACAGCACAAAGTAAGAAAATTTACTGAAGCCCAGAGTGTCTGAACACCAGAGACTGAGTATTTGCTCCTCTTTTTGTAGCAAAAAAAATAAGATTTCAGTCAAATGCAATCAGCTCCTAAGAAAACCTCAAACTGGATAATACAGGTTACTATTCAGAAATGTTCTAATATTACAGCTGCAAATTTTTTTTCAGATAACTAGCAGAACTGTACTCTATTTGTTAAGATTCAGTTGCTTTTAGGAGGATATTGCCAATTTAAGGAGGTTTACAGAAAAACAAGTGAGACAGGAAAACATTTGCTGAGTATGCAAGAGGTCTAATACGATTTCCCTGTAGCATTCCCATTGCATGAATTGTAAACAAGATTTTATTATCAATCTTGCTTCCCATTTGCCACATTTGCGTTGGTTCGTGAGTGATTGGTTACATAAATCATTACAATTCCGAGAGTGCAATTAAGCCAGCGAGTCTTTTTCCCACTAATTGCATGGAAACAGCAGCTCCTAAGACTTTTCAGCGAATGAGCTGGTGTAATTTAAAACCATCTGTGCTGAATATGCACTCATTCTTCTCATGAAAATAATACAGAAAACCCAATTTGTGAATATTGGATCTCCCCTGCCATGCTCCCTGAATTCTGCACCCCTGAAAGTCTCTCTGCGTTGCTTTGACAGCATTTTGTTTTTATGGCCCTAGGAGCCAAACACAGTTAGTCATTCAGACTGCAGACTGAAATGTTGCTGATGTAATCTAAGGGTGACAAACCCCTTGTTCACATCTCATCATAATGTCAATGTGCACAGCAGGTGCTGTTATCTCAGGCAACTTACTGTACAAAGCTTTCATTTCACAAATTATCCCTTCACACAATTGAATATTTAGCATTTCAGTAAAACAGTGCTGAAGCAACAGGCTAAGATCCTTGTTTGAAAATACAGCAGCTGTGCTCACCCACAATTCAAACTGGCAACCCTTTGCATGTCTAGTTCTCTAAGCACTACATAGCTTTACTGCCTGTGAATACTTCAAATTAGGGCTACGTAGATTGTGGCTGGCTGTGCCTGTATGCTGTGGGGTTAAGGTGTTTTAGCTATGGGGTCGGGGGCTGGGCTGGTCCTTACGTAAGCAATGCTCAGGATGAACTTCCCTCGCGTGTCCAGTGAATGTTCCTTCTTCCCGCTGTCCACGCCGAAGATGTTCACCTTCCCCAGGTGGCTCCCAGTAGCAATGTACTTGGAGTCCGGAGAGAAGGCCACAGTCCAGGCATCCACTGTCACCAAAGAGGAAGAAACAGTCACCACCACACACACATGCACACAGAGTGAATTCATACCCAGGTTGTTATTACAGTGAACCCAGGGGTGACGGTGGTACAGCAATCCAGAATGCTTTGACAAACTACTTCTTCAACCTTTGTTACGACTAGCCTCAAAGAATCAACACAAATTGTTCTTTAAGCCCAGAATGCAGCATATGTTTGTTACCGTTTCACATTCATATAAAGCTGCATTCTGGTTATATGTGACATTAATTTACACCAGATTTCTGCAAAAACCTGTTTCACTGAAAGCCTTTTAATATGAGCGGATAAAAAAAAAATTCTGTTAGTTCTCATTTAATGCTTCAACTACCAAGAAATAAGCTCTAGCTTTTCCAGCTGCATGTGCAGTACCTCATAGGTCTCAGCAAACCAAGGAACTAGCAAACAGTTCAATTATAATAAGGTGATCAAAGATTACTTTCTAAACCTGGTTTCTGAAAATAGTCACAACTAAAAAGTCCTCTTCAACACTACTTATCATATTGTTAATCCTCCAATGCGCAACTTGGGCCTTGTTTACACTTGGTTTTAAAATGTGTCTTGGGTGACTGGATCACAAGAGGACAGCTGAGACATACTGCCGTTTACACCTGTGTCTATCATGCATCTCCAAGGTGTGCAGCTGACCACTTGTGTTCAGATTTCGTTACTGCCTACATCACTTCCGCCAGAAGATCAAAGGGCCCTGCACACAGTTATTATGTCAGTCTCTGTCGCCAGACAAGCGCCAGATTTGTGCAGCACGGGCTAGCTAAGAAAACAAAAATGTTTCAAGAACTAATATACATGTACGAGCTATTCCAACTGATGACATTGGCAGGACAAAGTCATGTGCGACTTGCAAAAGAGCATAGGACAAGACAAAAAAGGAAGAATGTTAGAAAACCAGTGGCTTTCGCTGCTGCTGTGATAGCCACAAGACCCCGAAGAGTGATATGGGTTAGACCTGCATTGATGACGTATTTTCCTGTTAAGTCCTTGTCGGGGACGCATCAGGACGCATTAGCGTTTACACTACAAAAGATATGTGGTGAAATGCATCCCCGACCACCTCGGCAAGTGGTTTGAGTGATCGGATCACAATGCATCTTGGTGGTCGTTTACACTTGTATTTAGCGCTGTCCACTCGTGTAAACAGGGCCTTGGACTCTTCTCCACAGCTTTGTGAAAAGTTTTTCTTGTTCATATGAGAGCAAAGATTTCTCCTCCTCTACAATATGTTTATATTCCACACCAAGTTTAAGATTCTGTTAAGATTTTTTGAGCCCGTTTCAGCTGAGTGTCTTATGGATGTAGTGGATTGCATGAAATCGTCTACAGGTTCAATAGATGTTGCTCCTATGAGGTTACAAAATTAGTTTTTTTTTTTTTCTTTTTTTTTACTTTAAACAGCCAACAGCTCTGAAGAAATTGAATCTGGATACTTCTGTTTTAAATAACTTTTGAGCAATTTCCAAGTAGCCTTTTCTTTCAAAGAAATTAGACACCACTGATCAAGCAATTCTTTCCTATGCCAGTGGATTAAAAAAAATCACATTAGCAACTGGGATGGTATCACTGGCCTTGCACTAGATGGGTTTCTATCTAATCTCTCTGGCAGACAGTTATGTGTCTCAATTGGTGATCATGTACCATCCTCAGCTCCAATTCTTTGTGGAGGGCCTCAAGACTCACATTTTGGCCCAATTTTATTGTTGTATCTGTCTGTGAATTCTGGTGATTTAAAGATGTTTGAGGCATTCCATGCTTGTATGAATTAAAATTAATTGCTGGGTAGCTCTAATTTTAGTAGCCAAGCAAAAAACTGAACGTGTCTGTGCTAAGCTTGGCCCCCTCACCTGCAATGTGAAACTAGCCACCAGGAACCTTGGGGTATCTTCAAGTCCTCCCTTTATTTTGAGCTGCACACTAAAAAGCTAATACCACTTTTATTATTACCAACTAAGACTCATTGCCAAAATTAGGTCATTTTTATCTCTTACAGACATTGAGAAGGTCATCCTATTATATCTGACTGAGCCAATGCAACTAGCACAGCCTGCAACTAGAGCAGAACTCCGCAGCCAGACCTCTTGATAATTTGAGTCTATAAAAAACAAAGGGAGACCTTGCTTTTTTCAGGCCTCAAGGCCTCAAGACACTGGAACAGTCTCCTCGACAATAGTAAGTAAGTAAAATTTATTTGTATAGCGCTTTTCACAGACATATGTTGCAAAGTGCTTTACAAGAGCATTATACAACATAAAATTGAATTGCCTACAGACGATCAAGGGCAGACATACTAAGCGAGGAGAAAAGTGCGTTACAACAGTCAATACGAGATGAGATAAAGGCATGTATAAGCATCTCTAGTTATGCCTTTGAAACTACAGATCACAGTTTACTAACATTTCTTAAGTGGAAAAAACAAGATCTGGGGGCTATTCCAGAAAGCGGGTTTAATGAAAACTCAGAGTAAGTAGTAAACCTCCTAATAGAAGAGCCCCGTTACTTTGATTTGCTGGGAGAATGAGGCCATAGGGCTCTTCTATTAGGATGTTTACTACTTTCTCTGAGTTAACTAACTCTGAGTTTTCACTAAACCTGCTTTCTGGAATACCCCCCTGGTCAGCTGCTTAACATGGATGTCGAACAACGAGGAATGATAACCGCTAAATTACACAGGTTGGAGTGGGCGGCAGAGGAAAGAGGCCCAATACTTTGCATGATCATGGGGGCAACCTTTTCTGGAGCAACAATCAGAACCTCCGTCTTATCAGCATTGAGCTGTAAGAAATTTTCTGACAACCAGTCCCTAATAGCGTTAAGGCAGTCTAGGAGCCTAGTCAGCCTATAAGCCTCACTAGGTTTGAATGAAAAGTACAGTTGGATATCACCTGCAAATAATTGATATGCAATATTAAATCTATTTATAATCTGTCCCAAAGGCAGCAAATATAAAGAGACTAACAGGGGCCCCAGAACCGAGCCCTGCGGGGCACCACAAGACTATGGAGAAGAATCAGACACAAAATCACCAATAGAGACGGTGAAATTTCTATCAGTGAGATAAGATGTAACCCAGTCTAACGCTGTGCCTGATGTGCCTACCCAGTCATGTAACCTCTTAATCAGGATATGATGGTCTTCTGTGTCAAACGCAGAACCGAGGTTGAGTAGTACTAACACAGAACAATCACCCGCATCAGAGGACATTAAAATATCATTTGAAACCCTCAGAAGAGCAGTTTCAGTTGAGTGCCATTTCCGAAACCCAGACTGGAACTTATAAATATTGTGCCTCTCCAATGCAGCAGTGAGTTGATTGGCCATAACCTTCTCTAAAATTTTTGACAAAAATGGCAGTTTAGATATAGGCCTATAGTTCTTGAGCACAGCAGGTTAGCAAGTTAGGTTTCTTTACTATGGGCTGGATAGTAGCATGCTTAAAATAGGAGGGGACACATCCTGTAGACAGTGAAGAATTAACAATAGCTAATACGGCCGGGCCAATAATTGGTAAAACTTTTAAAAATAGAGAGGATGGTATTACATCCAGAGGGCTAAATGATAGCTTCATTTTCCTAGTCAAATCCATCAAATCTTGTAAGCTGATAGGTTGGAAGGAGTCCAGAACAGTAGGAGATAGAGGGGGGCTAAACCTGGACGGGCAAGTCCCAGGATGAATACTGGACCTAATAGCCATTACCTTATCAACAAAAAAAGTAAGGAACTTATTACAATCATTGACAGAAAAACATGGTAGTGTAGAAAGGGGCGGTGAAACAATGTTATTAATAGTTTCAATAAAATCTTAGGATTTCCTTTTGAAGAAGAAATTATGTTAGCAAAGTAAGCAGTCCGGGCTTCCTTTACTAATGCATTAAAAGAATATCGGAGATCTTTAAGGTATAGGCAATGCACTTCTAGCCCAGTGGCTTTCCATAGTCCTTCAGTCCTGCGACACTTCCGTCTCAGGCAGCGGACAGCGTCCGTCATCCACGGAGAAGTGTTGCAGATAGCCCTAGTCCTAACCTTTAAAGGTGCCACTTTGTCCAGCAGCGTGGAGCAATGCTGATTAAAAGACTGCATTAAAAACTCAACATCAAGATCTGCATTAAGATCACAGCAAAAATGCGCTGAAAACTGATCTACTGTACTCTGAGTAATGATGCAAGAATGCAACGTTCTTTTAAGACAGAAAGGGGCAGCATTTACAGAGAGATAAAAAAAGATACATTTATGATCGCTGATCAAAAGGTCCTCACAACAGATATGATCAATATCTAGACCCAGAGAAAAAACAAGGTCCAAAGTATGACCACCCTTGTGAGTGGTGCCTAAAACATGTTGCTTGAAATTAAAAGACTCAGTAATATTAAGAAATTCAGCAGCTACGCAATTTGTGGCATCATCGATATGCAGGTTAAAATCACCAACTAACATCACTTTATCCAGCTTAAAAATAGAAGTCAGAAAGTCAGTAAACTCAAATAAAAACTGACCTGCTGGACCAGGGGGTCGATAAATTACAACACAATAATACGGCTTTAGCCGACCAACTTTTGTCAGTTGTATTTCAAGAGTAGTAAAAGGTTCCGTGCTCACCAACTGGCAAGAAAACCGACTCTTCCAGACCACAGCGAGACCTCCACCATGGCCAGACAGACGTGGAGTCCCAATAAATGAACAATCCATAGGGCACAGTCCATTTAAATGGATAAATTCTATATTCCATTGCCAGGTTTCAGTCAGAAACAGGAAAGCCAAATTTTCCCTTGTAAACAAGTCATTTAGTACGTGAGCCTTGTTCGCCACAGAGTGAGGATTTATCAAGCACATTTTGATTGAAGAAGCCGCCATAACATCATCAGCACAGGAAGCTTTAGGGGTGCATGCAATCGGACGGATCACTCGAGCACCACGGAGATGCCGACCATGACAAAGGTGTGGGTAAGGTATTTGCGGTCCCACCAAGCCACGGTGAGTGTTGGGGAACACTGCTCGCAGGTAAGGTGATCTGGCAGGGCTGCACCAGGCCCATACGGCGATGGACTCTCCCACCTCAACACCAGGGTAGATCAGCGTGGGCCTTATGGTCGCGGGGATACAATTCTGGAGATTGGCAGCAAAGGCTTGCTTCCAGAGACATCGGGATTTAACTTGGGAACCAGCCCTGGTTCCTCGCCTCCTCCTACAACACTTCTTAGCCGACGACCCTAGTTTTCCCCTCAAATCGCACGGCAGCAATAAGCCATGGGACTACGAGCAAACAACCGGGGGTGGAGGTGGATAGTTCCAGACAGCGGACAAACTATGGAGTTTCTAATTTGTAACAGCATTTGCTGATTGTAGACTAAGGCAGCCAAGGCATCACAAATAGACAGGAGGAACAGCAAAACTAAACACAGGACTACGAACAGTGAGACAGTGACAAATGAGCGAAGGCAGCGGCAGAGCCAAACACTGAGCCAAGCTTCCAAATCTATGTCTGCTTTAAATCACTTTTGAAAATGAATTCTTATAAATTAGCTTTTAATTAACCCTTACATTGTATCATTTTTACTGTCTTTTAATTGTATTTTATTGTGTTTTATTTATTCTTTTTATTTCTTAGTGTCTTTTTTAATCTGAACTGTAAAGCACTTTCAGCTGAGTACATTATAGGTGCTATATAGATAAATTATCAATAATAATAATAAACTTTATGAAGTAAGCCATTTTCTGTTGGCATAGAGTAGCAGCAGTGCAGTGTTTGGGAAACTGAAAGAACAGCTCAGAAAGTCAGGGGGCCCTTTGTAGATGGAACAAGCTAAGTAAACAAATAAAGTCTGTTCACACACTGCAAGGCCACTGGCGCCTGTTTACAACTGTCTTTCAAGGAAGCAGTGTCTCCTTTGAGCTTGCTGGACATTACTCATACCTATACATAAAAATACCCCAGCTAATACTGCACAATCCGACCAGAAGACTATTCTAGTCTTTAAAGAGAAAAAAGACATAACTGAGATGGTGGAATTTTGGAAAATCAAGATTAATTTCTGTGAAAGCCTCATTTCCATCTCAAGCAGTCTGGCTTTATCATTAATAGACAGACATTCGTTGTCAGAAGAAACCCCATAAAAACCAAAATATCCATCCAGGGGACACATGCCACAGACAAACCACAATCAATAACTTTGGTGTAGCAACTGACAAAACACTAAACTGCCTTAATCATTTCTGACCCCAAATGAACCGGTCTGGCTGCCCAAACTGAAACCAGCAGCTGCTGCCTCAAGATCCATGCCAGAATGAAAGTTAATTTTAGTATAGATCCCTGTTGTTTAAAGCAAACATTCGGAATGACAAGTATTGATAGTGGCAGTACTCCATGAGGGGTCTGGCTCTTGGAACCCCTGTGCATCCTAGGCAGACTGAATTGATAATAATGGGACCAGACAGGAGCGGCACACACAGGTGACCTGAGGACCTGAGGCCAATCACAGGGGCCAATCTGTCATAATAGACAAGACAACATATGCAGTATGCAGTGCAAACTGGATTTCCGTTGGCAACTTTCTGCTAAAAACACATACCAACATGCAAACAACACCCACTGTTTAGAACACCCACTGTCCTGGCTGGAAAACAGCAGCACCAACTAGGCAGTCACAACTGAAAAAGATCACTTGCTGGAGTAAATTGAACCGGACTTATGAAAATGGCAGACAGTGGTAGGCCTGTCTTTCAAGTACCTAACACACTGTGAGGTCAACAGGTCCTGGTGAGCCATAGCCAACGCTCACAAGACAAAGTGCTTTTGTGTTACTGTTTGCCTGATTACAGCATATTCTCAGCTTCAGGACTCATTTGAAGTCAGTTGCCAACAGGTTCTTATTCTTACCACTGCCACCACCAGGTGGAGCACAGGCAGTCTGAGCACCCCTGTGTTTTTCTGTCAGAGAATAACATTGCTGAAAAAAGGACAAAAGGGATCTGGATGGGAATTGGTGCGATAACTGCCTGTGGGACAAAGGAGAACCATTTTGATTTCTTGCTACTTAAGGGTGTCAGAGTACGCATTCTTCTGAGGGCTGCTGTAATTCCATGTCTTTTAATGCAGGTCATTTCTAAAATATGTGCCAAGCTCTCCCACATATAACCCAGCCAGATAACTGACATTTTCAAAGTGAGGAGCCACTTTAAAGTCCTCTAACCTTAAATAACCCAATATAGTGCCTTGCTGTTTTCCTGACTAGCCAAGAAGCGACGGCATATTCAGAGCTAGTATGTGGTGATGCTGAGGGAACCAACCTGGCCCAGCATCCATGGACTTAACCTGCTTCCCCGACTCCAGGTCCCAGAGTCGGATGTGGGCATCTAGAGAGCTGGAGGCAGCTAGGGCTCCATTGTGGCTAATGTCCACTGACACCACCCCAAGCTGGTGTCCCTCCAGTGTCCACTGAAGCTCCAGCTTCTCATCTGACCTGTGGGGAGAACACAACACATGCAGCAGTCAAGATGCTAGACCACACCTCAGGAAGGTCTCTGAGGTCACCACTCACTCTGCCGAAACCCACCTTCTGCCTTGCTCCATCTGCAGAACTGTTCTATTTAGAGTAGCATTTTGACTGCTGCCATCTTCACTGGGTTAGAATGCAGCAAGGATCATTGGAAACCTGTTTTTGGCTGCATCCTAATCCACGTTTTTGCTCACTTGCCCAAAGCACTTCCCCTCAAAATGGCACCAAGCCAAATGATCAAAGGTCTCCCAATCCGCAAAATGAACTTACCCTCAGTTTCTCCCTTTGAGCAAATGTACAAGCTTGTACCCTTTATGTTTGGTGTTGTATCCAGGATACCTTTCGTTCACCATTCCAGGTTGTGCATTTGCTGACTGCTCTTTACGAATGTTACAGAAGATCAACTGAACCCGTGACACCAAAAGCACTATAATGTTACCACATATACTACTGAATTTTACAGTGAGAATGAACATTTTTTGTGCATAGTAAGAAACAGTGGTAACACCTGACGGAATGATTCCAGTGTTTTAATTAAAAGTGAACAGAACTTTGAATTTACATTTAGTATATTTATGTCAGACTATAGATTTATCCAGAGCAATTTACAGAAAAGTTTGCTGGACTTTAAAACTCAAACTAGTCTGAACTATGATAAATATCTGGTTATCAAGTGTAGATTATCAATAGTTACAAAAGCAAGATGCTGCACATCAATCGCTAAGCTTTTCAGCAAAAAAGACAGATTTACAAGTGCCTGTCTTTTTCTATAATGCAGCTATAGTTCACCAAGATCCATTTTTTAAAAATGCCATACTGCTTGCTTAAAACTGTAAAAACACTAAGATTAATAGGAGCAAGACCCCTATGTTAAAGTAATGTTTTACACATTTATCAATACTGATATTTCATATTGAATGTTACTTCCTACAGACTGATTTAATTTTAACTTTAATCTGTTCCCCCAATTTCCAACGTGCTTGCAAATAATGGAGAAGATCAGTGTGGGCAGGGACAAGATTTCACAGCTGTGTAGTTTTAAAGCCTACTTTCAGTTTAAAAATATTTTTCAACATTTTTTGGTAAGATTCCTACATACTTTCCAAATGTCACCACTACTGCAGTTTCCATGCTTTTGTGTACTTTTATTGGAGTTGCTCATTTCATGACAAACCACAGCACTAAAATGATAACAGCAAAGTATCTCAATTCCATCTCAAATAACAGCTTCTCTTTTTTCCCCTCAAATATGTACTTGTATAATGGCACATGAAGTATGGATACACAAAGGAGTGTGTCAGTTTCAAGGTCCCTTCATTTTCATTTGGGGTGGAAGGGATGCTTAAATATGCTGGTGCCGCACATACGAGCTTAAGATGCAGAACTAAATACCATTTCCACACTTTCACAGTATCATCAAGCGACCCTGTGATGATGGTCTCGGTGCGGTCCTTTTCATTCTGACCCCAGGCCGTTGTCCAGATGGCGTCATCGTGAGCTATGTTTGGACAGCATTGGACATTATGGGTTCTTCAGACATTAGGGTAAGATACACCACAAACATTTTCAGTTAAAACTGATGTAAAAAATCATTTACATGAATGTAATTAATAGACTTTAAATACTGCACATTACAATTGAGGCAAGCTGCATAATAAGTCATATCACAGATGCCCGGAAGAAACATAACTATTTTTGGACTATCCCTCATTTCTTTAAATAACGAATGCTACTTGAGTCAGTATCACGTTCATAAAAGCGTAACAGCTAGGCAACTTCAGCTGAAACAAACGGCACTTACCGTGTTCTTGCTTGAAAAGTATGCTATACTGAAATGTAAAGAAAAAATAAATAAGTACGTATAGCAGTATACTTCCCAGATCAAGCAAGATAACCAATTACAGCCACAGTGATTACGTTGATAGTTAGCTGGGTACTTTGTACCTTGCACAGCTAGGTACAAACCCTAGGCGCACATGCATCTGACGAAACTGTCGACCTGTTTTAACTTGCTAACTTTCATTTCTACTTGTTCCAGGTGGCAAACTAGCAAGCGAACTAGCTAAAAGGTAACAAAAGAATATCGTTCACCGAATGCATTAACTTTAACCCTACGGACATTAGCCAGCTTTGCCATATGTTGATGTAGTAGCTAATATTAGGTAATAACATTGCTAACATTTGCTTGCTAGCGATGCTCCTTACTTGAGTGCTCATTGCGTATCTTTCAATTGCCAACTTCTAATTCTTCGGGAAAAAAGACGAGTCCCCTGAAACACAAAACAATTTTAGATCGACAACTGATGCCTTTGGCACCTAACACAATATAGCTAGTTAGTCATAATTTCGATTAACGAGCAGTTGTCATGGGTAGGCTCCCCGACAGCTAGCTAGCTAGCTAGCCTGCCGGAAAGCTACCATTAGCCAATAGCTAAACCGTGGGTATGTTACCGCAGTGTAGCTTACATTAGCTAGTCGTTCCGGATTGATGCATCATGTTGAATCACAAACAGCACGGGACCACACTGAAAAATATTACATGTCTTTGGTAAACATTACCTCAGGTTCTTTCAGGATTTATTGCTGGCTGTTTTTGTTAGTACGTTTCCGCTACTCGTTTCAGGTCAAAAGTAAGACGCCATGACAACTGCGCGCTAAGGAGTATGGGAACCCAAAATCCCCGGTCCTGAGGACGGGAAAGTAGCCGTGTGCAGGCAATTTGTAATTGATCAAGACGAAGAATGTGTTTTAACTTTTTATCACTGGTCTCAGATGTTGATTTGTTTTGGCTTTGGTTGAGAAGAAGAAACTGAATCACGACATTAGCAAACCAGTCTGATTCAATATATTTCTAAAAATTATAATGAAAACATACAGTATATGCACTTTGGCAGGCGCTCTCACCCAGACCCAGATCCAGATCGCCACAGTAAGATACACATTGTACCTCTCAGACAAATTGCCATTGTTGCAACACATTAAGTTCCCTGTTCGGAACTAGTTCCCCAATGATTAAAGTTAGGGTTAGGATTAGGGGTTGAGTTAGGTGACTCCTGTAGCGACAGGAGAAACAATGACATAACTTACATGGGGAAGTATAAAAACAAGCATCCTAATGTTCTGAAAACTGAAAGCAACCACATCCAATGCAGGGAACTCAATAACTAGGAACATAGAACTGTTAAGGCATTGTTAATTTTTAAAAGGATCCTAATGAAAACATTTTCTGATCTCATATTGTAGCTTATGTAGCAACATAAAAGCTGTAACAATGTACATCATGCTGGAATGCACTCACTGCTTAACAATGATCTATACCACTATGTCTCATTTCTCTCCAGGTGAGGGGTGCTGGGGTTTCAAGAGCTAGGTGGTTCAGGGGACCAAGATGAAGTCTGAACAGAACAGGTGGGTTTTGAGCAAATCTTTGGCAAGGATTCATGAGCAGCTCTGCAGTTCAGATGCAGTTAGCTCATTCCACCATTTGGGGGCAGCGAGGGAAAGAGGCAAGTAAAGGATGCATGACCTCAGCCATCAGGAATTGCAAGATGACCAGAGGTTGCCAAGCACAGAGCTTGTGTTGGTTTGTAGTGTATAATTTTATTGGTAGAGCAGTGAGGGGGCAAACAACAAGGCATCAGTAGCCAACAGAAAAAAGACAGGGAGGGACAAGGCCATTTATAACAAGAGATGTCCTGCTGCAAGGATGTATATCAAAATGTCTGGTCTGTGTCACACGACCAACATTTGATGCTGTGATGCAGTGATTAAGCGCTGTTGTCAGAGGGTGTCAGCACCTTAGGTAGAGAGAACAGGTCCAGTAATCAATGCCTCTGCCAATCTGCACCAACGCACACCAAACCACCTTGTCATTGGCTAGGTGATTGTGAAAATCACAACAATAAATCCCTTGCCTTACTGCCCTCACCCACATGGATTTTTTGTTCTTCCTCCTGCTAGCTTCATTAAGGTTTTCATTTTAGTTTTGTTTTCTTGCAGCATTGCACCTTTCAAGTTTGAAACCCTAGTTAGGCTCCCAGCTCACAGACACAGATTCTCTAATTATGTAACATCCTGCGGCCGCTAAAACCAAAAATAGATCTTAAAATCCATTGCAACAGGAGCCTCCTCTCTTCCCTTGCAAAGCATAGCAAATTGTAAAGGGAGGCGTGCAGCTTAACGTCTTAGACACCAAGGCCTCTTTGAAGTCCTCTAATACTTTGATGCCTTTTTTACTTAAGGGTAAAATTCTACAAACAGCAAAAAAGTAAGTGCATAAAGTGGTGGCCTCATGGGGAGTGGTAAATCTCTTCAGGCAAAGTTGGTGTGTTACTTTTTGTTATTATGTAAGTCACATAAATATACATTTGACTTGGTGATGAAGTCAGTTCACAGTGCATTAAGTGGGGCAATAAGCACCAGTGCATGTCACAGTATTAAGAGGGTTGGACTTGTAACCAGGCTGTTGCAGGCTTAAATCCTGGGTGGGGCATTATTGATGTTGCACTGCATCCTTTGGCAAGGTATTTGACTTCAATTGTTTTGGTAGTTATGAAAAAGGATACTTGGAAAATATGTAAACCTTGAGCTATGTAAATTGTCCATAATAACCACATCTATGAAGGGTTAGTTGGGTTTGCAAATATGTCATATGCCAAGGTATGGGTTAGCAAGATGTAGCCCATGCCTATACAATATGCAGCATCAAGAAGTGGGCCTTTTATGGGGTCTTCTGCAGAAATAATGACAAAGACTCTGAGGTCTGACTCATTACAGTATCATGCTTTGTGCCACGTAACCTCATTTAAACATACATTAATAAAACACTGGAAGCACAGTGTGGATAACTTTTTCCAAAAACCTATTTTCATTTGTCTGTCTGAATAACAGTGTGCTTGTCACAGGGCAGTGTGTAGCACAGTGGTGTGTGCTCTGGACTATTAACATGAGTGGGTAATCTTTGCTTCTGTCACCTGGCTGTGTTCCAAATTGCATACTTGCACCAGCTAGTCCACATTACACCTCTCTTTATCTCGCTCCACTGGTTCCCTGTAGCTGCCCGCATCAGGTACAAGGCTTTGTTTCTTGCATTCAGAACAACCAACAAAGCTGCACCTACCTACCTCAACACTCTACTACAAGCATATGTTCCCTCCCAACCACTACGCTCTGCTAATGAATGGCACCTGGTTGTCCTGTCACAAAATCACTATCCAGAACCTTCTCTGGCGTTGTCCCCCAATGGTGGAATGACCTTCCACACATCACCCGTTCTGCCGAATCCCTCACTATTTTAAAGAAACATCTGTGCTCACATGATTACTGGAATCACTACCACCTAAAGCAGTTTCTCATGTTCTAAACTCTGTTTTCCTTAAAAAAATATATGGTTTAATGCACTTGTAGATAGATAGATAGATAGAGTACTTTATTTATCCCCAAGGGGAAATTCCAGAATTGTATTTCTACATTGTATTTCTACCAGCTAGCTTGTACCTTGTCTAGCCAACTATTGAAATTTGATCATGCAGCACTTCAATATTGTATGGCTTTCACTTGTGTTACAATCTGCCTCAGCTGTAAGTTGCTTTGGGCAAAAGCGTCTGCCAAATAAATAAATGCATAAATGTAAATGTAGCCAGTCCTGTGTCAGCCACTCCGCATAACAGAGCACTGACTTCAATTTCCAATGAGCTTCATGGGTGGTTGTGGCAATTGCCACAAAAGAGGCGGAGACAGAATCTTGCCTCCTCTCAAACGTATGGTCAAACATGATGAATGACAAGCTAGGGGGTAGGATGTGGGGGACATCTTAAATACCACAGTGGACTTGGTGTGTTTTTGCAGGTGAGGTTTCTGTAGGTGACATTCAGAAGCCTTTAGGGCTCTTTTCAGTGACTTATCCAAGGGTTTTTCATGCAAGGATGTATTAAATGTATTGCCATCATGCTATGGAGATCGAACCACTGAGATTCGGATTGGGTGTTAAAAGAGATTAATCTGGTGGTGCCACTGCAGTGCTTCAACATCTTTCAAACTCTGGAGATGCTCTGGCCTGTTCTCTGTCAGCTTCCCCTCCTTACTCAGGAAAAGTGACTCAGATGTCCTCACATGGCATGACATTTTAAAGATAATGCCCAGGTCAAAAAAATGCATTGTACTGAAACTAGTGAAACAAAATGTGCCCCCCTTATAATGTGTCTCCTATCCTTATAAACAGGTTATCTAATTACCAGCAGATGCAGCAGGTAATAACAGTCAACTTAAATGCAGCACATCCTGTACCAATTCATGGCAAACAGAGAAACACTTAACTTAATTGTAAGAAATCGCTAGTTGACTGAACAGAAAACAGAGAGACTGATAGTGAGTAAGCGGCAAACGCAAAACATGTATGCACATATATAATTAACATTTACAGGGCTAACTTGTCTATATCGTCAGCCCTTACACCCGCACATGGACTGATGTTTAAAAAAAGACAAATACTTCAGAGTGTCAATTAGTGACGGTTACACCTGCACCACCCCCCACACACACACACACCTTCTCCATGTTCCCAACTGCAGTGTTATTGGGGGCGTCAGATTCGGCTGAGCAGGGGTGACACTTTGACAGATGAGGACACATCTCTGTAACTGGTTTGTAAGTAAGATGGATGTACTCCATTAAAAAGTGTTGGTGGGTGGAACTGTAATTTAATATTGTATCTTTTGGATTGGATTGGATCTAACCTTGTCCAGGGAGAGAAAAAATGTGCACTGCACTCTCATTTACATCTGAACCCAGGTGTTCTGTTTGACGTCTGTTTGAGACACAAGCATAATTGCAGTGTGCTTTGAACAAAAAGGCTGTAAGTGATCAGACTCTTATGGTTAATGAAAAAGTATACATTAAAAAATCAAATTATGGTGTATTTCATATTGTAAAGCAAAAAAATCCTTTCAACATATAGAAATCTGATTGGTTGATAAATGTGTACTTCCTAAGTAACTAAGATTAATGAAGATAAAGTGTCTGCCAGTTTTTATGTACCCTTCTGAAGAATAGGTTTTTGGAGACCAATGGACATCCTTGCTGAAAAAATCTTCTGGCTCTAGATTCATTTTATGCTGCTGGACTGGAGTCTTTCTGCCCATTCCAACCACAATCTAGACTATGCAGGAAAAGACCAATGGATGGAGATGCCCAATGCGGCATATCCAGAGTTGTTAAGAGTGATAAATTGGTGCTTGTGTTATAGCAGGACTCCAACCTGCCCATTGAGCTGCTAATGTGTGTACAGATATTATCCATAGAACATTATAACACAGAAGAGCTGTAATGCATTAGCATTATGTGGCTTTAATGTTGTTCCTGCATTTCTATCTATACTGAAAGTCAGAGGGGAGAATACACTACTGACAAATGTGAAGGACAGTACGATATGCCACATGTCATTACCGTGCCATCAAGGGGATGTCTTTCTATTTTGCCCCCTGATAATAGCAAAATTCCATCAAGATCACCATCATTTAGAAATCTGAAGATGCTCCTGCTTCTCAGGCACTTCAGTTTGGTGCAGTTTTATCTCAACATCTTTGTCGGTTCTCCTTTTTTAGTGTTTCTAGGAGGGCAAAAAAAACACATTTACTGATGTGGCAGAGAGAACAGCTGACCGGCATCCGTAGGGAATTGGCTGGGTCATTTTACCGGACATCTTCTTTGAGAGGATGATGGAGTGCTTTGGGAGCCATCTGCACATTAATTACCAGCCTCTGTATGGAAAGGGTGCTTTTTAAAGACATTGATGAAGAGCCGTCAGATGAGGAACCAATTAGGGCTGGGGGTGGGTGGGTGCGTACAAAACCTGAGCCTTGTGTCCTCTGATGGGGCAGTCTCTTTCTGTGGCATGAGGATGGGTGTGGACACTGGGGTGGGGGGGGGGGTGTGAATTAGCCTTCCTGGAGGGAGCATTGAAAGCCTGCTTGGAGTGGCCCAGAGCTATTTCGAAATGAGGTCGTCAATGGGGAGTGAGTGGTCGAGGTGAACCTGTCTTTTCCCAAGTGGTCACGATTCAGCACTCACTCAAGGCGGAAAACGGAGGACCATGCTCTTCAAAATACACTGATGCATGGAGCAGCTCCCAAAAATAGCAAAAGACTGTGAGACTCCTTATTTCAAAGATGGACCCATTTGCCAATGACCATTTCACTGCTGAAAGCCCATTGTCATGCCCCTCAAAGGCTGGTAATAAGGCATGGCTCCTTATTGATTCTAGAGGCAAGCTCTTCAGCAAATGCTGTGGGTATTTAACTGGCCCAATTCCTGAGTACTATTCATTTATTTTTTTACTCTGAACATGGTGTACACCAAATACACTTCACTGGCTTTTAAGACCCAAACTCTACCATTAAGACTCTACCATTAAGGGCTCAGTCCTTCATGGCTTTGTTGTACCAGAACATCAGTGCTCTTTGTGGGTATATAATATTGCCCCCTTTTGACTTTTTAGTCTTCATCTTAACTGCCTAATATGAAATATAAGGCTTCTGTTATAAAGAGAGGGTTTTTCCAGTGTTTCATCTGGAAAAAAATAGATTCTGTTTTTTTGGAATAAAAACTAAATGAGAGTCTAATTTGACAGTCACCACAAAAGAGGCATTGCTCACTAAGCAATAATGGATTTAGAGACTCCCAGACATACCTTATGTAACAGAATTAGGAATTTCAAAGCCATTTGACTGGATGGTAAATCTGCTGATGTGGAAAGGTTTTGCATTATCCTTCAGCCTAGCACAGACACACTGTTATGTCCTTCTTCCAATGTCCAAATACCTCAAAATTATTTCCAGTATATTTCACAGGTAAAGTAGTAGAAAAGTATTCATGACAAAATCATTATTTAAATCACCGGGAACCACTGGTAAACTCAGAGATGTGATTTAACTTTTACTGTGGTTCAATCCAACAGAACAAATCAGAAACATTATTACAGATAACAATTATCAAGGACAAGGAAACATATTCAACAACCCACATCTGTACCTGACTTTGTAACATTCTCCAGTGCCATCATATTCCGGATTAATTTCTCTGAGATGCTGCAGTGAATACCCAATAATCAAGCCTTTACAAATGCTACCAACTAAATATGGAGGCCATATTTTGCTCAAACAGTCACCTTCAAATATATGAACTGAGAGAAGACAAGTGGGACAGCTGGTTTTGTGCAAACACAGTTGTACATGAACATGGCCAAACTTTTATGATTTACCTTTCTTTTGTTTAGAGATATCTAAAATGTGTCTAAAAATTGTCCAGAATTTCAGGATTCAAGATGGTAACCACATCAGGTGACCATTTTTATTTAAAAAAATGTATTCCATATTTCTTTCCATATATCTCTACCAAACACTGCAGCTTCATTGTATAATATTCACTATTAACATTCACAGAAATATTCAATATTCACTCGGTTAGTAAGCTGCAATGTAACAGGCTCTTGCATAACAGCATAAGATCATAACATGAATAATTAACAGGGTATAAATGAAATAAAGCAAAACCACTCCATGGAGGAATAAAAGACAGTCACAGAACCCAGATGTATCTGTTCAGAGTGCAATTGTATAGACACACAGTGTTCCTACTTAACAACAAATAGCACCCAATAACAGATTAAACATCAGGAGTTAGTCTGCTGAGGTTCCAACGCTCTCCCAGTCAGCCGATCAAATGACTCTCTGGTATTTTAAACTTTGAGGTGGGCCTTCAGAACTTAAACCAAAACAATATATTGTCTTAACATTTCTCATTGAGGACAGATAGCTTGCCTGATTGTCTGACCTAAAGGAGTTAGACAGCCTTCCGGACTAATTGTGAAAACAGGGAACAGGTACACTAGTAATGCCACATCTCAAGTCATCACAATCCCCAAATGTTCATCCCTATCTCTTTCATCCCCCATGCATTTGTATGACATGAAGCTCCTTCAGATGACCATGTAAAATTTCATGTAGAAAATCCACCCATGGATCATAAGGTTTGTAAGCATAGAATCTAATATGGCTGCACCATTGTTTGATTGTACACTGCAGGGGAACACTTGCACAATGTTTCATGGCTATGCTATGTGCCTTATATTTGTTTAAGACTAAAAATATCTTAAGGAGGAAATACATATATGAAAAGCTTTATAAAAATTGTTATACTAATCTCAGAAAAATCAGCAGAGCTTAGCAGGATAATTATACAAGAGTATAACATGTGTCTGTTATATAATTCAGACAGGAGAGCTGATGCTGAGTTCAGAGACTTTGTTTGACAATCTTACCTTCTCAAAACGTTTTTCAGGAGTAAAAATGCCTCATAATATGATTATAAGATTTTCGCACTGAGGCAAATTGTCACATCAAATATGAACCATGAACAAATCCCAGAAGAATTTAAGAATTTAAGTGTAGATTTTAATAAGTTTATAAGTTTTAATAAGCTTATTTGCCCCGAAAACATCTGACAGCCATAAATCCAAGCCCATTCCAATCATGTTCATTGCAGTGTAAAAGTTGAAGTTTGGTTTGTTGTCCAGCATTAAATGCAAATCAAACTCTCCTGCATATCTCAGCTGAAAAAATTCAGTTAAGAATTTTAATTCAATCAAGCAGACAGAGCCTGATGAATGTGACTATTATAGGCAATTTCATATGACCCCATCTGCTGCAAACTTTCTCTGCCTAGGGGTGAGTCTAGGTACTGCGCCCAGAAGGAAGCCAGCTGTGTAAATGGATAGCATTGTAAATACCTGTAACCTATGTAAGTCGCTCTGGATAAGAGCGTCTGCTAAATGCCAATGATGATGATGATGATGATGAAGCGTAGCTCTTGAGTGATCTCGCATTCCACATCCTCTACATCAAGGGTCTCAATGTACTTTTTCAATAGGGTGAGATTTGTCACTTTCTAATGGTAAATTATGTTGACATTTTTTTTCTGATTCCTACCCTGCTTATTTTGAGATTAAGCTGTTAAAAATAATACAAAAGTAATAGAAAATGAAGATTCAAGGATTTGAAAAGCCTAATACTGTACCATTGGCATTTCTCCCTCCCCAATGAGACATGTGAACAGCAGAGTGATGAGAGTTGGGTTTGGCAGGCTCCCACCAGAGCACACGCAGGCCACTGCAGTGCACAGTGAGCTGGACGTGAGGCAAGCCTGATCAAATGCAGCTGCCACAGGAATGAGGAACAGCCCGTGAATGCATATCATGTATGCAGCAGTTTTGCTTCATATCATATATTGACACAGCACTCCTTTGGTGGCATATCAGTAAGGAACAGCCTGAAAACAACATATTGGGTGGAAGCCTTCCTGAGCGTGTGTCTGACACAAGCATGACCAAGGCAAGGTGATGGCATGGCAGTTGGCACAGCAGGTGTCACAGGGGGTGACACAGTACCGCGGGATTTCAACTCCAAGCCCACGGCAGGACTAGCTGAGCTGTGCTGAACAGTCAGTCCATCTACAGCAGGTCTGACAGACGGAAGAAGTGCAGCACGGCACTAATAAAGAGTACATTCCAATCAACATTAATAAATGGTGACAGGCAAGAGGGGAGGCAAAAGAGTCCATAGGTAGGGGGTCTCCTGAAAAAACCAGAGGCCTTGTTTGAATATCAGGACAGGTCCCCTGGGAGGCGGAGTGGGAGTAGGATTGGAGGGGTGGTGAGAGGGAAGTATGAACCTCAGCTTGAAGACACCCACTATTACTAGTGGCACAGAGGAGACTTGAGGCAGACAGAGAGGGAGGGAGAGGCGTGTTGTGAGAGAGAGAGAGAGAGAGAGAGAGAGAGAGAGAGAGAGCGCGAGGGGGTAAAATAGAGAGGGAGAGAGAGCTCGTAAGAGAGCAGAGAACAGAGAGCAGAGCACCACGCGCAAACAGGCAGGTTGTTCTCTTGAAGCAGCCTCCACCACTGGCCCTGTAGAAAATGCCCAACTTTGCAGGCACCTGGAAGATGAAGAGCAGTGAGAATTTCGATGAACTTCTGAAAGCCCTCGGTAAGCCTTCCTGTGTTTCCTTGATCTTAAGAAATTATTTTTTTAAATTTCTTTTTTTTTTTTTCTCATGTTTCCTTTTTTGGGTGTGGGTGGTGGGATACCTCAAAGTGTATGTCCCTGCATATGCATGCCTTAAAAAAAACTGTCCTTTTTCTCCACACCGATGGATATCCTCACTTCCAGCCAGGCGCTCCCGTCTCTCGAATTGAAAAGCAGAGGAGAATTATTAACGTCCTGGTGGTGGGAATCGGGATGGAGGCTTTCCAATTAAACAGTCATTGTATTGTTTTGGAGGGGGGTCCAGTCATGCATTGGGGAGCGATTTTATTCATGTTAAACATTAAACTGGGACATGCTTAAGCGCTGTCACCCCAGCTCTTTTGCGGCCAGATGGATTGCCTGTGCCTCCCCCCACCTCTCTCTTTTTTTTTGTCTTCCCCCAACTCATATTTGGTCTTTGCACAGGGAGGCTCGTTACTGGGAGCCTGCAGGGCTTGAAACCGATTCAATAGAACAGACCAGCTCATTTGGGTCATTTATTCCCAGCATCCAGGGTTTCGACTCCTGCTTTTTGAATAGATCAAAGCCTCTTTTTAGGTGCACTTAAGGTGAAGTATGTGGTGTAGGGTAATGAAATTACCATAGCATGCTTGTTTATTTTTTATTTTGTTGAGAGAAAAAAAGAATCCATTGCAAGTGAGCCCATCTAAAGCAGGTGGGAAAGTTGGGACAGGTGTATCCACACATAAACTGGGAAAAAAACCTTTGCTGGCCCCCCTTTTTTCGAACACGAGAATGAAGATGAATGAGTGAAGTGTGATGGGCAAAAAGGAGCTCGTCTGAGAAATTTCACATGCGCAGGTTTAAAACTGCACTGAAAACAGTTCACTCTTGGCTTCACAGTACTCCAAGGGAGAAAGGATGCTGAATCAGTCTGCATGAGACTCAAACTCAATCACGGAACACACCCAGACCAGATTGCTGCCCTTTTTATCAGCAGGTTTCGTCTTAGGGTAGTCCTGATTTATTCCTGCTGTGTAGATGTATTCAGTTAGTTGTAAGACACACTGTAGGAGGACAGGCCAGTCCCTTGTTTTTCCTGCAAGAGACCCCTCATAGCCCAAATATTACAAGAACACATTACAAAGCTGCACCATACACAGCTATTGTACTCTGCTATTCAATGGGAGCTTGCCAGCTTAAAATAGGAGTGGATAAAAATGTTTCTTGAAGTTACTTGCTGTCCTAAACATATATTTTTTTAAATAGATAAATAACAATTAAATAAATTAGTAATTTCAACCATTTCATAAATGCTATAAAGTATCACCCAACTGCAGTTGATTCACTCTTTAATTAAAAATCAGTATATCATTGCAACTTTAAATTTAAATAAAGTTTGTTAAATGAAAGAAAAAAAGGCCCATATAAAGTTATGACCACCGTATAATCTCTTTCTTATATACAAAATGAACATTGCATAATATCAGAAATAAAGGCAATCTCTTAAAGAAGGGAAATGAGTTTGCAGGTGGAGATACTTACTTAATTAATGCATATGTGAAATCATGGAAAATGATAATGATTCTGGAGAGTTAGTATTGAAAAAGGACATCTTTTAGCCTCCTCTCTGCCACTTGCATTTTCAGATCATCCCCATATGATTTATCACCCATGGTAAAAGTCAGCCATTTATTTCTGCTCCAGGAGCTCTGTGCACACAGAAATCTATGTATCACTCTAATGCAGATTTCATCAGTCCTGTCTATTCATCTCGGCATCTGTCTTTTGGGGCTGACAAGGTGAGTGTTACATTGAAGCTGCTGCTCTGAGTCCCCCAGCCCCCCAGCAGAACCCCCGGTGAAGTCTGGGTGTTAAATGTGTCTGCAGTTCATTGGAGAAGTAGGAGCAGCCAAACTGGGACGAATTGCGGCTCTTGGAAGACTAAGCTAATCACAAAAACACAAACAGATTCCGGAACTGCACACCAGCTTTGGGTGTGCAGGGTGCAAGGGAGATGGCACAGAGGGGTGTCTGTGCCCATCATTGGCATGGAGTATGTGTGTGTTTGTATATTGTGTGTGTGTGTGTGTGTGTGTGTGTGTGTGTGTGTGTGTGTGTGTGTGTGTGTGTGTGTGTGTGTGTGTGTGATTGTAGGGGGTTGTTGCAGGGGCTTTCACACAGATCCTTACCACAAACCAGACACACCCTCCATTCCAGACTGCACTAACCCCTCCCCATCCCTCCATCCCCAATCTCTGCCAGACAAGCACCGTCTTATCACACTTCCAGAGTAATCGACCCCTATGTCTGAAATGTGCTCTGCCCCAAAATGTGTGCAACTTCCCCTGTTGGTTCTCACCATCAGTGTTGTTCAGCTACTGTACTCCACCGTCATTTTCTGTTTCCTATGTCCATTATTTTTGCATCTCCCATGCATTGTTCTGGCTTAGTAGCAGGGAAATTGTGACTAAATATATATATATGTGTTCTAAATATATATCAAGCTGTTTTAAATCAGCTGAAATTAATGGGCTTTAATCTGTGCTTCAACTGTTGTACTTTATATACTCTGACACTTACAGTTATAAAATGCATAGGCAGGACCACCATTTTGAATTGATTTGCGCGTAACATTGCAGTATCGCTTGATTCAGCCGACGGCTTATTTGTGCAAGCACTCGAGGCTGAGAGAGCATTCTGAGATGTTTAGATGTAGAATGATGCAAGACCCTGCAAAACAACCAACCAAACCCAAATCAAATGAAACATTTTCCCCAGCTCTCTCTGTCCAAGGGGAGGGTGTGTTGCTAGGTGTTAACTGAAGCACAGAGAGACAAAGGTGTGTGAGGAGGTGGGGGCAGGGAGGTATGGAGGGGTCGGGCATGGACTCAGGGAGAAAGACCCCTTCAGATGGGGGTTCTAATATGGGGCCTGGCGGATTGGGTTTGGTCTTTAACCTTCCATGGCACTGTGTCCGCCCAGGCGTGAATGCCATGCTGAGGAAGGTGGCTGGGGCAGCGGCCTCCAAGCCCCATGTGGAGATCCGCCAGGATGGGGAGCAGTTCTACATCAAGACCTCCACCACTGTGCGCACCACTGAGATCAACTTCCACATCGGTCAAGAGTTTGACGAAGAGACGGTGGATGGTAGGAAGTGCAGGGTAAGTGTAACAGTGTGTGTGTGTGTGGGGGTTGGGGTAGGGTCAAGGGATGAAGGGGTGGGGGAACAATGCAGACAACATGAGGGTGAAGTAGGAGGACAGATTGGGGGGTTGGGCAGTGTGGCACATGTGTGTGCAGAGAGAGAGCCAGCAGGCCTTTCATAAACATCCATGCCTTAATGTATGCTGTCATGAAAAATTAATTTCGCTACCATTTACTCATTGGTGTCAAGACCACGTCTTGGGGAGAAAACTAAAGACTGAATGATGTGTCCCCTTCGAGCATAGGCCCTCTGTCACTTTTTAAAAATTGTAGAACAGCGCATGACTGGGTGCTCCATTCTTGACCACAGCATGAAAGACTACGTGGGCTATTAACACCCCATGTGGGTCTGATGATAATAACTACTCACAGGCTTGAGGCAATACAGCGATTGGTAATGAAATGCTGACAAGCATTTTATTGCTCATCAGCAATGCATGAGCATGCACTGAGTCAGCAGTCAAATAAATGACTAGGGTAGAAATCCGTCTGTGGTCATGGACCAATCCCAGGGACTCACTCAGGCTCAGCACCAGGAGAAAATACAGAGGGGTACAGTTGCAATCCACGGGGGTGCACAAAAAGTCACAAATACCATGTGGACATTGGGATGTAAGGAGACAACTGGGGTGCACTGAGGTCTGTCTGGGGGTGCAATGCACCACTAAGCACCCCCAAAGCACTGGGCCTGGACTCATCCCAAAATGCTGTCCTTTAAGCGATCCTGGTATGGGTGTATAACAAGATAATTGCATTCAAATATTGTCAGTGGCAAGCCTCATGGTTTGGCAATTTGAATCAAATTCAGACCTGTGGAGAAAATGTAAATATATTTAAATATATTAATACATTTAATATATTTTCATTAAAAATTGAAATTAATTTTTTTTAAATTACAACTGAAGATATAAATATGTAAAAATATATAACATGAAATATATAATAATATATTGCATAAATAAAGCTTTTTCAGCCACTAACATAATAACAATGATATTTAATTTGATCAAAACACTAATTTTCCTGATCTTTCCCCGGGTAATTTACCTGATATCCTGACACTTCAATTATTACTTTTATTTATTATTATATTTAAGTTTATTTAACTTATTATCCATATGGGGATTCCTCTGACAGCATTTTCTTTTTTAGCAAAAATCTTCTAATCAAGTAACACTGCAGCAATTTAGTGAGTAGCGAGTAGCAAGTTAATGTGCAGTCAAGCAAGGAAACATTGATTCATATAAATGAAGCAATAGAGCTGTTAATCATACAATGTGTACTGTTTAATTTGAAAGATATTGCAATTCATTTAGGAAAATTGTTGAATTTGTTTTTAAGTCAGTGTTTAATACTGCTGACATATCTTGAATGTGATGAAGGTAATTATACCTGCAAGAGGTTCTCAAATAATTGATACAATTTTGATACATTTTTACAATACATTTTGATACATTTGATACATGTTACATTTTTATTTTGTTTGTTTATGAAGTAGAAAGCCCTGTTGTATCATTAAAAGATATGAAATGATACAATGCATACATATACAACATGAAAAAAGACAGATAAAACCATCAAAAAATACAGCATTGAAAACAAATTTGACAATGTTGAGATTTACGGGCTTCATCTATCTGAGCAAAATTCTAATTGATTTAATATAGTACAGGTAATAACTTATTTGGGTGGTCCACTTGGATGGGAACCATTTGGACTAGTCACAAATATTTTGCAGATGAAGCAATCAGATTTTTAACAGGTAAAAGTTCACAATGCATCCACATTTTTGTATAGTAGTTTGAACTTTAAAAAAACAATCTGCATGAAATTTAAGTGAAGTGATGAAATAAATGTAAGCATTTACTCCAAAACATAATCCACCGTTCTACATACACTGTAAGAGTGATATCATTTTAGGCACCATTCTTCATTAATATTAATTAAGCTGGTGGTGAATTGGTGTGTCGTACATTCTGATTTGTCTTCTAGCAGGAGTAGGCATGGTTTGGTGCAAGTCTTCTGAGGTGTAGAATTAAGAACATCACATATTTAACAGACTACATTTTTCTTATTTAAAAGCAAGAAGAGGTCTTGCAAAATATACTTTTTGCTAATTTGTGATACAAATGATAACGTAAATGTAAAAAAAGGTTTGTATTTATATGCTCCCCTGTACTGTATTAATCACATACACTGGAACATTGCACTTTTGATAGAATAGCATGATTTTAACACACTTAGGACCTCCAGGCAGGCACTGTCAGAACTATACTGTAGCTTTAGAACTGATAGGAAAAGACAAATAATTTTAATGCCAGACTGAGGTCACTGCAGGTGACTCACATTAAGGCAGGGTTGATTAAACAAAGAGAACTCCTCCACAGGAAGTGGGGTCCACACAAGGAGCGTTTGTTGGAGGAAAAACGATTTCTCATCTTAACAAAGACAGCATGTGCAGACAAGTGGGAATTTGTTCTCCGGAGCAAGAATTTGATGTTTATTTAAAGAACATTGACTTCATTTTTTTGCTTCTTAATTAGTGCCTTATCTATTTTAAGGCATACTCATTGCAATGAAGTTGAAACTTTTAAAGCTTTAAAGTAAAGCGACTCAACAACAGTCCTGAAGGGCTGTTATATCATACATTTTGAAATTATAAATGAATTGATAACTAAAATTAATTACAGCATTAACTAATGTTCTCAGAGTTGAGGGCAGAAGCGTTGTTTTCTGTTGAAACCAGGACAGTGGACCGAGAGTGTGCAAGTTGCCTTGCTTTGGAGTGTCTTGGCTTTCTCACCCATCTTCTCAAACGCCTCCCTTCTTAATGTACGGGGCATCATACAAAGGTGATCTGTTAGTAAGGCATGTTATTTTATACCTGTTAGATATGTTATATTTACCAGGTCATTGCTCCAGAAGGTCTGATTTCTCTTGAATGGAGTCATCATTTTATTTCCTTTTTTTCCAGCCCCGCCTGATGTCTTCATCATATGGTAATGCAGATGATGTTTCCAGCCAAACGACCTGGATAGATTTTACGAAGCTTTATTACTGGTCTCAAAAGGCATATATTTCCTTCACATTTACAGATTTCCCTTAGAAACATGCATATCCAACCCAAAGAAAAATGAATGTCAAAAAAATCCCAGAGGAATGAGAATTTGTAGCTTCTGCTTGGTGTGGTGAAATTATGTATATATTAATCAAATTTAAATCCTGATTGATGTTTGAAATTATAATTTATATAAATTGCTGTTTAATTCATTTAAAATAAAGTATAACACATTTATAGAAAAGAAAGAGCAGACAAATATATGGGTAGTTATGCATAGGTTGTAATCATTTGTCTGTAAGTGAACATGTATGTCTTGGAAAAAATGTTGGTAGACAAAATCCGAATTACTCTGCATATGTGTTTTTTCAATAACGTTAAAATCCCTTCCAGATTATTCTATATGTCTGACTTTTCAGTATTTTTTAATGGAACCAATACACATGGAACCAATGCACAGACTTTGAAACAATGGAAACGGACTGGCTTGAGCCACAGCTACAGAATAATGATAAATGTCATTGAACCCCTGAGAAAGTCAGAATTCATCAGATGTGGAAAGCAAACCACAATACCTCTTTTAATGATCAGCACGTGCTTTCCAAATTGATACTGAGATGTCTTCATTAGGAAAACACGAACTAGTTTGGAAGTGGTAGGTGAAAAAACGGCACAAGTGCATCTTGTGCTGGGAAATGTGAGATGCTGGGTCACGGAGGGAGGGGCGTGGCACGTGTGCCAGCCCATCAACGGCCAAGCGTGGGTCTCTCCCCCTGCCGGGATAGCAATGCAGAAAGGAACTGTTCAGATAACCAGATTCCCCCCTTGTAATCTCTCCCACCCCCCCTCACCAGCTCTGTCTGATCGTGGAAGCCGGGGTCCCGGCGGCTTCCTGCACCAGTCTGATTAGCCACCGCCAGCTCGGGCCCCTGGCAAAAGGGATTACACGGGAAGCAGCCCGCGGTACAGTGACGCAGGCCTGTTAACACTGGCACAAGGTTAAAAGCACTTCTTAATCTGCCATCTTGGAGAGGATCAGGGAGGGTGTATCACTTACACAGGCTTTTTTAGGGGGGGGGCACTCCTCAAACACCACCAATCGTGTTGCCAAGGGCTGGAAACCGGACTCCTGGATCAGAGTTCTGATGAATCGCTGGCTCTCGTCCTCTTGCTAACTGTAATGCTGAAGTGGAAAAAAAGTGTTTGAGCGACAGAGTACCCGATCGCCTGCTGATAGCATTTCATGTCTTCAGGTGCTCCCTGAACAGAAAAATGGAGATGCCTGGCTCCAGACCCTGCAGCTGCAAACACATTATTCCCATCTCTGTATGTGTCAAATAATCTCAGTCTGCTTCCCATACGCATGTGCCTGGGTGGCACATGTTTCAAAAAAAAGGGTTAAAGTCACATTGTGAATTCTTTTTTTGTGAATTTTTTCAGCAGCATCGCTTAAAAAATTAGGTAGTGTAGAGGCTCTGTGACAATATTCATCTGTGAAGAAAGCTGTCTGTGGCCCTCTCGTGTTTCATTCTACAAAATATAGAACCTGCTGCACTCCAGGGCAAAAGACTTTGACAAATCGAGACTTTTTGCCTGGCCAGTTGCTATAGAGACAGACTTGAGCATTACTCACCTGCCCTGGGGTATGTGTGTGAGTGTGTGTGCGTGGGGGGGTGTTGCTGAGCAAAGACTGCAGTCTTTCCACAGCAAAAGGGGTGTCTCATGGCCACATCATAGACGACAAAAGAAACAATGGTAGCAGAAAATCTCTCGGCCTACCACACTTGATAGTATCAATTTAAGAAACGCATCAGTGACAGTGCCGCACAAACCACATTGTTTTTCATTCTTGGTGGAGAGAGGGAGCACCAGAGAACATGTGTGCTTTCAATGCAAAGCTAGAAAAATCCATGCCACCACAGACAAGAATGACAGCAGTGAGTACTGTGGTTGCATTTGATTATTCAGGGACCTTTTATTTTTGGTTGGTAGCAGAAGTGATTCTCATGCAAGGTCTTCCCAGTGTCATCAACTGGTCATAGCATGAAAAATACATACATACACACAATACATCAAAAAATATACACAGTAAGTTTCAGAAGATCAGGGCATGAGGATAACACACAAATTTCAACTTAACAAGACACTTGTGGAACAATTCAATGCTGGCAAAAATGAAGAAAAATGAGCCCTTCTCTGCTTTCATCCTATTCAGCCTGTTATAGTGAGAAACTATGGAAACGGTGCTATTATTGAACCACAGGGAGAGCCAGCAGATGTTTCAGGCGATTGGCACATTTGACTATACGGAAACCGACACAACAGGGAATGGCCGATGCCAGGAGAGAAAAACTCACTGAAATCAGAGAGAGAGAGAGAGGCTTGAAAAACAGACAAGTGAGGATAATCATCTCTCAGGGTCATCTGTCAAAGAAGAGTGAAGTTAGTCTGAGAGGACTCCACTGCGAAGATTCTTTGTGCTTTTAAATATTCCACTTGCAGAGCATGGTCTTGTGGGTTTCCTGGTATCTTCTCCCAGCTTTGATATGCTGATTAACATTTTGATCTTGCACTGTAACCTACTTCAAAAAAGGTGATGCAGACAGCATGTGCACACAATGAGATCTGGATGACCTATATTCACATTTGCTGTAGTTAGAAATGATGCAGGTTACTTTTTTGCCTTTAGAAACTGATCCTGGATCAGAATTAAAACTTTACACTAAACGGTTGAGGCTTGGATTGGATGTGATTGAAAGCTGCAAGCTGATTGTAGTTCCATTGTCAAAGGGAAAATGTACACAGAAATAGTTTCAAAAAGGAAGAGAAGGTCTCAAAGTAAAGTAAATCTATCTTCTTGGCAATTAGACAGTGAAATTCAAACGCAGTTTTTGATAAAACAAACAAAATAAGGGTGTCATATCTTGGAAACTTTTGCCAACATGAATTCAAATTTTAAACTAAAGTTGTTCATTTTTAGAGCATAAACACATAGAGAAATAAGACATTTTTCTGTCCTCTGATATAAAAATTACAGACAGAGGTACAAAGTGCTCACTCTCTTGAAAAATAAAAATACGATAATAATAAACCCCATATTGCTTATTAACCGTATGTCACTGCAAAATGTACAAGATAGTTCAGATGTCAGATGTCAGATGATTTAAGTAGGCTGTTCCCTGGTACCATAAGAGAGTTCACTTTATTGTGGCCACTCCAGAAATCTATAATAAGTCACTCTGTTGGCTAGGGAATGGAACAAGAATGCTTTTAAACTTCAGGGCAGCTTAGCCATGGATTTCTAAAAGATTCTGGCAGACTGCAACAGGGAACAACAGGACATTCAAGGGCTAGGCTGCCTTGAAAGAAGCTCAGCTCACAAATATCATTTTCAGAGCTGCAGTTTTCCGATCTTTGCTGTAAGCCAGGAGGTATGACATACATAATCTAGACAGGCTTGTCACGATCATCAAATGTCTTAACATTATAATGTCTGAGAAAAGATTTAACACAAAAAATCAGGTCATTTGAGCTCAACTGTATCACCCTCTTCAGAGCTGCACAATGGTTTGCCCTGGACAGTCTGAGAGGTTATTGAGTTTCTGAACTTCTGCTCTGATTAATTCCTAACAGTCTCATCCTCCTCTTTTGTTTCACAGGAGAAATCATTGTCGAAGCATACAGGGTGTCTTAATTCTCGATTGTGTAGACTTTCAGACCATATTAAATCAAACACATTGCAAGGAATGATCAAACTTGGAATGATGGGCAGATTTGGGAAATGTTTTCTCTTTACCAATAAATAAATAAAATAAAAATGAAAATACCTACCCAGATCAGAGTTAATGAAGTCCTCAGGATTTGCAGTGAAGTCCTGAAGCTGTTCTTTAATTTATACAGGATTTAAGACAGGCAATTTATTCAGTTTTGTCTGAGGGTCCCAGGGTTATATTGGGGAGGGGTTGAAGATGAAGTAAGGGGGCAGTGCCTGGGGAGAGAAGGAGTGGAGACAGACCTGTGAAGTTTTCCATCAAGCACTACTGTGCTGGAAAACTCATGTCTTTTCATGCCTTTGACAGTGTGACTTGACTGAGTGAGTGAATGAGTGTGGATGTGTGTGTTTATGTGTGTGTATGTATGTTTATGTATGTTTGAGGGGGTGGAGGGTCCCTCCCATTTGTCTCGTCATCTCATTCCTGTGCTCTGATCACAGGGCACCCCAGTTGGAATCCCCTCAGTGGGCATGTTGCTATGGATACAGAATAGGTGGAGTCATGGCCTGATTGTCTCTTGCCCTGCAGAGCCTGGCCACATGGGAGACGGAGAATAAGATCTACTGTAAGCAGACGCTACTGGAGGGAGATGGCCCCAAGACCTACTGGACAAGAGAGCTGAAGGGAGATGAGCTGATCCTGGTAAGAATTGTAATTCTGACTGCCCCACATACATACTGCCATATCGTGTGACAGTTCACACAGCTAGTCGAGCTAGCCATAGTCTCACCCCTTGGAATAATCATGAACAGTTTACTGAGAGCCCTGTGTTTCAGTTGGTCACCATTTTCCTCCATGGCAAAACCACCACAAACAACCACCTGAAGAAAAATCCTATGGAACTGCCTCCCAAGTTAAAACTGCACCAAGTATAGTCCACAACTGTGAGGACAACTTTCTGCCTGCCATGGTTACGTGCAAGCAGGGATACCATGGGATGGGGACGCCATGGACAGGTTTCAGTCCTGTTGTATTGCTGCTTGCTTGGGCCCATTTACGGTTAAGACCAACACGTTTTTGGACATGCCAGGTCCTGCCAGGGCTCTCCAGCCAAAATTATTTGCTTCCTCCTTTCATTTCCTGCTCGCGTTTCTGAGAGAGCACACATATACTCTGATTTATTTTATAGTCCATACGGATTGCAGTAAATGGAACAAAAGAAAACATGGCCACCATCTCATTAGACCTGTGGACACCCCCCTTGGTGGACCTTAGTGATCCCTAAGGGGAATCAGGAATATTCCCCTGCAGTGGTGAAATGTCAGAGAACAGAGGTGCTCTGCTCACAATGCAGGTAGCTCACTGAGAGCTGAGAAAACATGTGAAATGTGGCGCACGCCTGGACAAAGCATGTGCCAAACAATGATCAATGGCAATTCATGACCAATGGAAATCAAGGGAGTGGACTGTGGTGGACCAATGTAATGACTGCTCTTGTGATAAACCTGACATCCAGCTTAGAACATAAAAGAGTGGTTTGCTTTGCTCTGTGGAAGTATGCTGTATGTTATTAGTGTGAAAACAATTTCATGAGTATTTCATACACACATAAGACACATAGAGGAGAGCTTTTAGCAAAGTTATCACTAAGAGGAAGCCACAGATCTTTGCTCACAGCTACTGTGTTAGTTGGTGTTCTGATAGACCACCCTGCTGATGTATGCCTTGAAAGAAGTGTCCTTTCAGAGACACTGTGGAAAATGGTCCTGGAAATGCACTTACTCCCAGTGGACCTGTAAATTAGGCAACAAAGATCCTGTGTAAAAACACAGACTCCCTTCACACAGTGCAATGTTCCAGAACGCCCCCTGTTGAAGCACAAATCTGTAGCACTAACTTGTCTGCCCCATATCCGGCTAATGCACTTCAGAGCCTTGCACTTATCTCTGAGCACTACAGAATTGCAGGGGATGATCCTTCATGTCCCTGAACTCCTGGGTTCCCAGGAACTCTGCTTGAACCACCCGCAGGCCATTGAAAGGACATCACCTCTAAAGCACACAAGTTCTTGGAGTAGCATTTATTTTCTCTGCACACGGCCATGTCCGTGGCGAATCATACTGCTCAACTTTTGCACATTATCTTTTTACTCAGATGGGTGTTTACCTCACTCACGGGTACGGCATTGCCTTCCCTCAGTTATGAACCAACCTTCTGGTTGTGAACCCCCTGGTTCCATGTCATTTTTCCTCCTTGCCGCCCCCTAGTTTAGTCCTGGTAAGGCCATAAAAACACTCTAAGCTGTTAGCCAAACCAATTCCAGGGCAGAAATCTATAATTCATCTATAACATAATGTGATAACATCTTGCTTGTCTTACTTTATCTGATTGCCCACTATGCTTTGCACAGCCACTGAAACATGGCCAAGAGTTTTATTTTTAAAAATGGGTGGAAACCAACAGCCAATGAAGACCAAACACATCTTCTAGAGACTGCAGGAGAATTCCAAAGATTGGCCACTGCACCCACTTCCCCAGGTCACCAAAATGGCTGAGCTACTCTTACATATGTTATGCAGATCCTGCCCATTGCCACAGAACTGTTCTTTTGTCCACCACTACCTGGATTGATATGTCTGAAAGCTTTTTGTAGTGATGGAAGCTGAAAGAAGCAGAGGAGGGATATGCCTAATATGGGCATGTCTCCAGGTGTGCCAAAATAAGCAGTGGAGAAAAAGAATGCCCACCCACCCCCTGCACTGTATTCATATGAGCCACCAAAGGCAGCAGACAGTGCCTTCTACAGTTTACCTGCAGCTCAGGAGAGAGAAATACAATCATTAGATTTTTAAAACAGCATTTGCATGCCTGTAAAAAGCACTGCAGGTACACCAGAGATAAAAATTGATAAATGCATATCAAGTCTTGCACACATTAACCACCACATTCCTTTCTTAGCTTATTATCTTATTATCTGATCGGACAATAGAAGTCTATACAACTAAACTGCTTTTGTACAATAATCAGACATGGTAATTCATGGAAGAAACAATGTGAGATAGCTGTTATTCTATTTATGCCTTCTTTAAAAGAACAAATGGCATTATTCCTGAACTCAAACCAGCAATGGGACAATATTGTCTCTACACACTCATCCTGTATACTGTATATGTTTGCAAAGGTATCATCATTGTTTACTGCTCACCTTGCAGTGTAGTTCCTTTGGGTCAGTGTGGTAAAGGCAGATAATGCCTTTGTGTTTATCCCAAATGGCTTTGATCCTGGCGGAACCCCATGCCTGCCAGCACTGATGTCCTTCATTGATCATGTTTGGGAAATGGCAGCAGAGCCTGCCAGCCACTGCAAAGGGCCCCATCCCTGCCTTTCTCTTATGTCTCCCCGGACACGCTTGTGTACATGCACCCAGGCAGCAAATGCCCCCCCATCCTTTAATGCCATCATTGCAAAGCTCCACAAAACTTCCTGCCTTATACTTCCTGTCCTTGTGAATCCCACTTTGGAATGCAGATGTTCCCCAGTGCTGGCAGACACTCCCCTCTGCTCCCGTGGTGCTCATCAAATGCCAGTAAATCTTCAGGGCCTGGTCAGAGCTTCCCACTCCCTTCCCCCTCCTCCTAGTTCACACACAGCAGCAGCTGCTCCAATCTCTGTTTCTTATGGAAACAGGTGTCCCAGAAAATACCTTAATTACTCACATCTCAAAAAGCAATTCAGCCATTAGCGGCCGTCACAATGTGTCTCGAGTACACTTCACACTTCTACTATAACATCTAGACTGTGTAAGCATTTTTATATACTGGTATAGGTGAAAGCCTTTAAAGTTACTCAGCCTAGGTGGTGAGTTATAAACTAAATCACATGCAGTGCATTGAATAAGGCTTCATTTACCCCTACACAGCTGCTGTTAGTTTTTATTTTTGTTAGCTAGAAAACTCACTAATTCCAAAACTGACTTTGTGTGTAGGGATCAGGTCTTGTAACTCGAGCACATCAGTCTCCTCCAGCCCCTGGTGTGACCCTACTTCATGAGAATAATTTGGTGGACAGACAAACAACCAATCAAATAACAAGGCTTAAAGTCCACTGTAATATTGCTCTTTTCCTCAACGACTGGGCTCAGGAAAGCTCGGCTCATTTCTCCATGGAATACACTGAGAACTCTTTAAATCTACAAACCTATAAAAGGTAGATTGTCACTCATCACAGGATAAAATCAAGCTGGGGTTGGGGGGTTGCACTGGGGACTCATGCATTGTTGAAATACTGTTTCTGCATCCAAGTGCAACACAGCAAAAGAATTACAATCAAATGCAAAAGCCTCACTCAGAGAGAATACTCAGTGCGGTGTCAGACAACGAGATAGACTAAATATTCAGGAATTGTACAGAGAGGCCAAGGCAAACACTACCCTGGCTCAGATTGGAAATATAAACTGTAATTTGGAGGAAACATATACTGAAAGAGTAGCTGCATTCCTTCCGTCAGAGATCCACAAAAATGCACTTGCAAAAATTAAAGCAATCCGGTGGCCTTTGGATGTTGACACTGATTTTGGCATATCCCTTGTGATTATACAATGCAGTAATGTACACTGCAGCAATATTTTGCTGCCAAAGTTGTTTTTCCCCTCTCATTAGATACGAGAGTGCATCCAGTGCGTGGCAGTGGAAAGCACTCACTGCATGTTTTGCTCTTCTCTCGATGTAGATCTTTGGGGCGGATGATGTTGTGTGCACGCGGATCTATGTGCGGGAATGAAGGTGCTTTGCTTTGCCAAAGACCAGGATCAGGGGACCAACGCTATGTCCCGAAGCCACACCCTCTCTCACCTGCTGCTCCACCCTCCAAGCTGATGATGCATCTCAAATGCAGTGCAAGTCCGCCTGTTTGCAGCCCACTACCACACCTCCCGCAGCCTGCCAGCCGCTATTCGTGTTGATTGTTGCAGTTCTGGAATAACTGTGATTCTTTGTGCTAACCTGCATCCATGCTCCTCTTCTCCGAGTCTTGTTTTTTATGTTAGATATGTGTGGTTTGTCAATATTGCAAACTGAATACAGAAATTAAATGGAATAAAAATGTATTGTAGTTTTTTTTTTTACCTTATTTCGGCAGAATGAATCAAATACCATTATTTAAGTTAATATGAGATAGAATCTAGCTGAACCAATTTGAACAGTTTGCTTGAACAGATTGCAAAACTATAATACCCTCATGAATCAGTTACGTCATCTTCAATGCACAAAGTTTCTAACTGTGACTCTTGACAAGACATGCTGAGTGCGCTTTGAAAAATGACAATGCCTGCTGGCTCATGACGTTGCACAGGCCTGCCTTACAATATGACAGATGTGTCATGATGGGTTAAGCCCTGCGGGGCCTGTCTAATGAAGTCCACCACCTCTCTACTGACACACTTGTGGGATTCATGTGCACGCTTTGTCTGGTGGCTGTCTCCAGATTCCCCCCGCGGTTTCTGAGTCTCCCACGTCTGCCTTCCTTCCTCCCTGTGCTAAGCTGTGCTAACCACAGCCATTCTTCACCCGCGCTGCAGTTCCAGATGCTCTGACAAGAAGAGCAGCCACTCATGCGTCTGTGACACTCCAGGCAGCAAAATATATATAAAAAACAGAGGGAACAATGAGATAAGCATCTGCCAGTGGAGAACAGATTTGAACTCAAGTCTTTCACAGGCCAGCATATTTGCAAACCTAATGGAGCTGCTCCATTCATGGCTGCGGGAATCTATTATAAGCAATTATCTGTCTGCTCCATCCTGAACTGTTCCTTTCAGTGGTGTGAAGCTACAATTTTTAGACTCCCAGCTACAGAGATAAAGTACAGGCATCTGATCTTAAAGCACCGTGGAAGAACAATTTAATAAGCCTAAGAGGTAAAAAAAACAATTGCTACACCATTCAACAACCTGCATTATATAATTTTATTTAAACCACGGTTGTGTAAGAGACAGATGTAGAGGTCACAGACAGGAGAGCAGCATTAGTCTTACTGACAAAAAAAGGGCACACACAGATATAAGAGCAGCATACCATGTCTGCTGTGTCTGCTGCTCTGTGAAAACACAAACATAAATTGGTTACTACTGTGTTACTATGTATCATTTCTGATATATTCTGATACATAGAGAACACCTGGCCAGAGAGTTTGGGAAGACAGGAGTGGCAATATTCACAGCTCCAATCCCCTTTGCAGGAACCGTGGGTGGGTGGAAACACATAAACAATCACAGTGCATGATAATAGCTAGCAAGTTAACTTTGGAGCTTGTTAGAAAAGATTAAAGCAAAAAGCCCCTGCAGTCCGATGTTTCCCGGAACACAGGAAAGTGAGCTTGTGGCCATGTGTGCACCAGCCTTCCTCATCCTACATTTGCTGCAGCATCATGGACTTCACCCGCCTAGTGGGCAGGGACAGTGGAGGAAGAGAGGGAGCAGATGTTGACTAATTTATTCCCTTATCCAGTGCCCGCCCATTACCGTATAGGCAGCTACATATTTTAGGTTAACAAAATGTGCCACAGAACAGCTGACAGGGTGCTGAGGGGGATGCAGGCTGTGCACTGCCACAGAGGGAGAAATAAGTGCAGAACCATGGACCTGAGCTCTTAGCAGGGGTTAGAGAAACAAGCTGTGTTTCCATGTGTCCCTGATCTGTCAGCAATGAAGCACATGTCCAACTTCTCCGGCTTCGGCAGGCTTGGGAAGTTGGATCTGGGGCCCACTACCTGACCTGTAGGCTTTTAAGCAATTTAACTGCTCTACAATAGCATCACTTACAGTGACAGGTCTGGCATTCCACAAGTAAGAAAAGATAATCTTGGAGGTTTACAGAACAATAAACCTACTTGGGCAAAAAAGCCATCCACCCCTGTCCCCATCTTCAGTTCATTTTTCAAAAACAATGCAGTTAGAGCGCCAGGAGTTCCCAGGCTGTTTCATCGGTAATTCTGATTCTAACTGAACTGATTACACCAATTAGTTAACTAAGAGCACTCTGACATAGGATTGCTCAAGGACAGCTTTAGTTCAGTGGGGAGTTCACTTTCACCATCTGCATGGGAAACTCGTTGTGTCTTGGAAGAAAAAAGAAAAGGAGCATCGAGCAGAGAGTTGTTGTCTGGCCCAACAGCCAGGCTGCCCGTGACAGAAAGGAAAATCTGTCCGAGTTACCACGGCTGCCAGAGGGGATAAAAGGCTTTCGTTTCATCGCTCCGTCCGCGGGCCGCTTCCCTCGCAAGGCAAAGGCGGGGGTCCCCATTTTTCAACGCCGCAGCCGCCCGCTGGAGCCCAGAGCTCCCCTGCTTTTTGACCTGATATTTAGTGAAAGAATGAGTTTCCCCTCCAGTGAGCAACAATGGTGGGGGAACAGGGCCCCAGGGTGGGGGAGTGGGGAAAGTGCCGGGATGTTCATATAATGACAAGCCACGGCCTCCCAGCGTTGCGAACACATTTGAATGAAGAGCTTGTGATTTTGCCCTGAACTCAGATTGCGGGATGTTGGGGGTAGTGGTGGGGGGACCCTCACCACTATGATCAGAGCTGGGAGCCAAACAGTAGCCTCTCTGTCGGGGCCAGAGGGTGAGAACACTCCTGTCACCAGCATCCCCAGCCCCCAATCCACACGTTTTTGTTTTTAATCCCGCAACCCACTTCATTTAACGGGTTCCCAGAGGCACAGGGAGACCGCTGTGTGCGAGATGTGACTGCCACGTGATAGCTTCGCCGACGTCATGCACGGGCGGCAGACCGGCCAGGTGGTGGCCTTGCTTGGAACATTCCGTCTGTCTCCAGAAAAGTGTGACCCGTGTCCCACCGTGTGAACTCACGCAAGCACCAGTTGCGCCTCCACCGCCAAACTCCACATGCTGCATGACAGGCCGTTCATTTCTATTTCCTGAAAGTAAAAACAATGACTGTGTTCACCCTTTATGAGCTGGAGAGGTTGGCCATGACTAAAAGATGGAAGATTGATGTCTAAAGCATTAATATCGCCTTACTGCTACATTTTGTATTTTCATTGGTTATTTTCACTGTTTCCACCCGCTGTGATAATATCTGCAGCTCTTAATCTCTGTAGCCTGGCCTGGTAAAATAGACGTGCACTTGTTTTACAATATTTCCTAATGTCATGGTATCTTGTTCCCATCTCCTTCATTAAAGTTCACAATGTTTGTTATTAATATGAAAGTCCATACTCTATTTTCTCCATTTAAGTCGGTTTAGGTATGGCACCAGCACTCCCAACATACATCAGTTTGAGCTATTTTCAAAGCAGCTCTAGATTGCTAGGTGGAATCCACCCGTTGGCAGTGCACTAACCTCCTTCATGTTAAATCTAAAAAGGTGAAAACAACAAGTGTTGTTTCCATGTCTGCATCTTTTTAAAGCTGCCTGAAACAATAAAAAAATGAAGCCCAGAGAATCAGTTGGACATAGATGAGCGGGAATTTTAAAGAATGATCAATAGATGTGTCTACCACATGTCCAACTAATTAATTTCCCTGGGTTCAGTTTTTCACACTGATATGCAAATGGTAATTTAGTCCACTTGAACATTCACTCAATTAGCACAAAGCAGCACAGCCTTGCCTGACCCCATGGAATTCTGAGTAAACCTCTCATTCCATACAGGCTGGTATCATCATCATAAGAATGGCCTACTGAGGGAATATGACCTCATTATAAGGAGGAAGAACAGAGCTTTCCAAACAGTGATCTGCTGAGGGTGGGTCCTGTGCATTTCACATTAGGGAGCAGATCCATCTTCACATTACAAACAGATGAAAACATAAAGAAGACTGCAGATTAGGATGGGCGTTAAGGGATCAAAACACACCCCAGACCTTGTGAAAGCACAAGAAAGGAATTGAATAGAAATTTCATTTAGATTTTTGTTTAAGACATCCAGTCACTTTACACTAACCTCCCACCCTCATGGTTAAGATGCCATTAACAGTTTTTGTTCCACAGTATGTTCTAAGCAGTCAGACTCTTACTGGCCCACATTCCATCACAGAGCCATAGTGCTATTCAGACCTGATTTTCACCACATCATAGACTAGAGCCGTTTTCTCATATGAACTCTGGACAATGTCCGGAGAATCAGGTACGGACGTTGTCCGGAGTTGCCTTTTCACACATGTAGCACACAACATGAGATGTCCGTGTCAGACACGTTCTCACCTACTGGAAATACTCTGTTTGGTTTAGGCGAGGGGTGACGCCTGGGCAGAGTGTGCAGGAGGCAGGACATAACGCAAAAAGTATGCCACAAAAATCGCAGTGGCTGTATTCGATACTGCCTACTGCATACTGTGTACTGCATACTACACAAGTATATACTGTATACTGCATGCTATTTTTCAGTGTAGTACCCAGTATACGACCATTAATGATTGCATTTGTCGTATATTACACTGTCAAGTGAAATCATTGCAAGTTTAGAAATGTCCAGATTTCCTTGTGGTATTTTCCAGTTAAACGCTACTTGCATTCTCACGATTGAAAAGTATTGACGAGTTCAGGAAAAGTATTTGCAAGTTAGAGTATTTTCAGGTTTTCTCTTTTCAATGTCTTACCTTTCGGTGGTAGGGGCACATAATGCTTGTGAACTGATGTTTATTGAAGCTGCTGCAAGTGTGGTAATATTCACTCACTGGAAATTCAAACGAGGCAGTTCTATTTGAAAGGATCGGACATCGCCAGAGTGTGGAAAAGCAGGCCATAGGAGTTCTTGTTGCTTGTCTTTGTACTTCTCCTCTTCCCCTTCCCCTGAAGTTGGTCCAAGGTGTTTTTTCCAGCATCAGGACCTATCCAGAACCACAACTACACCTCAGACAGGGTGATCTCATCCTTGCAGGCAGGGGACATGCAGGGGGCGGGACATTTTTTGGCCCAGATGTCCCTTTGACAACTTCTCTCCACACAGTAGGTTCGTCACAGTGAGGATACTTCTGAAAAATTGTGACTTGGAAATGGTGAAGAGGGGGAGGAACCACCTTTAAGAATTACAGCCTGTCCCTGCAGAGTGCAAATTCAAATCAAGGCCTGAGCAAAGAAAAAAAATGCGGCAGGGGAATATTATTGCTGGCCTGTTGCATGTACAGATCTACCACTCCACCATCTTACCCAAATGTACAGTACATTAACCCAAACAGGCAGATTTTCACTTGGCTCTGTTGGCTTTGACAGTTAGAACCAAGCAGTTGTCATGGTTACAGGGACCTGAACATGATGTCAAATACTATTTGATTTGTGAACACTCCACTGGAAATGTGAAAATTCCAAGATGTGTTCTCGATTTCTTAACAAGAATCTGCATGTGCAGGTGAACCATGGCTGCTTGTGTGGGATCCAGAAGGAGCTCCAATGCACCTGCACACTTGCCACATTCAATCCAATCCCAACCTCACGTGAGATCTCATGATATGCCCTGTCCAAGTGTGTTCTCTTCTCATTGCAAATGTGCTGCGTCAGCATTTGTTTGACAGTCTCACTACTTACCTGTGTAGTGTAAATCTTCATACAGTAATAACACATCCATCCATACACTATTTGTGTAGAAAAATCCAGTGTTTATGTGCTGTAATAGTATTCCCAGTCCATTTCCAAGTATCTGCCCAGTTTGTTCAATCTACATGTAGCCAGAAAAAGAGAGAGGGAACTATCTCTCTCTCTCACACACACACGGACATGACTGCAAAACTGTACAGCACTCAGGAATGACCACCTGTGAGATTTCTAGTGTTTTTGTGGCTGTGATTGTGGTTCCTACCAGATGGCCATGAGTTTCAGAAGCAGAATGGCTGAGTGAGTTATCCTTGTACAATGCACAATTAGATTAGATCTGAAGCCCCAGACATGGGAGTAGGAAAAATCCAGTGTAATCATGCAGAACTGCTTTGTGAAAATTCCCCCCACCATTTGGAACAGACTCATTAGGCATGTCAGTAGGTGGCAGTCCTGTATACATGTGTCAGGCCTACTCCTCATCAGGACCCAGCCTTGGGGACGTGAAGTGGGTCAGCGCCTCTCTCCAGGAGAGCTGGTCCGTCTCTCACCTGTCCAGCCTCATTGGATCAGTGCAGGGCCCCCCATGGCAGACTCAGCCAGCGTGGTGTGGGCATTGTGATGTCACAATGGGGCACCGCCCAATGAACAACAAGCAAACACTCTGCACAAATGCATTAGAAAGGGACAACTACAGGTCTGCTTCTATAACACATATTGAAGGTTTACTTCTGTGTATCAGTGCAGTGGCTCAGAGTTGGTGAAGAACCATTGTAGAACATGTTATGAGGTAATGTTGACAAATACCTTGGAAGCAATAAGAAAGTTCACAAGAGTTGGGGCCCAGAAGAAATTACCTTAAGGTCCTCCTTTGACATTGGCAGTATTTTTGATTGTAGGAAGACCCCTTCACTTCTGAGAATGAAGTGTTCAGTTTCTCTTTCAAAATTCTAACAGTCAATAAACCAAATTAACCTTATTGCTGAATTTTGCAAACAGTCTTTGGGTACTCTCTGCCCATGACAGCAGGTCTAAGATCAACCTCCTGCTGATTAATCCTAACCCAGTGCATTCAGTGCAAAACCATTCTGATCCAGGTCCAGATGCTAAGGGCAGAAAGCAGTTACACCCCTCTGAACTCCCTCTCATCCTGTTTCCAACCCTGAAAGGATGCTGTCAGAGTGGGGAACTGATGGAGGACAGCTCAACATGTAATCTCCTCTGCTTGGCACTTCCACCCCCCGCTGTCAAAAAAGGGTAGTGCATCTTTACTCACCATCTTCACTTTCATGAATCTGTAAATATGCTGACCCATGACCCATGCACCAAAAGGCATTGTGGGGACTGGAAAAGGTGATTGGAGTAAACACCACTTGTCTGCCATTGATACTCCCCATTTTTGGTGGTGCACTTTCAGAGCAAGTGGAGCAATGAGGGGATAAGGTCAGAAACCAATATGCTCTTACAGGACAACAGAAGCAGCAAACAAAGCACAGACAGACACAAAAAATAACACCCACGGCCCTATGCTATTTCAGTAATATTTTAATGGCAAATACTACACTACACTCAAGTATACAACATTGTATAGAAACCTTGTGGAGAGGTGGCAAAGGGGACAGAAAAAATGGAATACAAAAAGCAGTCATCAGCAAGTGCAGTTTTTTCCTTTTTACAAGCCAGCACCCCATCCATCTTTTAGTTTTTCTTTTTATATTTTTTGAAATATAAAAATAAAACCATAGGTCCAGGGCACATAACTGTCCAAGAGTGTGTCCAAGATTGTCTTTAGCTGGTGGCAGTCATCAAAGCTTGCATCGCAGAGATGGAATCTCTTGCTCAATGTGACTGTGGACTGTGCGAAACCCCCCCTCACACCTGGGAAGACAGTCTCTCTCCACAGAAGTCCCGGCTAATGCACAAAGGTGACTCTCAAGCTGACTGACAGTGTGGTCAACCATGCTGACTGAACACAGTTTTCATTCCAGAGCTCCACCTCTAAAGACAGTTTCTCGCCTTTACTCAGAATACAGACCCTTTTTCTTCATTTTTTCCTGACATTGAAGATGGCGATAAGTAATACACACATAATTTAGCACCATGTTCAGACTTCAAAGGGTCTCCATTTTTCTGAAAATGAAAATGGACATAAACTTGTGGTGCGGTCACTTTTGGCATCTGGAGCCAAAAATAAAAGCGCAAAGAGGAATGGCAAATAAGGGTTACCATGGTGACAATGCTCCAATCATATCAATATGAAACCAAAGGAAGCATTTCTAGATCAGTCCCAGCAATTCTCAAATGCCATTTTATGACATGTCTGGGTGAAGAAAATTTTAGCCATGCCAAAAAAACTTGCTTTATTGCATTTCCAGGATGTCAACCGCCATTCCTTGCTCCAAGTGCGTACCTCAATGTGGTCGATTTCACATTAACACAGCAATGATCTGAAAGTGGCAAGAAGCATATTACAATCACCCTATAAATCCTCAGTGAACTAAGAGGTTCAGGCAGTGTGTTAAGCTTTAACATGGAACAAGGAACAACAGGAAAAAATCACAAACATTTAAAATCTCTGACTACTAACAGTTTATTATTATGCGCATTGCTTTGTGTGTACTATGTTTGTGTTGCTAGATTTTTCTATCGCCTAAGAAATGCAGCTGTACAGGTTGGATCGACATTTGGGGACACCTATGCCAGTGATTCATGACCCCCACACCCCTCTTCTAAAAAATAAAAAATAAATAAAACTGGACACACAACAGCTGACTGATGTTGTATTGCTTGTTCTTTCAACTCATGCAACTCTTCCATTCTGCCATTAAATTCAAAGAACATTTCATAGAACTTGGGATCTGAAGTTCATGCTTCCCCTACCTCTCATTGCAAAAAACATTAAAAACAAAGACAAAAAATATATCAGGGTTGAAAACAAGAATAATTTATATTATAAATGATGGGGGAGGCAATAAAAAATAGCCTTTAGGGCATGTTAATATAAACCAGTCTGTGTCTTAGCTTGAAGAGAGAACAGAGGATCTTAGAAATTATCCAAAAGACTGGACAAAAAAAAGGCACAAAAAAAATCAAAACTTTATCTTGCGGAACGACTCTGAACAGCCCAATGACTTTTCAACGGACCCACTAAAACCTCATCCTATGCTGTCTTAATAATTCCTTCTGGACAAAAAAGCAGTAGGGCAAAACTTATACACATACAGCTACCACTGAAGTGCAATTTTTTGTATAGGGAAGTGGTGATCTGTGTGGAGCTGAGCTGTATGTTGTGAGCCCACCTGAATTGTGATCATTTTTTTTTTTCAGATATGATGGAAAAATGACCCTAACCACCAGGAGCCCAACCCCACCCAAGTCCGTCTCTGTTGGGTTGTCAGAACGCAACACTATTTTACTACCAGCTTTCAGCTCAGCACCAGTGCCAGGAGAAGACAACATGGAGAGCAGACAAAACTGCTCACAGTGCAAACGGATTGCGAAACAATTGAACAATTCCATTTGCCAGCAGAACTTGCCTGTTCAATTTCTTTCTCTGATGTATGCACTTTGAGAAAAACTGAAGAAAAAAAATACAACAACCTTGTCCATTTGTGATGAAGGCAAGATTTGTAGTGCATCAGCCCTGTAGGTGGCCTGATAATTCTCTCTGTCTGCCCAATGGAGACAGTCAAGAGGTCAATCATAGTTTGAACAGACATTTGAACAACTGCCTGAACACATGGGGTCTATCTGCTACAAACATTTTTTTTTAAATTGTACTGTAGAAAAGGGGCTTGGGTATTCACACAGGACAGACATGCTTTTGTGATTTTTTTTGTTTTGCTTTTCAAATAAGTATGCATATTTTCAGCAGAGATCTATCCAGGGTAGAAAGGGGGTTGGTAACAAACAAACATGCAATACATATCTGTTTGAGCAGATTGCAGTGCTAACAAAACAATGCTCAAACACTAACAGAGAGAGTTCCTCTGTCCTGTGTTCAGAGTATCCAAAAATGGGCAGTCATCTTATTGCCTTGAAATAACAAATTCAGACTTTTGTGAAATTAAGCTTCACAAGAAGGGTGAAGGTGATGTTCATCTAAAAGCTCCCCTTTGAATGAAATCCTGGATATATTTCTACTTTTCAAACAAATATTGTTCTTCTTTTACTGTTAAAAATGTAACACACAAAAAAACAAACAGCTATCAGTATTATCAACTCCCTTTGGTAAAAACTGTAATAAACTGTCTGGCATATTTTCATTTTTAACATATGAACTAACTTTAGCCACCTCTCACATAAGCCCACAATAAGCTTGTAAGGTATATTAGAACATCAATGCAGATCTCTGTAATAAAAAAGGCTGACACTATGTACAGTTTATTTACATGTAACGTGGGTGGTAGGTCCTTTTTATTGTTATTTTGAGTGTACAAGCTGGTGTACTGGCAAAGGGCATTACCGGCAACGTTCAGAGGTACTGTATCTGAGCGGCCAGGGTTAAATTATGATTACATATACCAGCACGTATGTCAGTCATTGACATTCACAAGCTATACAACTTTACAGTCTGAGTCTAGAAGCTGCAGTGGTTTGAGAATTGTGACCTTTTTACATTTTAGCGCTGCAGCAGATCTCCACCCTCGCCTTGGCGAGTACTGTTTGTCAGAAAGGTGCGTTTCTTAAATGCTGCCTTTTGAATAGGTAATAAAAAACAAATAGAAAACAATGAATGATGCACCCTCCTTTTGCCCTGCTTGTATAACATTAGAACACTGACGTGATGGGTATTGCCTATGCCAAGTTATTGACTGTTGTTGCTTTCAACTCTCTGTGCTGTAGTAGGCAAGGCGATTCTAGGATTCTAGCCCTTCCCATTTCAGGCTAAGTGCATGATTCCCCAAACCTTTCTGGTAAAAATGCATTCCCAGAAACTGTATCAATCCTGCCTTTAGTTTCAGGAGCATCTTTCCTCTGTTCCTTCCCATTTGCACAATGTAGAACTAGACAGCTTTTCAAATGAGCAAGCCAGTCCGTCAGAGAACACACAACTGTGCCATTAAAACTATGTGAGGAAGTGTAGCTGACTTGTCATCACAGCACATTGTGTGAATATCAAACACACCTGTCCTACAGGGTGGGAGATGTTGCCTTACACCTGCCGACTTGGTTTCTTGATTAATTTAGCTTGCTGTTCAGCTGTGTCTGATGCTGACAATAGCTGAGGGTGGGTACAAAGATCTATATGTGTGTGTGTGTGTGTGTGTGTGTGTGTGTGTGTGTGTGTGTGTGTGTGTGTGTGGGCGGGGGCAGACACACCTGCCACCCCACCTCTGGGTATGGCACTGAGGCCTTGCTAAACTGCTGTCAAAAACAGCAACCCTGCCAGCTGCTCACAGTACCAGAGCACAGCCATCTTCACTGCCACTATGTCATTCCTATCCAGTTGGGGATTGCCTTCACCCTGCCCCTCACCCCGCTTATCCCAACCAATCACCAGTCTCAAAATGCTCTGCAGAGGCCCGTCCCCACCCAGCCTGGCCAACCCACCCTTTCTGTTGCCAGGCTGGCTGACAAGGGGGCTATGGCGCTTTGAAACCGGGGCTGTACTTGACACGGTATTTGTTGATGCTCCTGAAGTGGAGCAGCTCCGGCTCACAGGTAGTGGTACAGGGTAGCAGTCCCTCCCGTCCCTCTCCCATCAGCCACTTTGCGTTTTCGGCAGCCATGTCGCGGGTCACATGCTCGTGCACCCATGCATCCACCCAGGCCTGAAAGCGCTGGTGCAGCCGTGTGCTCACCCTCTCATGAGACTGCCAGGCAGGAAGGGGGAGAAATGAATACATGGATGGGGAAGAGAGAGAAAGAGGGAGAGGGGGAAGGGTGGTAATAAAGAGGGAGGGAAGAAATAAACATCAGAGTACCACAAAGAAAAGCTGCTCGACCCTTGTTCTTGGGTGCCACAGTCTGGAGGGCTCCTCCATCTACATGTCACAGATTCCTACACTATCTACAGGCCTTGAGTTCAGCCTGACACTTTATCACAAGAGGCAATTAACCTACAGGCGCCACTCCATCAGCTCAGCTTGTGTCTGTGGGACTGAGACAGCGGGTTGGCTGGGGAGACCTGGTTAGTACTCCACTACTCATCAGTGAAACCCAAACCTACCAATTACTACAGAAGCAACTGAGAAGCCCAAAGTACTAGAGGACATGAGACAACTGCAATAAAATTTAATAACAGACGGAGTGACTACTGTACCTGGTGGGCTCTAAGCAGGGCGGTGCGTCGATACATGTAGTCCTCTGACTTGAAGACATACACCATCTTGTAGGAGTTGAGCTTGAACATGCACTCCATCGTCAGGTTCTCAGGGTTCTCCATTGATTTCTTCCCGCCCTCCTTTGCCTCCTTTTCCTGCTGTTCCCGCCCACGCTGGTACTTCCGTATCCGACGGAGGTTCCTGATTGAACAGGAGAAAGGGAGTAACACCAGAGTGAGCCAAAGGGCCCCAAGGTCCTGTCTCTTGCGTCCACCATCCCAGTCTGGTCTTGGCCAGGATTTTTACCCTGCATCAGGGTAAAAATGGGGTGGGAGGAGTTTGGTCTCAAAGGCAGCTGAATTGAGATGTCCTGTGCTCTCTTTGGAAGCGAACCAAAAGAATCTATGTCCATGGCACGCGATATTTCAAATTTACAACATAACTGTAAAAAAAAAAAAACAAAAACATACTTTTCAAGCATTAAAGCAGCACTGACTGGGCCCATCTTCAGTGACTGCTACAAGTAAGGCGTGTACTTACCACAGAGGACACAGAGTGTGGACTGGTGCCATGAATCATTTTGCATTCAGGCCTCCACTAAACAACTGAGCCAGCAGATTTCTTCTAAGTTTTGGAACAGCAAACATTTTACCCACTGATCAGTTCAAAATGAAGGAATGCTTAATACCCATTCAGATGTACATATACCTCTTCAAACAGACTTTCAATAAAAACAGAAGCAAGCAAGCAAAAGGCAAAAAAACAAAATATAAATACAAAACAAATACACATGCAGTCAAACAACCCCCTTTTCAAACATTCTCATGCTATTCTCCTTTCCCAGCAAATCATATATGAAAGTTGTATTTATATACATTAGCAAACCACAACAATGTTTCTGTGCGGGCAGGGTGCAATACAATATACACCATTACCTTCATACTGTTCATGCCGAGGTCATGTTGTCTCAGCAAAAATTCTACAAAGTACAGTTGAAAGCAGTGCCATCTGCTGGCAGGCCAAGTCCTGCTTTGCTTTGTTTCAGTCAACTTGCTGAATAGTCTTTGGGATAATGTAAAATCTTGACCCACAAAAAAGTAATCATACTAGCGTCTCAGTAGTAACATAAGGCAAGCAGCAAATGCAACAAGGCCTAGGATGCTACTGCAAGATTATGTTCATTTTAGACGGCTGCACAAAAATGGCTAAAGGTGTTTCTGTACCCTCCCCCCATGCTCCCCGCAGGGCTCCTTTTTCAGCATGTTTGCACAGCAACATGGACCAAACAGAACCACAATGAAAACAAACAAGCAAGCAGAACAAAAACAAAGTACTGGCTTCAACCTCTGCCCACAAGCCTCAAGCTTACTACAGATTACAAAATCCATGCCGTGTTTTATTCCAAGTCCCCAGTCTTTGGTGATTTCACGTGTGGCTATTTTTGAGCCAAAAAAATGAAACAAAATAAACACACAGGAGGGATTTTTGCCACTGGTGACCGTGGCTGTGTCCATGTTGCAGCGCGCTCACAAAACAGAAACAGACATGACACATGAGTGGTGCAGTTCGCAACACTAGACTCCATCCACCCTCACAATACTCGGAAATAACCACACGCACATGTGGGGATAAAATTCAAACCAGTATTTTATTGTCAAGCCCACCTCACATGTACAGCCTAACAGTGGGGTGCTAGCACTCTTCGAGATCCACCCCCCCCCTTCAACAAATACCAATCTGGAGGTGCACTGTATATTAAGAATGCTTAACACAGAGTCTACTGGGGTATGATACATACACTCTTTCAGAAAATACAACATTCACAGGAGCACATTTACATCTATACATTCTCCAAATCAATCAACAGTTTTCATGTTAGGAATAAAAATACAGGTGCACAAAGGTAGCCTGACTGAGACATTACAAAAACAAACAACCACAAAAAAGTAATCTTTGAGGTCTGATTTTGTCGTGCTTTTCTCTGTTGTGAATCTAAGCTATAGGGCTAACAGAGCTCTCCACTTCCCATGTTTTAGGATTACATGACCCAGCTCGACTTTAAAGGGCACCTCCAATGGTAAAATGCATCCAAGAAGGTTCATTAGCTACTTACAACCGAGTTAACTACTTAGCTTGCTAACTGTTAGCTAATAAAGTGCATGATGTCTTCATGGTACCACAAATGGCTCCAAACTGTATTTTGACTGACAGGGCTTCTCCTGATGTTTTCTTTGTGAGAAGTTATTCTGGACCATATCACATTACAATCTATTGCACAAGGAGGGTGCTGGGAACAAATTGTACTGTTTACAATGCATTTTACAACTGGAGTTACCCTGAAAGAGTCTAACATATTTCAAAACACTACACACCTTCATTCAAAATATATTATGGCTTTAGGGAAAGGAATAACGTTGGAAATTCTGAATGTTGACGATTTTTTCTTTGATGAATATTAGTTAGATACCCAATTAACAGGTTAAGTTACACGGATGCATGGAGTTTCAGGAGCAAGCATCCAGGATAACAAAAGAAAAGAACTCATACAGAACAGGTGTAAATAAAAATGTTCACCTTTCATACTAAAACTGATGTAGACAATAAAATCAACACTCTTTCGCACTGATTCCTAAAAACCTCCATTAAGCCATCTCCATGGTTAGCTTATTTCTACACTGAAAAAAAAAGCTAAACATGCACTGTCTATAAAAAAACAAAGACAAACCTACAGACCTCTGAAGGGGTTTGTTTCCAGTTTGTTATACTAACTTGTGTAATGAGGCATGTTCAATATGCTGGGAATTTCTTCTGGCTATATAACCCAACGCAACTCAAGACAACCTCCGACATGATCAAAAAGGCAAACTCATGTAAAGTGCTACTTGTAAAAAGAAACCACATAAAGAAGAATAGAGCTGACAGTACTCTATTCAAGTAGCTTAAACTGTCAGTGCCATAAAAAAGTCAAGTAGCATGAGAGGTGCAAATGTTTCCTGATGACAGAGAAGAGATGGACACTGAATGCATTGATGTTCCAGTCCCTGCTGCCGCCCCCAAACCACCTTTTACCTGTCCACTTCTGCTGATTTACCTGTCCCTTGGCAAGGGAGAGAAAGGGAGAGAAAAGCCTGGTTTCCACTGATCTGATGTGGCTGTTGGCATGCTGACATAATGATAAGGCAGTCTGTCTGCATTCCAGCCAATGGAGTCTTGCCTGCTGGTTCAAGTGCTGCTCAACGTGGAGCTGTCCTGACACTGCCCTCGCCCGCCAAAAACACATTCGTTTGTAAATGAATAAGCCACTTGCCAAAATCATGCATTTGCTCACTAGCCTCTGATGGGGGAAGAAATCCTGCTGTACTTTTTTGTTCCCATTTTGGGCTCACCCAAACTTAAGTGGTTCTCCAACCAAGTTAATTATATACAAGTCATAGGTGCAGTACAAGTGGTGGAATATTTTATTTCCTATCGATAATATGTGAACATTGCCATGGCATCCAGCTATGAGTAAAAACTAAAAGACACTTTTTGACTGTGGTATTTTACACGTGAATCACTCCCCCCTCTGACTGACCTGTCAGGATGTACCTGAGGTCAAACAACAAACCCGCCATTTACTTGTCAGCTTGGGTCAATTTGCTGTAGAAACACCTCTGGTTCACCTCAGACATAGCAGAAGTCCTTCAGGTATGGCTGACCTATAGCTAAGACTGGTCAGTGGAAATGCTTCAGGTATGTAAATGTATACACCAGTGGAAATGTGGCTGTGGAGAAGGACCTTCTCAGGTTGGTTTGTGCAAAGTAACCTCTCTTGTGGATTGTCTAGTAATAGCTCTCCTTCAGCTGGCAAACAAAGCCACAGCAGATCGACCTGTGCAGAGGGCGTTCAGGCGGACGCCTCTGAGGACACGGACATGGCTGGGACCCTCAATAGAAGGCTCTGTGGGCAGGGGGCACGGCACGAACCCTCACCTGGGGAGGAACACAGGCTTCTGGGCCAGGTGTTCACGAAGTTCGGGGGAGGTGGAGTCCGGGTTCATGTATCGCTCCACGTAATCAGACCAGCGCTGCAGGAACACGAAACACACCCAAAAACAAAGTCACGACATAACAAGTCACCAGTCACTGGGGTGTGGAAACTATGATTTGCATCTCTTTGGAAAAGGGTATGAGCCCCCAGACATGCTGGTCAATTATTCAGTGGTTGCGGGTGACCCTCACCTCTGCTTCTACAGGCTCGTCTGAGTTATCCTCCTCTGTGTCCAGAAGCTCCACAGTCAGCTGCACCTGACCTCTGCTCTTCATGAACACCAGCTGCACAAACACAGCAAGAGAGGCACTTCCACTCTACTCTGTTCCAGCATATTCAATGTATGGTTTGTGATGAATGATGAAAACAGTTCTCTGTCATGTCAATAAATCTAGTTTGACTTTGAAATTAAATGTGGGGAAGAGACAGAACAATAGGCAGAAAAAAGCAAGTAAGAGACTGAAAACAGATAAATGAGAGGGATTTAAGGAGAAAGAGCAACAGAAAAAAAAGTGCAAGACATTGTTAGATAGGGTAAAATGCAAAGAAATGGGGGAGGTGAGCGGTAAGGAGAGCAATGGGAAGAGAGAGACATTAAGATGGAGAGAGTAGAGAGAGATTGCAAAGCCAGATGCAGGTAGAGAGAAGGGAGCACAGGTGGAAATAGAAATAGACAGATACACAGATAGATACACAAGGTCATGTCCTACTGCATTCCTGAGAGGCTGAGAGCAGCCCACCTTGAAGCAGTTTTCCTCAGACATGAGCTGCTCAGCCTTGCGCTGGTATGCCCCCTCAATGGCAGTGCGGGATGCCTGGGTGGACAGTGTGCCCCCCGTGGCCCCATTGGCAGTCTCAGCCAGGTACAGGTCCGTCACCTGGACGCAGATCGTGTCACTCACAATATGCTGCAGCTGCAGGAAAAGGGAGAGGACAGTGACAAAAGACAGGGAGGACTCAGAGCTCTGGCTAACACCACTGCCTTTGCTAAAAGGTACAGTGCATTCCCATTACATTCACATTATGGAACAGATGCTCTTATCCAAAGAAACCTACATGGTTCCCAATTTTTACATGTCATCCATATGCACAATTACATGTACATTACAGCAGAATATTTACTGAGGTAAAGCACAAGAGTACAATATTCATTGTACCAGCCATTATGGGAGGAGTGAATTTTATTTACTTTTTTGAAACAACTGGAAACACCACATTTAACTTGCAATCAAATTGATAGCTTTTAAAAGCAGATGATTGGAGCTTTGAGTGAAACAACATCACCCTAATGCTGAAGCCACCCCAAATGTTGACAAGTATTTATTTGTTCAAAATGACAGACAATGTTGACAATTCCATGGACCAGAACTGTTATAACACTGTGTAAGTGTGTTGTTCTGCAAAAACAAACAGCCTCTGAGATCCAGAGGCAAAATTCAAGTGTATATGTAATGTAACTTCACTTCAAATTTCCTATTTGCCTTCACCCATGACATAAGACTGGACTTGCATGTGTTTCACCTGAGATGACTTCCTCACACTTCTCAATACTGCCACCAGAGGAGATTACATCTACAATGGTAATACCCTCCAAACCACAAAGTACCTTAATAATTGATACACTGAAGGGGAAGCAAAGCTGAAGAGAAAGGCACAGCAGTTCAACAGTCTGATAAGAGCTATGAGCAGTTTACTCAAACTCAAGCAGACTGGTTTATTTTCCCAGACCCTTGCACCCTCAGCCAAAGTGGCCACTACCTCTGCCTCACTTAGAGCCTGCCTCTTTCAGTGGGCCTCACCTGCATCTGTTAGCATCCATGACATGTGTGCACTGACTGGGCCAAACTACAGGCAACATTGCTTATTACACATATATGCCTACAGAGTGACTGCTGAGTGGGTGAAGTGCCCAGTGCTCTTGGTTGGTTGGCATTTACTGACCTCCCTTCATCCTGCTGGTGAGTTTGTACAGTAACCTATGTCCCCTTGCTGGTAGGAAGATATAACCACTTGCCATTGCCCCCTGCTGGTGAGTGGGTGTACTGACCTGGCGGACGATGCTCTGGATGAGCTTGTCCATGGTGAAGGCAATGTAGGCATGGATGGTGAACATCTCCCGCAGTGAGTCCTCGTACTGGGAGGCATCCATGTTCCCGTCCAGCAGGTTCCGCACCATCTCCAGGAAGGCGGAGTAATAGTCCTCCACCTCGATGTCCACTATGACAGAGACAGTGACTTTATTAGCTCAGGGGTGGTTTGTGATGAAAACTGTCATGAGCCAAAAACCTCTAGGTAAGAGTCCAAGAAAACCACATTACAATGTCAAAAAATGTAAGCGGAATTTTATCGACCTTCTTGCGAAAAATTATCAAGAACCACAACCGCATAGCCCAGCCCATGAAACCCACAAGGAGAAAAGCTTTTTAAAGCCAGAAGGCAGCTGCAGAAGCCCCAAGGAGGCAGTGTTGAAAGGGACTACAGATTAGAAAGTCTCATAGAAAGAGGGGGAAAACCATGCCTGAAACAGCCTCTGGGAACACTGTGGATGAGTGTGCTGGATGCCCCTGCTCTCTGTTTAATCCAGTCAACATCGCAGCCATCTCTGCTATGAGTCTACACATATTATGACATAGGAATTTTCTGCTTTCCTGCAATACTTTGCTAAAGGCAAAAATACAGCAAACTTAAAATGTAGATGACCACAAATAAAGTGCAAAGTCTGGACAAAACAACCAACAAGATGCAGAAGCTTATATGTCAGTCTACAGCTGTGGGCACGAGTTAGCCATAAAACTTTCTTGACACAAATGCATGGGTTGGCTTTGGGTTAGAACTTAGGGTTCAAAGGTTAGAAGTCAGGGGTCAAAAGTGAATATGTGGTCCTTCCTGCTTGTGGTCCCTGTGGTGGGGTTATTTTAAGCAGTCAGAATTTCTAGGTCAAGATCAGGGACTCTGCAATACTCACTGGGCTCTTTCAGCCGGAGCTGGATGGCAGGGTTGTCATTTTTCTCACGCTTGAGCCCCAGGACCTCACTCTCCCAGTCTCTCTCGCGGCAGTCCTCCTCAATCTGCCGTTCTGCCTGTCCGTATATTCGCAACAGCCGTGAGCACAGGATGTGGTGCAGCCGCAGGAAGATGTACCAGTTGTTGTTGACATAGAAGAGGTTGTAGGCCTCATCTGCACTGCGCAGCTTCTGGGCGGTTGTGCTGCCAAAGAGAAGCTTGGACTTCGCAGGGCTGGACCCTCCACCACCCGACGCCGCAACCCCATTGTGCTTCTTGGCCCCTCCCTCATCTAGCTCCATGTCCTCCTCCTCTTCCTCCTCCAGGTCAGAGAGCTCCCCGCGCTGGGCAAACAGCATGTCGGGGATGAAATGGTAGACCACCTGCTTGATCTTGTACTTGTCCTCCTTCTGGATGCCGGACTGCCGCTTCACATGGTGGATGATGAGGGCAGCGGCATCCTCCAGGATCTGGCTGTCGTCGTAGGTCAACGTCATGTGGGGTCCGGAGGGTGGGGCTGCATTCTCATCCGATGCCTGTTCCTGCCGCTGTGAGACAAACCAGTGAGAACGAGGTCAGCAACCTGAGAACACCTCTCCCTGAAGCAGTAGAACAACAACTAAAACGGCAATCTTAATCCAACTTATTACCTGCTTATTATCTGGCTATTACCCTTCCAAATAAATAAAGAATTAATAAGTGGAAACACATGTTTAACAGTATGAAAAGGACCTTAATATAAAGTGTTCTAATAAATTTACAATATACAAATATAAAATATATTTAAAAATAAACACAAAATATCCAATATATAAAACAGAGCAAATGTTCAAATTGCTGAATACAGTGGTATGTCCAGGACCCAGTAAGTCCTGAGCACTCTTACCTCATCATAGATGCTCTCGATCTCATTAAGCAAAGTCTTGGAGCGCAGCACCTTGGTGTCATTCTGCTTGAAGTTGATGCCCTGGTGGTCAAGAGACTTCAGGTAGTACTTCTCGTTCTGTTCCCTCCAAATTTTGTTGAAGCCTCTCTGGGCTTCCCGCCATTCCTCCTCCTTTGTCTTTAACCTGAGAGCATGCATGCATGCACACACACACACACACACACAAGAAAATGGGGAAAATAAAACCCTATAATCAACATGTGTATTTTTAAGAATATGCTTAGCACAAAACTAATGAATATATTCAGTACCTATTTTTACAGCTGGAAATTTACATTTACATTTTTTATTTAGCAGATGCTTTTATCCAGAGCGACGTACAAAAGTGCATACAGTAAGCATAGAGACAGTAGGGGGACAGGATGTGTACAGTTCCACAATGAGACAGTAGTTCTCAGCTGAGAGCAAAGTCTGTTTGAGGACGCAGTACTAGCTAATTTATACAACTACAGGGTACAGGGCAACTAACAAGATCAGAATTCAAAAACAGCGCAATGAGTGCCAAAGTAAAGACAATAATAAAAACCAAATTTAAGAAACGCAATCCCAGCCAAGTGTTTCCCTCAAGTACATAACAACTGCAGCAACCACAGATTTCAATCGGATATACTGACTCCCTAAGTAGTGCCCCATGCATTGTGGGTAAATGGAGACGCACCTCTTGAGGACGATGGGCACGGAGACAGCTGGGTTCTTCCTTAGGCCATCAATGATGTCGGGGGCCTTGTCTCCGTATATCCTCTGGATGGCTTTGCGGTGAATGACCTCTGAGGAGCCACCCATGGAGTTGTCTAGGCGGAACTTGGCCTGTTCCTCAGCAGACATGCGCGACAGCTTCTTCTGCACTGTCTCCAACACTCGGATGGTGGCCAGGTTGGTCTCCAACACCACATCCAGCTGTTTGGGGAGGACAAAAAGAGCAGAGCTTGAGGGATCTGCTGCAGCACAGGCTGGGGAGGAACAAAAACTCACTCTGGCCACCCATTAGAGATGAAACGGTATGAATATTTAATATCACGATTATAGTGACCGAAATTATCACGGTTATCAGTATTATCGCGGTATTGTTAAAATGTGCTGAAAATGTTCAAAAAGTACTGATACACAAACTGAAATCATTTCACCAAGTTTTATATTGAAAACCACAAATAAAATTAGCAGCACTATACAGTTTTTATTTTTTATTAGCCAATGAATTGTACAATAGTCTAAAATGTCTTATAGATGACATTACTTACAGGCTACAAAAACACCCTAAAATGAAGTGCATATATGTGTTTTTAAATGCAAACGCTACCTCGTCCACCATTCCCATGCATGGCTCCAGTCCCTTCAATGAGCTTGTAAGGAAGACGTGAATTTCTGAGCGAGGACGCTAAGGATGCGTCACAAATCAAGCGCAAAGGGAAGAGTCGAGTCTGCTTGTGCATGTTGTTTTCTAAAAGTCTTGGTATAATATAGTCTAATTTGTACGTCATTTCAGAATATTATGATAATGCTGAAGACGGCAAATTAAATAGCAGTGTTTTCCGATGTTTAGTCCCCCCGACAGCAAAGTAGGCTAACTGACTCAAGACTTTGTAAGAGTTCAACTATTTACTGAACTTCAGACAAATACAAATAATGCTGTCACATCGTAGTTACGCTGGAAAATTCATACAGAAGGACTGTTCTAGAACTGGTCTAAACAGTGTTCTGTTTCAAGAATATGCAAACACAAACGTACATGGAATTCATTCTTAATAGCAAATTAGTCCTCTTAGAAGGCTGAAAAATCTCCGGAGCACTGTCACTGCCTTCCGCCATGTTTTCACTGACACAAAACAAACCCACGTTGCATGCTGCGCCTGCGTGCCTGTGTCTGGGAGACTGTTGCTAACTTAGGTTGATGCTGGACAGTATTTAGCGTGAGTTTTTCAAAGCGCGGTAATCAACCACGGTTTTAATGATAAATAAAATTTGAAACGGTAATACTAACCGCTGGGAATTTTACCACGGTTTACCGTGAAACAGGTAACCGTTTCATCCCTACAACCCATTACTCTTTCTGCTGATCAACCCCTACAACTACAAGCAGGAATCTAGACAAGACCTCTTTGCTTACACTCGTATGCTAACACTATGAAGGCACAGTTTCCCTTTCATACTAATCTTTCCGATTTTAAGTGGCTATGAATTGTTCTGATCAATACAAGCGACATTTGTGAACCCCTGTATTAAATCAGTGCATTAAGAAGGAATCACTAACCAAACAAAATCTGTCACTGAAACGCGACCTGAACATTGTTTCTCCCAGCCCTAATCCTGGAGTATGTCTCAGAGTTCCTGCTAATGTAAACCTCATCTATCCACAAGAACGACAGGTTTTAAAATGACCCCACACTCAAGTCAATCTCCTACAGTTTGCACCCCACCTAGTCCTCCCTGTTCAAGCGTTGCAAAAAAACTGTCAAATTTAAATGAGAAGATGTCACTGGAGCTGCTGTACATAGAGGCACGAGCACTTTTGTACAGTTTAGGAAGAGTTTCACACGCTGTGGAAGGAGGAGTGTAGCTCCACAAGACAAGCTTGGAAATTTAGGCCCATTAGATTCCAGGTTACTCTGTGGAACAATAAATCATAATGCCCACACATTATCTTCTCTGTCCAAATGATGGATGGCTTTTATTTTTCTAATCTAAACTTCCAAAATTTGGTAAATGAAAAACATTTGCTGGTAAAGTGAAACCCTACCCCTGTATGTGCTGAGTTTGTGGTTAATGGTTAAGGTTTTTTTTTTAATATAGGTCTGTGTTTCTCTTTCATTTTGAAGATGGTTGTGCGTAAGAGAAAACCAAGGAATATGAATCAGTACCGACATTAATTATAAGGTATTACTGTATTATTATTACTATAACAAATTAATTGCAAGAGAGTATGTTTATGCTTTTCTACAAGCACAAACACAATTCCTTCTTGAGAGACTCATCACAGGTAAATTTCAAGAAATGCAAAAAAGATAAGCTGAGGCCAGGCTAACCTAATAGAAGCTCAATCAGAGGAAATACCAGCACAGACTGTTGACCTCCAGGACAAGGAAACACCATGCAAGAACATGCTAAGCCTCAGAAAGGCTTCTGTCAATCTCTGCTCTGAAGGTCTATCTGGCTTGCAGCCCTTCCTCACCTCAAAGCGTTCGTCCTCACACCTGTAGATGTGCTCTTCATACTGAGTCTTCTTGGAGCTGACAAAGGTGGAGTCTTCCGACCATGAGGGAAAGGACACCCATGTGTCATTCAGAACCTAAGGAGGGGTTAGAGGGGGCGACAGTGTAGCATAGTGGTTAAGGAGCAGGACTCGTGACCAAAAGGTTGCCTGTTCGATTCCTCACTGGGGCACTGCTGTTGTATGCTTGGGCAAGGTACTTAACCCCAAATTGCCTCAGTAAATATCCAGCTGTATAAATGGATAACATTGTAACTGATGTAAGTCGCTCTGGGTAAGAGCATCTGCTAAATGCCAATAATGTAATGTAATGATGCAATGGTTAGAAGTCTGTAAAGACTGGGCATAAGGAGGAACCAAGTGGAGCAACGCACAGAGTCAGTGCCCAGCACTGCACCTGGTGAGACGGAGGAGGAGCAGGGCCCGGAATCACCCCACAGTGTCCAGAACCTCCAAGCTCCACATGCTGCACCTAGCAGACGATCTGAACATCGCCGGGTCTTGTGGCCTGCCGCACACAAGGAGACTGAGTGGCGCCAGTTTGATGAGGATGTTGATGCTGCCCTCGAAGCATCATCAAGAGGGGAAGTGGATCAGCGACTCCAGTTGATGTGCACCCTGACTATCAGCATCGGTGCTGAGAGATTTGGCATTAAACACCAAAAGCCAAAAACAACATAGCTAGGCCAAATCGGCGTGAGCTCAAGATCACCCAGCTCAGGAGAGAGCTGAAGTCTCTAAAACACCAGTACAGGAAGGCGAGAGAGGAGGACAGACCAGCCCTCGCAGAGCTTCGGTACATCCTAAGACGGAAGCTCATCTCCCTCCGACCCGCTGAGTGGCACAGGAGAAGGGGCAGAGAGAGGGCCCGCAAGTGCACTGCCTTTATAGCAAATCCCTTTGGATTCACTGAAGAGCTGCTTGGGCAGAAGAGGAGTGGGACCCTTGTATGCCCGGAAGAAGACGTTAACCAACATCTCAGTGACACTTACAGCGACAGTAGGAGGGAGGAAGACCTGGCCACTGCAAAGAGTTAATCACACCACCTGAACCCTCCATCCTGTTTAACATCAAGGAGCCCACCCTGGTAGAAGTCAGGGATACAGTCAGAGCAGCGCGGACTAGCTCAGCTCAGGGCCGAGTGGAGTGCCATACAAAGTGTATAAGCACTGCCCAAGACTCCTGGAGAGACTGTGGAGACTCATCAGGGTAGTATGGCGGAGGGGGAAGGTAGCTAAGCAGTGGAGATATGCAGAAGGTGTCTGGATACCAAAGGAGGAGAACGCAAGTGACATCACGCAGTTCCGCACCATCTCTCTGCTCAGTGTGGAAGGCAAAGTCTTTTTCAAGATCCTTGCTAACCGCCTGACAGAGTACCTCCTGAGGAATTCCTACATTGACACCGCAGTGCAGAAGGGAGGAGTCCCAGACCAGTGAAAGAAGCATGCGCCTGGAGATGCCTCAGTGTGTTTTGTACCTCTTTGCAGAGTGGTGTCCTGCCCGTGCACTTGGGCTGCTGGTAGCTCTTTGGAAGGGCTCTGTAGCTGGAGCCCAGCCTCTTGCAGGAGGCGTAGTCGATCTCCATGGCGATGCCCTCAGTGGCCCGCTCCTTGGGGAAGCTCTCAATGTGGGAGGACTCCCGGTAGCCCAGGAAGTTCTTGAACCAGGTGAAGAGCTCTGGGAATTTTCTATGGGAGGCAGACATCAGGCCAGACCAAATGCATGACTGACAATCACTTTTTTCAATATACAAGAGGGTTTTCCTATCAGTTATGTACATTTCAAGTATACATTTCAAACAGTTCAGTAATATTGCCTTACTACAGATGGGCAAATGGGATGTGCTTTCACATGGCTGCAAAAACAAAATGGGACACCCTTTTTCTCTGTGTTCATCATTCTGTGTGTTCATCATTGCAATTATTATTATCAAAACCGTTTCTTCAGCATAAGCAATAAAGATTATAAATCACTACTTTTGAAAGACTCCTGAATTTGTTTTACACTAGTTTAATACAAATTAATGCCTGTGGTCCTTGCTTGTTCAAACACAAATGAGACCAGAACTTGTGCCCAAACATGAAACAAAACCCATGGACAACATTCGGTTGGACTGGCTGCGTGCCAAATTGCTCACCATCACCTACATAGGGCACTACTTTTAACGGCAGCTAAAAGGATTGCCTGTGCTTGACATTTCCACTTAGGGTTAATGTCCAGTCTTTAATCCAATCTTTAATTTCCAACTATTAATTGTTTAACACTTTCATCCCTCCGTGGAAAACATTGTACCAAATTCCAATATTCAATGCGATATACAGATTAAAAGACAACTGTATGGTAAGAAAAACATACCAACTACACTATACATTTATTTACAAACTGACAGCTGCCTGTCATGCACATCAGCAATAAATGAAGCTTTAAACTATTGCTCTGTATAGTGACTGCAGCTACTAATAAGCAATGCAGTTTTAGCCACTTGATTAGATATGAATTCTGAAAAAACCCTATGAATTTGACTTATGGAACACAAAACCCAGACAAAATGTTCCAGATGATAAAGATGTAACTTATGAATCTTGTTAACTAATCATGAATCAATTTAGGCTACTTATTAGCTGTGCTGTGGTTGAAAATGGTCTGTAAAGTTATTTCAAACATTCAAACTATTCCTACCACTGTAAAATAAAGTACAGGTAGGCACGTCTCCTGAGGACAGACTCAGGTGGCCTTAATTTAACCTTTCAGCCTGCGGCAAACTCACCCCAGGAAAGGTAGCACCAACTGCACCAGCTCGGCACGGGAGATCACTTCCTGGTTGAAGATGACCAGGCAGCGCAGGAAGTTGTCGTAGGCCTCGGTGCTCCGCAGGGCCTTCCGAACCTGAGGGGCACAAATGCACTCTTAAAGGCCTAAGCCGCATTGTGGATGCAGCCCCCACCTTTAAAGAACAGTGCAGCAACTCACCTTCTCAAAGAACAGCGACTCAATGCCCACACCATGCTTACTAGCCTCGGCAAGGGTCTGGTCCTTGAGACCCTGTAGTTTAGGCTTCTTCTGTGAGAGAGTGAGAGGGAGAGAGGAAGAGAGATAGAAGAGAGAGAGAGAGAGAGAGAGAGAGAGAGAGAGAGAGAGAGAGAAACAAAGAGAAGAACGGCATGAGCTCCTGAATTGTTGAGATCTTGAAATGAGATAAACACTTAAATAATCACTGGAATATTCTCTAAACCAAGAGGAACCTGACCATCTAAAACTAAAAATATCTACATCCCAATCTGTAAGGAATTCTTCTGTAAAGGATTCACTAAAGCAAAAATCTAGGAGAGGAACGAAAACAGAAAAACAGCATAAACTGATAGAGGCTTTGCAGCCGTAATGTTTGTTTCCCTTTGTTCTACTGCTCCCATGTCTGTAGAAATAAATTAATGAAAGCAAAAAGTTTTTTTGAGCGTGACCCCATCTACTGATTTTCATGTATCTTATGGTTACCCACTGAAGTGGTTAGAGTGCTGTGCTACATAAACCATTTTATAGAGCAATCATGTCCATTATGCCTCAGTTAAGGGAAAGGGCATATGCCTTGACTGGAGGCCAAAACATTTCAGAGACAGAGGGTCCAAAGAGTGTAAAAATTACACTAAATCTGTATAAAAACAGAACCGTTATGATGCAGGGTGGCTGGACAACTTTTCAAACAGATTTCCTAACAATAAAGAAATAGCAGACAAAATCTGCTCTAAGTGAAAGCGCTCATACCCTGAGAGACACAGACTGTGCTCCCACTCCCAGCTGTCCCACAGGAGAAACTGCCTCCCACCCCTCAAATAAGAGCAGACCCAGGCCCTCCTCCTGCATAGCACTATCACAAAGATGAACAAAAACTTCACCCAACTGGAGAGAGAGCTAGTGCAGCTTAAGGAGTAGCAAGGGAAGAGAAAACAACACTTAGAAAAAACAACAACAGAAGACAGAGAGAGAAAGAGAGAGAGGAGAGAGTTGCATGTACTAACAGACCAGGTAAAAGAACTTTGGAAAGAAAGAGAACTAACAAAGGAACTGCAAGACAGAGATCACTGCAAACTCTTAAGGATCAGCTGGATTCCCATTCTGACAGCCTCCACACCCAGAAACCCAAAAAGTACCAAGCCAGGGCCCAGAAATGTTCAGAGGCCCACTCTGGATCACCCAGCCACATTCTGCTACAGACAGGAATCAATGACCTGAGGACCCAGCGAGAGCTGGTGGCTTAGAGGAGTGACACAGACATCCTGACACACTTTCCCCAACTGCAGGACAGTCATATCCACTCTGCTGCAGTGGAAGGAGCTCCACCCCATTACTACAAAAAAACAGCACCAGCATATCCCAATTGTGCTCTGAGGCCTAACATCCACATGGGCCACCACCCTGCCCTCTGACTGCCATGTCTCTATGACCATGTCCACCTAGACAGGGAGACAGTACCTGTCTTTGAGGAAAAAAAACTGAAGGACACTGAGACATGACCTCATCACATATAAAAGGAACAAGAGACAAACGTGCTAGCACTCCGATACCAGCATAGACACCCCCAGATCTGCCCCCCGGGACCCCTTAACCAATGCTGTAGCACCATCAACCACACTGCCCCTGACAACCAGGCAGAGATCTCCCTCAGGCCAACTTAGGACACTCCCTGCATGGGAACACTGCAGTCAAGCTAGGACCACTTCTGCTCCCCTCAGCAACCCTACCCTGGAGCAGGAGCCAGAGCAAGGAAGGCTACAGAGCAGCAGGCTCAGCCCCACCCTCCAGTGAACAGAAACATATAGCACATGGTGCTCCTGTTTCATTTACCAGGGGCCAAGGTAAGAACACAGAACACTACAGAGACCTATACCACAACAACTTACCATGGCGACATGCAAAAGATTTCTACAATATCCAAACCAAAGGGGTTCATTCAAAATCTGTGAAGTTCATATTATGGATCATAATTTGACTGTTTATCTCATTTCAAAACTGAAGTATATCACTGAGGCAGGAAAGGAATGTATCTACCGGTTATCCACTGTCCTGTAGGTTACAAAAATGGTAGTCCCATCCTCTAAACTGAAAGTAGTAACCCTGGGCAGGGACTCTGGCCGAATGCTGATTTGGTATAAATCACATGTGACATATTCAATGGAACTATTCAAAATCAACAAATTCTTCACTGACTGAAAATTAATAAAGAAGCCAAATCTACTGAACAACATGTCTTCTTGTGTGCTACATCCATCCCCCTACAGAAATCTCCCTACTACAATAATGAGAGGTTCGTTATCTGAGAGGGTGGGATAAGCCATTTCCATGTCCAAGGGAATGTGCTTGGCTTATGGGGAAATGCTAGGATAGGAGAGGATCTAGACACCACTGGCATACAAAGATGCTAACATATACAAGGAAACAACTGCATTGCCCTTCCAACATACCCCTCATGAACAACTGTGATAAAATCACAGACAAAAATGGAAGTAAACTCAACTACGTCATATGCTGGGTCTGTACCATGTCAGCGGTTGACTACTATGGAATTCTTTTGGACAGTACAACTGCAGCACACCTCTCAACAACAGCACTAGAGACTATGTGATCTTTCATGCCTTGACCCAGTGCCTTTCAGAGCATTCACCGTCAAGCCACTAACACAGCTAGCCAGATCACAGCAAAATTACTGAGTATCTTAAATGGTGAGGAAAAAAAAACATCACATACAAGCACAACTCAGTGAGCTACATCACGTAAACCAGTCTCATGGGCTGACTAAAAAAATTGCAAAACAACCAGAAAACAATTGACAACCAAAAAATTCAATTACACCTGGTGGACTTTCTGCTCTACCCATGTCCGCTCAATAACAGAGCACTAAATCTGCTGGTACAGAACATAAACAGTGTGTTAAATACCAGCTCAATATCACAGAGAATTTCAACAACTCAAACACTTTAACTGCACCATGAAAAACTGCCTATTCAAAATAGGGACATATGGGAGAATCATTTGGCCAAACTATATCACAATATAACAAAGATCAACAACCAAAAACGCATAAGCTGAAACATCTTTAATCCCTTATTAAAGACGAAGACAATCAGAACCCCTGGATTATATGATTATAGAGCAGGAGTTGTTTGAACTATACATCCTACAATGCAAAAAGGTCTGTAGAGCTGAGGGAATCTAAAATGAAATTACCCAATACACAAACCACAAATTTACTTAAACTGTTCAACAGTAGTCTTTCAAGAATAGGTCACTTCCTTGATTTCTGGAACCAAGAACCAATAACAATAGTTAGGAGATACACTTGACCCAAATAATTACTGAGGTATTTTTGTCAATAGTGACCTTGAAAAACACTCTGCACTATTATGAACAGTAGACTCCTGCACTTTCTCAGTCTACACTGCGTCCTGACCAAAAATCTGGTTGGGTTACTAACAAATTAAAAAAATACCCGTTCACGTTTATACTTTACAAACCATAAGTAATATACACGCAAATCAGAAAGAAATTTCTTCCAATTTTTTCTTCCCATTTCATGAAATCCTGCAAGAAGTTCTTGTCCATGAATGTACTGAAAATGGCATGGGTGATAAACATGACCTTATAAAATCAATGCAAATTTGCAACAACAACAAACAACAATTATTACAAACAATAAAACACACACCTGCAATGAAAACTGGAAATAAGCAGATTTGTTTTCCCAAGAGTGAGAAGTGAGACAGGTCTGCAGGCTTAGCCCCACCCTATTTAATATCTACATCAATGAATTGGCAAAAAAAATTACCACAGTCTGCAGCACCTCTCACTCTACCTGACAGAAATCAAATGTCTAATGTACGCAGATGATTTGGTTCTACTGTCACCGACCAAAGAGGGGCAAGAGCCGAGCCAAGCCTTTTGCAACTGTTCTGTGAAAAAAAATGAGCACCATCAATAACTTCTGAAGGCACCGTAGAATCTTTTGAGACGGACAGGAGCAACATTTCTCGAACAGAAGACACCAAGACACTTCAAAAGCTCAGATTTGCCTGCATTTTTCAAACACTCTACAACACAGAAAATCGTGGGATTCTAAATTTTGGAGGTGCAAGACCAGGCAGTGTTTGGTCATTTGACCGACACCCCTTGACAGTGTGCAAGGTGGGTTGGGTGTGGTGTGGGGGGGGTCACCTTGACAGGGGGTGTAGCTCCTGTCCCGGAGTGTCGGCGGCCCTGGCAGCCATTCTGACTCGGCCTCTGCTTGTTGTTGAGCTGCGGTTTCTTGATGGTGCCACCGTGATCGTTACGCACGGACTCTGCTTTCTCTGCTGTGGTCTTGCTGAGCAGCTGGGAAAAGGGGCCACACCGAAGATTAGATGAGTGTGCACTTTGTTACCTGCTTACTTCTTTGCATACTGGTGTATTCATTTCCAACTTATGCACTTCTTCCTCACTCATGTCTGGTACTGGTCTAGACACTGTGGATAGCATGAAAGGATTCAATATTTCCTTGCAAATACTATCCCATGCAGAGGGCACTGGGCCGGGCTTGGGGGTTAAAGAAGGTATTGGAATGCTGTAATTCTGTTGTTTAAATGATGCATCAGTTCAGTGACAATTTGAGAAAACTGCTCCCTAGCAAAACTTGTAACAATCAACAAAACAGCTGATAGAAAAATGTGCATACCTTTTTCTAATTCATGAATGCTGGAATTGGTTATGCTTAGGATGTAGCGTAATACAGGAAGAGGGGTCCAAGTATCCATCAATAAGTAACCAATCAGGTACACAAGCATTTCAGACCACCACCATCGCTCACTCAACTACATCAGATTTGAACCCCAGATCAGAACCTACGACAGTCTGATTATGAGTACAGCCCACTCACCACAGAGCTGTTGGCGTCTGGCAGGAACTGGCCAAACTCTGAGAGAAGGTCCTCCTGGTTCTTGAAGAGCCGGGCCACCTGGGCATAGACTTCCTGCTCAGTGAGAGCTGGGGTGTAGTTCCCCCCAGCCTCCTTGGCATTCCTCTGCTCCTTCTGTGCATGAAAGAGGAAGCAAAGAGACACCCATGATCCACCGGTGCCACACGGAAAACCCCATGAGAGGTGGTGAGAAAACAGGGCTGAAGAGAACAAGATTGCCAGTTTAACCAAAGCAAATCTATGGCCACGGTTAGTGGGTGGCTTAGAAACCAAAGGCATTAATTGTTAATACATTCAGTACAGACCGCTAGTAATCTTTCTTTTTCTTAAAATATTTTCATTGGCTATGCAGCTGACAAGTTGTGTTTTAACCCCCATACCATTTCCAATTCATATACTCATTATCCAAGCCAACCTAGCGAATGAAGGGAGACTGACTGGCTCAGGTGTGTCACATGACAGATTGGGAGTAAATCATACAATTGCACCTGCATTCAATAAGCTGGGGGGGGGGCTACTCAACCCTGGCTTTGGAGGGCTACAGTGCCTGCAAAACTGCTCAGCCTTGCTCCTAGAGAGCTAGTGTCTATAGGTCTTCTGCAGTGTTTGTAAGGTTACTATGATTCTCCAGGGCTCTGGTGTCTGGCACTTGACTACCTCACTCAGCCCTTATCTGTATGACCGACCCCGTTTAGTGGCCCTCCCCTGAACTACGTTGACCATTTAAAGGTAGAGAGAAAATCTGCGAGCCCCCTGAGACAGTGCCCCCTGCCCCCACCTGGTAGGTGTGCAGGATCTCCAGGAAGGCCTTATAGATGTCTGGCTGGCCCTGGAAGCGGTTCTTGATCTTGTTGACGTAGTTGATGGCATGGTTGAACTCCACAGGCTGGTTGTTCTGCAGGGGCGGAGCACTGCTAACGGGCGTGTGGGGCTGCGCAGGGGGTGAGCGGGGGGAGGCATAGGGGGGGATGGACGGAGTGCTCTGGCTGGCAGGGGTCAGGGCTGGGGACTGCAGTGGCTAAGATCAGGGGGGAAAAAACCACCAAAGCGACATGCTTAACCTACATCTCCTCATCACTGCATACTATAAACGCATCTTGATAATCACTGTATTCTTCTGATGGACACTTCAGTACACTAAGGTACACTTTCCTTTCTTTTTAATTAAACATTTTCCCCACTTAAATGGCTCAGCATTTACCAGATGAACACAAGTTCTTTTTTATTGACTGCACGACAATTCTGCTTTGAGTACTTGTTTCAAATGCAAAAACAAGCATGAATTAAATTAATTAAAACTATAGGCTGATAATGCCCTGCTCCCAAAGACTACAGGACACTCCTCTCACCTTGCTGATCTTTGCTGGCGTTGGTTGAACAGGTAGGAGTGGGGCTGTAGTGGTGGTGGGGGCAGGCAGCTGAGCCTGCGCCTGAGGGGGTGGGGGTGGGGCAATGTTCTGCACCGAGATGCCATGGGGCGTGATGTGGTGGATCTGCCCCGGTGTGGTCACGTTGACCAGGTCATTGGTCTGAACCTCAATCTTGTAGCCCGGCGGCAGGAAGGTGTTAAAGCCCATGATGAGGTCGGGGTGACCCTTAAAGAGCTGGGACACCCTGCTGATCACGCCTGGGGTGTCAATGCTGCAAAGACAAGCAAGTTTCCAACGGTTACACTCAGCTGTTGCAGTTAGACAACAATTGTCCCACCAGTCGGGACGTGTTTTCATTCATTAAAGAGGATTCTGGTTACATCATTCTGGTTATAATTTAAAGAGAAAACCCAGGTTCTATTACTTTGCATACTCATTTTAGAACACAGAAAAACAGCTTACCAGTGAACATATACTTCCATTTACGTCACTACATCATTCCCTTATCAGGCAGCAACAACTTCATTTCCAAAAGCTTAATACAGGTTGGCCCATTTACAAAGGTTACAAGAGATGAAAGTGAGAGAAATATCCAAACACAAAGCAATCCTAACTCTCTGAAATGATCCTCACCTTTGAGACTTGAACTCCTTCATGATGTCCAGGAAGTCATTGTAGACTTGAGGCTGACTGCCAAACTGCAGCTTCACCTGGTCCAGGTAGGACAGGGCATCTTCCACCTGCAGAAAAAGCAAATGCCATAAGCACCCACACCCCCCTAGGCAGTGCATGAACCCCCATCACTCAGAGGCAATAATAAATTAAGCATACTTCTGCACATCTGCAACTGTCTGAATGAAGGCCTTGAAAATTTGTTTCATATATTGTCCTACAGGAGTCATACATATGTAATTTTCCCCCCTGAGTTTGATTGCTTTAACTGGAGACTGCTGTAATTCAGGAATTCAAGAGAGCCTGACAGAGTGAGTAAGCCTCTAAGGCAAAGCAGCCACAAGGAAATTGTTTCTGAGCTCAAAAAGTAATGCAACTGCAGACCATTGTAATGCAAACTGAGTGCCTCAAAATGTAAACAATGTTTACACAAAATCACTGCATGGTGGAAAGACAGGCACAAACGCTGAGGACAACATGCCATGGTGGCCCTGAGGTAAAGTTTTGGACCAAAGAGAAAATTAATCAGCAAACTTTGTTTTACCCACTTTGCTTGGAGTACATTCTAAACACCTGTTTCATAAGCAGAAAACACACTATCTGGTAGCTAAGATGACATACGGTTCATTCTCACATATATGGGCCAGTGTTACTGCTATGGTCTATTGTTTTGTAAACAGAGTTTCACTCTTGAATTGAGATCCATGTTTGTTGGTGAGGTCTGAGACTTGCCCATTGTCTCTGAACATCCAGAACCTCTGCATGATAGGTAGTTTCTTCAAAGGATGACTCTTTTTCATTGTATTTATAAATGCCCCTCTGAGCCCCATCAGGTTTATCAATATCTAGCAAACTGATGCTAGTACTTAGTTTTATTTGCTGCATTTTTGTACTGTATTTTGAACTGTATTTTTTTCTACTTTGTGGATAAACCGATTTTACTTGTATATTCTTAACAAGTCCTTAAAAACTGGAGATTATTGGAGAAAACTGGAGATTGATGGAGAAATTATTAATGAAAAGGTTTGATGCAAGTGTGTCTGTAGACTTTAGAGTAGGAAAACAGTTCCTGTCTACTGATCTGGAGGAGAGATGATGGTAACAGATGTTCTGCGCAGACGGATGGGTTGGAGGGAAGGGCCTCCCACCTTGAGCCTCTGGAACTGCTGCTGGCCCTGTGCAGGGGCAGAAGGGGCAGAAGGAGGTGTTTGGTGGGCGTGACCCTGCACCACCTGTGCCCCGTGAGGCTGAACAGCAGGGCTGTGGTGGTGTGCTCCACCATGCACTGCTGGGCTGGGGGCGTGGCCATGACCACCAGAACCCTGCGCCACTGCAGGGACCTGAAGGAGAGGAAGACTCATTAACAAAGACCCATTCGTATCAGCTGACAAATACTGGACCCAGCTGCATTAATATTATTTGTGGTCTGCAAAACCAACTCCACACCGGAACTAAATGGGTCCAAACTGATAATCCTGTTATTGACAGTGTACTTTAACTCTAGGTTAGACTGCTTTAATGCCTGGACACCAGCAGAGACTGCAGAATGGGCAGGTACAGGTACATGTACAAACATGTAAGGCTAAAAAATGGCACATGGCCTCAACCTGTGGTCATTATGCAAAGGCGGTGCTTCACTTTCCACTTTTTCATCAAAAGCTATATTGTATCTGTCCAGCTATATTAAATTGTTTTCCTTACCATGCATTAATGTTGCCCTCTGCATTGTGACTGTGCATAGATTCATCTGTTCTACTCATGTATAAAAAAGTAGTCTGCATCCGAGATTAATGTATAGAGACACAGCAGGACATTGCTTCTTTTATACTGAACATCTTTAGGCCTGGGTTTCCCCACTAATGTCCTTTTTGGTAGTATAAAGTGGTGCAGAAAGGCAGTGGTGTTGCCATGAAGTGTGGCAGGCATGTACCTGGTACCCTTGGGGGGCTGGGTACTGGATACCGGTGGTGGGCTGCATGTTGTCTGCGACTGCCTCATAGACAGCTGGTGCGGGGGCGAGGACGCGGTGCTGGAAACCCTCCGTGCTGGCCGGGAGCCGACGCTGCTGGGGCGTGAAAACCGCTTCCTGATCCTCCAAGCGACGCTTCATTGTGACCTCATGCTCGAGGGGGCTGCAGAACCTAGATGAGTGACCACCACCCCCCACCCCTGAGGTCAGGCCATGGCAGATCAAATGAGCACTGTTCTCTGACTGCAGTGAAAGAGTTAAAATTCATGCACTCTGACCAACATGCCAAAAGCACCAATGACACGTATTTATAAACTAACTGACACCAGAGTTAAACTCAAAGTCTGATTTGAGGATGAGGCAGTTTACAAGGAACAGATAATACAAATAAAAATTCATGGAAGGACATTGTGTTAACATGGATATTCGTTTAAGAAAGAGACTATTAATAAAGAAGATATGATGACATCTATTATGAAATCAGAAAATCTTTTTCTTCGAAGAACCTGAAACTTCTAACTTACAGCTGTCACATTTCTAAGCTTTCAAATTAGAATGGCTGAAAGTTTTGGTCCTGTGTAATTGCTTTCTCTGGGTCTTCCACCCAACATAGTACTGTACAATTTGACTCCCCTTTCACACACAAATTGACTGTAGTCTCAGTCCCTGTCTATGCCCAATAAGTTGACTCAAAGTATACATTACATATCACATGCACTACATAGCTTACAAATTTGATACATTATCCATACAGCTGGGTATTTACTGAGGCAACCTCTGTTAAGTATTTTGCCCAAGGGTACAACAGCAGTAGCCTACCAGGGAATCAAACAGGAAACATGCGGTTTACAAATGCTGCTCCTCACCACTGGGCCACACTGCTGGCAAAACATGACTGTTGTAAACCCATTCACAGCATTGCTTAACTGAGCTCAGATTCAGCACTATTACTGTCTGTACTGCTCTTAATAATACGGACTATTACTTACTATTATGAAACTGCAACTTTACAAAAATGTAACTGTAAGATGTGGTGCGTGGAAATACACTTTTCCTCTACAGAGAATATGAATTTTTTAAACAGAAGCAAAGTAAATGGAAACGCACAACAGTTCCGTGGCAACAGTGTATTCACAGCTTATGAACTGATTGCAGTCTGGACCCAGTATCTCCACGGAATGGAAAGAATTGTGCTAAATATAATTACTACCAGGCATAACATTACAATACAAGTGGATAAATACTGAGCCAAATTCCCGCAAGGTACATAAACATGCCGTTGCATGAAAAATGCATGAACAAGTTTCCTACTGTGATGTCATACGGGCGTTAGTATGGATTTATAACGCTTTGCAAATTCATACTTTGAAGAAGAAAAACAGCAACTTTGGCAACACTGTTCTGGTAACGTCCGCAATATTTTCCGCCACAAACATCTAGACTACACTACTAAAGGGCTAAGCGGACGACCTCGGCGCAGCAACACGTTTACAAATAAAGGCGAATAGCTACCTACATACCGTAAAAACAAAAAGGCACGTGTGTCATACCAAGCCCCTTGCAACAGCACGCTAGATCGATCCAGCTTCCGAACAACTTTGGCCAAACATGCATGCTGCAAAACTGAATTACGTCATCGAGGCAACACCAGCGTGTGTACGTGTGCTTCGGGGCAAAACAGTCATCTTCTACCGGGAAAACAGATAAATTCAAAACTACAATATAATTTCCTCGAACAACAAATTAAGACCCAACTACGCCAGAACTTCCGATTAGCAAATGTTACTCATCGAGCTGGCTAACGTTTTGTGATTAAATATCTAGATTTCTTTATTTTCTGAAGTTGGAATTGTCAGCCTTATGCCATAGTACGCACGTTAACATAGCTAATAACTTGCCATTCAAATAAATAGTCCACGTTACATTACAAGTTGTGCTCTGAGCAACTATTGGAGCATACAAACAGCTGTGTGGCTAGCTAACAGCCGACAGTTAATGCTGGCGCGGTAGCTACATTACATAGCGCGACTGTTCATTCTTATTAGCTAACATTAGTATACCAGACTAAGATTGACCTCTTAGCTAAGGTTAGAACACTGGCTAAGAACCAGGCAGTAAAACCTCACGGTAAACCTTTATGTTCCACATAGCCTAACACTTTCCCGATATCGCTAGCTATCAATCTTGATAAAAATGTATGGCTAACTATGATAGCTAGCTACCGTCATTTACTGTTTTCCTCAAAAGTCAGTGATCATCATCCAGCATCCGTCAGCTAACGTTACACACTCGTTCGTACAGAGGGCTTGGCTAGCTTGCCACTTGACCGCAGTTAGCTAGCTCGCCAACTAGATAGTTGTAGTAATACCAGAAAGATACGATAACAATCTTCCCCAGTAAAATTCCAGTTGTGAATTGGCTACCCAGTGTCATCAATCTCAATATTGGGTACTTACGCCAGTCATTAACATTAGCCGTCCAGCTAGTAACATTAGAAAGAAACGACTAGTCCCCTTTCCCCTCCCCCTCGGCTTTGCGGCCCTGTCACAAACTGCAATCACCGACCTCGAGTAGCAGTTACCGGATGAAGGGATCTTACAACTAGTCCCCGCCACCGGAATATAAACCATTAGGAAGCAATGCATACTTGATTGCACTGCATTTGCACAGACGTCAATTTCGTGTTTCGTGAAACTAAGGACAATGCGACAAAGCCAAACGTATTCGCCAGCCAGAGAGCCGAAGAACGAGTTGACTTACAACAGTATATTGCGATGTTGCAAATAACATTAGCCAGCTGGCTAACACACATTCATATCCAGTCAATGCGGACACTGCACATGTAGCTTGCTAACTACGATTTTTACACTTCAAGTCGCTCAAAAATGACCAAGCTTGCTAGCAAGCTAACGAGTTTGACCGAAAGAAATGTTTACATAGCCCATGCGATTCAGCGTTAAACTGAACAACTGAGGGGACACTTCTACTATTTTTCGTGTATCAACAAATTAAATAAACTCACCTCCTCGTAACACTGCGACCTAAACAGAGAAAAAACTGTGCTGGCTTGCTATTTGTATGTTTTTAACTTATAAAATCTTCGGGGGATAAACCGCTACACGAATGATAACAACAGAAGACGAAAAAAGATATGGGTAAATTAACTTAAAATAGCAAAATAATGAAATAAGCAGCCCCAGGCACAAGACCGCAAAAGGAAAATTCTCTATAGAAAACAACCTCTGCTCGTTTCTTGTTCGAGAGGCGTGGCTCCAAGGAGGTGGGCTTCTCTCCGCCCAACTCAAGCATTATTGGCCGCCGCTCGAAAGAAGCCGCAAAGGGGGGCACAAATCCGTGGATCTGAGTGGGAATCTGTCAAGCCATTCAAAGGTAGACAAAATCTCATCCTCTTTTTCACAACAGGGCCGAGTCTTCATCCGTCACTCTTTTTTCGTACCACTTTACACAGTAATACACACCGCCTCAAACCGGGTCTTCAGAGAGTCCTGGCAGCTGATAGGCGGTTACAGGCGTACACAGAAAAAGAAAGACATAGTATCTTAGCCAAAAGGTCTATCAAATGAAAGAGTCTCCGCCTTCAAAGTCATGTCGACAATGAGCCCGGACCCTCCGTCCATTCTTTAGCTTTTTAATTATTAGCTGAGGAAGGGCTGAACGCGAAATGAACTTGTGCCTGGTATTTATTTTGCTACGTATGAGGTTGGAATGAGACCGCCTTACTTACAGAAACTAGCAAATTAACTGCTTGGAATATGCGCCCAGACGGTGCAAATGACATTGATCACACTGAGAAATACGCACCATTTAACGCAGATAGTTGGCTAAACGGCACATCACCGTAGTTACATGGCGACAGAAAAACTATATAAAATGAATTACGATGTATACTTTGGCAGTTGCTATTTCGAGCCGTATGTGCGTATTGCGTTCTTGCTGCTTGGTAGTTGTATGCCAATAGTGTGTACGCAACGAATTCCTTCTCAACTTCCTGAAATTCACAAATCACGTGACTTTTCTTTGGCCACTGTTTAAGAGCGGCACAAACATCACAGGCGGGCTGTTTGTTAGTACGCCTCTTCAACTATATTTAAGCCAATCATTACAGTTACGACGCCCACTGGGTGGAGCCGTTCAAGTACAACATCGTCCACGAAGGGCGGGCTCGGAAATTTGTCCGGGATTCCCAGCGTCATGATCGGGCGCTCTTTTTTCGCTGCAGGCAAACAAATACAATAACAATCGTTGTACGCAAAGTTTCCTTCGTAGGAGGCGTTATGAATGGGGATTTGGCAAACTCTGTAACGCCCACCCTTCCCATCTATTTCCTTTAGACATAAACAGTTAAACAGGCGCCACACAGTCAAGGATTACCACGGAGAGGTTCATGTTTCAGATTTGGAAATGCTAACGTTGCTAGCTAGTGCGGACAGTTAGTTACACGACCTGGAGTTGCTACTACTTAGCTACCAAAATGGTTTTATGTGTAACGCTTTGTGCCAATTCACTCTAGGCGCGCAGAGAATCTCGCACAATATCATGTGCATTCATCTGTACGTACTGTTAACAAATTAACTAGACCTACTAAGCAAGCAACCATTGTTCAAGTTACAGTCGATGGAATTCATTTCTCTCAGGTTCTGCAGCGTCGCCAAAAAAGCTAACCTTAATGTACACATATCAATCTACTTGCTACCCTCTCACTATCCAGTTATGTATATATACGTAATATATATACACATTTTTTCAGCAATGAAATCGAAAGGAATGATCAAGCTAGTTCACTGGCATTTGTTGACGGGACATTTACCGTATACGTAGGTGGCTAACTGTCACCAAGGTAAGATGCAGTGAACAGTGCAGCACGGTACCTACATTACTCCCACCATGTATTACGTGCAAATACGAAAATAAACCCCTCATAACAAGATTTCTGGCCAATTTAATATTTGTTACTTTGCGGCACCTTAGTTAATACCAGTTTGATTATGAAGATATCTCGGAATTCAAATCTCCGAGATGATATCAGTGTACTTAAACGCGCAGCTGCTGCTTCACTGCCGTTTTAATACACCGTACACGGAGCACTAAACGATCAAATTCTTTGTTTACTTCGATTTTCAGGGAGAAAAATGTCAAACCCTTTCACCGTAACTACTCCCTTCCCCTCCAGATCCCTTAACTAGCCAATACACACATATCGCATTTGCAATTATGTTTAAAGATCCGCATTGTTTTTACGTCGACATCCAAGGCAATAGGTATGCAAGAGTGGTCATCTTTAACTTTACATAAAATGCTACCCTTTTGTGAACACACGTTTCAGCGACCTAACCAGCTAGCTATCTAGCCACCTCTTCCTGTTTCTGAATTATCGAACCAACAGTAAAAACACAAGATGGCAAATATTAAGGATGTCCTTCGCGTAGCACTGTATAATCGGTATAGAGTTGATATTTTGTTACTGCATTGCTTTTTCAAATATATATTTTTTCTTAGACTAGCTGTTACATACCTACGCGAAAGAAGCTTCACACTCCGGATTCGTGTTTGTAACAAAATAGTGGGAAACGCCCCCTTCCTCTTTGCATTGGCTTACACTACACCTGACGTCAGTTTATTTAAATATGGCCCGCCAAGAGCCGGGACTTGAATGTATTGATTTGGAAAGGCGTGTACACTCTTTTGACTGGTACTGTATATGTTACTCTCCACTTCTCAATAGCAGAATAGCATTAACTTCCATTAACAACCTGATTATACAGTTGTTGTTTAGTGCTTAAATCAGGAATTGATAGATAACCAATGCCAAATCGACTATATGCAAATGCTTGATTTTGTTGGATATAGAGTACCAGTCAAAAGTTTGGACACACCTTTATTTCTTTATTATTTTTCACATTTTAGAATAATAGTAAAGACATCAAAACTATGAAATAACACAAATGGAATAATGCATTGACTAAAAAGTGTTAAACAAATGAAAACTTTCTCATATTTCGGATTCTTCAAAATAGCCAAAAATATATTTTTTAAATTAAAAAAATGGAAATAAATTCATACATTGGCATTATTTCCACAATTTATACACAAATTTCAAGCATTTAAGTATAAGTCTTTAGATCAAAATGTCTTTGAATGCATGTTTCCCATTACCTTGATCAGGTGCATCCAAACTTTTGACTGGTACTGTAAATTATTAACAGTCAGCTTTGAAAGCAAATATACTGCAACTGAAAGTATATGGAGATCCAAAATGTTCAAAAAGATCCCAAAGCCCCAAAGGGGAAATCTGCTTGGGCAACAATGTCCAGTGACTTTAAAAAAAAGTAAATTCCTACAGCATGTGGAGTGTTTAAATCAGAGGGCAGACACTAAGTACCAGTTTGTAATTTTAGCCAAATCTGTGATCAGTCTAGTTGAAATCATGGGAATAGCCATAGCAAAGATTCCTTCAGCCACCCTCTCTGGGTGAATTATCTTGATGAAATAAAATTGGTGGCTGATTCTGAACTCTGCTGTCACAGGGTGCATTTACTGAAACGCATGCTCTGCAGTAACAAAGTACACAGTGGCTTGCTTACTGGCAGTTTCGTATACCCCTTTGTTCGGTCCTTTTTGGAAACATAAAAACATCTTCTCCTGCATTTCTTTGTCATTGTCGAGCCACTGCCGAATCAGTTGAAAACAAAAGTTACATTACATTATTGTCATTTAGCAGACGCTCTTATCCAGAGCAACTTACATATGTTACATGTTACCCATTTATACAGCTGGATATTTACTGAAGCAATTCTGGATTAATCACCTTGCCCAAGGGTACAACGGCATTGCCCCAGTGGGGAATCAAACCAACAACCTCTCAGTCATGAGTCATGCTCCTTACCACTATGCTACACTGCTGCCCATAGTATATAATTTAATTGTATATAATTATTATTATAATTACATATAAATTTAAAAATACACACACACACACACATCCCTTTTGGTGTGCCCTAATTGTGATGTGTCCTTTTTGGTCTACATACAGCAAGTTACATTGTCTCAGACTATGTGGGCCTTGGTGACTGTAAGCACTCTCTAGACCGGCACCCAAACACCATTCTACTAAGAGCAGAGTTATGCTTAATCAAACATAAAAAATTAACTGCAACACAAACACGCTTTAGCGTTAATGTCTATAAGAACACTGGGCAAACTGTAAACCCCAGTGGCCCAACATTCCAATGATTGTGCTTAGCTGCCTGTGTCCATGCTATTTTTTTATTCTCTGTGCTGGAGAACGTATTCAAAACCAATGATGGAATAAGAACAAGGAGGCACTTATACGGACTTCTTGACTCCAGGTGAACAACCTTGGGTAACCTCAAAGCCTCTGGACAGGAAAAAAAATTCCAAGTGAAGAACTTCCTCAACTGTTGATGGTTGTGTCAGCACATTCTCATTAAGCAGTCACGGCCTTTTCTCAGTGCCATTGATGTAGGAGGCCTTTGTGACCCTTACTGGAGCAAGAAAGTTTGTCTGACCCTTGGCTCACAAAGCCTAACATGGTTTTTAACATGCAATTTACCTTAATTTCTACAATGTCAAAAATAAATTATGGATCTCAATTTGGTATCTGTAAGTGAATAACATCTTCAGTTTAAAGAAACAACTTTAGCTGAATTGGAGCTATCTATAACTCACTTACAGTAGGCTGTTTAATATAATGTGATCTGCAGTGAATAATCTGCAGTGGTCACAGAGTTGCAGGGATTTGGAATTTAACTGAAGATGCCTATAATTCAACTGACATCTGTAATTCAGTTAAAGACAATACTTTTTGTTATGGATAGCAATAGAACAGTAGTGACCCACCTATCAATGGAGGATTGTCCTTATCCACAATTGTCATTGTGGATATCTCAAACAAAATGGTTGATAACACTAACTGTAACAGAGGATATTAGAAAAATGGCTTACTATGAGGCCAGGCCCGCTCAAGGTGAACTACGGAGGACTACGCAGTTTTTTTTAGAATAAATCCCAGATGCCATTCTGAGAACTCACAACAATGATTCAAATTCTTTGAGAACGCATCTTCTGTGAAGGTTCCGGAGTGGGAATGTCATGGAGTCCATTAATTTTTTGTAGGGTAGTAGTGTACTGACACTGTATGGTTAGAGAGCTGCACTAGGGTTTAATGCTGTGGTGGATGATGCAGTTGTACCCTCAAGCAAGGTACTTGGTCTGAATTTTTTCAGCTCATAATCAACTGTGCAGGTGGACAATATTTTATATTAGAATATTATTGTGTTAACATTCTATAAATTAATAATTTGTGTTTACAAGAGAACTACTTTGAGGCAAATTTCTAAGCACAGGTAAAAACGCTAGAAAATTTGAAAGCACTGTATGAGGAGCCTTAGAAGCAGACATGTGATCATCACTTCTCAGGGTTATGTCAACTTTTAGTTTGAGGCCAAACAGATTTTTGAAACAAATTTCTTATATTCCTTTCAGTCATCTTTTCATGTAGTCTCTCCTATGGGACCAAAACAAACAAGCCCTTCACATAAATCTGTGGTGGAGATAAAAAACAACATTTATGCCAAACAAAAGAGACTCTTCCAGGCAAATCAGGTAGTACAAAATTGAATGCTTTGGGCCTCTCATATAAATAACAACCTGGGAACCTGAATAAAAGGTACACACTGAAATATTAGAGTGTGACTTTTGAAAGATTCTGGCAGCTTTGGAAACGATTAGGTAATTTTTTAGTTGCCCCTCCCTCCCTTATTACACATGCCTCCATTCCATTTGGTTTTACGACAGTCCAGCATTCATCATGGCATAATTTGGTTAAACAGTAAAATTCAAGATGCGTAAAGACCATTAATTGAAGACTTGGAACATCCACACACTCAAGAAATAGGCACAGAAGCCACAGGGAAGGACCATTTCAATTTAATGAATTCATACTTTCTTTTGTTTTCCTTCTGGGAGTATAGACCTCAACAGACACAGTTGTCACATGATTGACGTGTTGATGAACTTTGTCATTGAAACAAGAATCATTTAGCATGTTTAAGCCAAGGCGCAAGGCACTTGACACAACACCTTACTTTGACTCTTGATTTTTTATATAATGAACAAACTAAAAAAGGTTATGATAGAATTCAAATATAATTTAAGACGATTCTTTGAAAGTTAACAAGGAGGAAAAAAAGGCAATGTAATGAAACAGAAATATAAAGACCAGCCATGTGTCGTGCCCATTTGACAAAACAGTAATAACAATGGGATTGCTGTGAGCACCTGTCAAGGGTAATCTTTCGGGGTGCCTTGCCATGAGCAAATTCAATATGAATTTGGTGGCGAGAAATGTGCTTGCTCATACGACATTCAGAGAAAAAAATGGGAGACATAGTCCACAGCCAAGCACATAACTGAACAGGGACTCTGAAAGCTGGTTTTCCATCCGAGTTCTTCCTTGAACCAAAAGGGGGAAACCCATGAATTTGGTCTGTCCCGAGCTCTGTGTTTTCATCACTGCTATATGACTATGGCAATCATACACTTAACATATTTTTTACCAAGCCATGAATACAGCGAAAGAAAGCAGAAGGCTTGTGGGAAAGTGCTTCAATGTGGCTCCCTGTAAGAACTAAACTGCATATTACAGGTAGAGAGAGTGGAGAAGGGAGACAATAAACACTCTGTTCGTCTTCCACTTCATCAAAAGAAGTATAAGGGAGCAGTACCCGATCTACAGCTCATACTGCACATGGGTTTGCAGAGTGCTTGCCTAGCTTCCCATTAGCAAGTTGAAGCCTTAGTTCTTTAACTAATTAAGCATTGGTCCAGGCTGAGAGTGAGAGAAACTTGTTGAATGTTGAAACCCACTGCATTGCAAATAATGGTCACAAAAAATAATATCCATAGAGGAGCAGGCTGGTTTAAGTATAGAACTGTGCGCTGCAAATGGCTGCTCTCAGAAGTGAACTGAAACAGGACTTTGCACCCATAAGTAGACGCAAAGGCCTTGAGAACTGGGGCCACAGCATGAGTCAAGAGAAACAGATTTCCTTTAATGCAAATTCTTGCTCTGGAGTCAGCCTGTTACAAATAAACAGGTAGCTACGTGACACTATCATCTTGGATCATTCACAAACTTCTATGAAATGCAGTTTCTGTAAACCATTGAACCACTAGCCATTAACAGAACTAACCTTCATACATGGAGCAGATCATTCAGGATTTCTGACCATCTGCTGCTTATGGTTCTCCAGATGGTCTTCCCAAAATTTACACAATCACCCCCATGCACATTTTCTGCCCTCATTATTTAATGGCATACGGCTCATGAAAATGAAGTAATTGAAAAATACTACAGATAATTCCAAACTGGCTCTCCTGACAAGGTTCAAGAATCTACACTGGGCAAAGGCAGAGGAAAAAAACCAAATGGTTCTGCCAATGCGGCACCTCAGCTCTGCCGAGGCCCCAGTGACCCCCCACAATGTTAGCCAGGATGCCATCAAAACAGACAGGAGAACAAGTACAATGACATCACCATGTAATGGTTGCTGGTAAGATTACAGGTACTAAGGGAGTGAAGGACATCTTATTAACCAGAAATGACTGATATTAAAGGGGGATTCATGCCATAGCAAATCTTTGAGTCATAGCAATACCCAAGGAGAAAAAAAAACAATGATGAATTTAAGGCAGAGTTACTTTTTTGTGTTACTGACACACTTTCCCTTCCTGCTGCTGGTTGTATATATGCAGCAGCAGCAACTCTCCCAGGTCAATTAACACACCACAAAAGCTGCCAAAAAAACACAAGCAGTCAAAGGCAGTTGATTCGTAAAATGCCGATGACAATCAGACTGAATCATCGGTTACCACAAGTACCTTGATCACTAAACACCACACTGAGGACAGACAACAGTTAAGACATGAACTGTGTGCCAAACAAAGTCTAGGCTCATTTGTCAGGTTCCTGTTAAGATATAGAGCTCCCAAACAGCAGTGGACTCCATTCCTTATGACTAGATGCTGCGTAGCTGTGGCCCCCTTTTGCGTATTGTTAATTGTCATTACTTGGCCTTTGGCTGCTGCGACTGATGACTCTGTGTGGAAGATAAAAAAAGGAGGAGGGACCAGGTCAGTCATGGCAGCTTTTAGTGCCTGTGATTGGTTGGTGTGCTGGATGGGAGGGAGTGATGGCACCGTGCCAACTTCACTGATTGGCTGTGAGAATGCCCTGCTTCTGGGCATGTTCCAGGATGGCGGTGTGGCAGAAGTAGTACTGCTCCGGGGTCTGGATGCTGAAGGCTCTCTGCGTTCTCATCCTGCGCACTGTCTGACAGACATTCAAAGTCCCCACGTCTTGCAGCTGGGACAGACAGATGTCCAGAGCACAGAGAGTACCTACAGGAAGTCAAAAATCATGTCACAGGTGAGACATTTAATAACTGGATGGGATTAAGAACAGAGTATTTGTTATTTATGCTTATCATTACTGATTTATAAGATAGAGTCTGATTTAGTTTAGGTTGAAGGGAAAGCCACAGCTACGGATTACAGCGCCATCAGTACAATTGTGATAATTATGATGATAATGAACATAAAAAGTGATAATGATCATTATCTTAATCCACTTTTCAGCAAATCCACCTCACTCCAGCATATGGGGACAAAATGTCACCCAGATGGATCTTGACAGGAGGGATGAAAACCAAAAAGCAGGTGTTCGTAGTACTGCCTGATTTGGTGAAGAGGGCTGACCTGTCCTGCCAATCCCAGCGCTGCAATGGATGACCATGGGGGGTTCCCCATGGTGGCCCTTCCACTGAGGGCCCATGGCTTTCACAGCCTTCCTCTGCTGCATCTTCACAGCACCCAGGAAATCAATGAGTGTGATGGCGGAGGTGGGCACGCCATAGTCAGGCCAGCTCAGGTACTGGAAGTGTGTCACCTGCCTCTGCTCGCAGTTCTATTTGGACAAGAAATAACAAATCAGCTGTGGCTCTGGGAAAAGTGCAGCCAATCAGCTGTCTCCCCTCATCTTGCTGATGCACACACCTTCACTTTCACCATCAATCAGTGTAACTAATTACTACCAGTTTCTAATAATACCTTAGGACAGACTCCTGAAAAACCTTACATTTCAATTCTATATGCCATTTGGGTAGCTTGGGTATATGCACACTGTTGGGTATCTTTAATATTTATTTTGCAAAAATGTGTGCTTTGTCCTTTACTTTACATTTGAATGGCTTGTCTTGTAGCATTGCCTCTTATTTCTGCAATTTTTTTCAAAAAAGAAATGAAAAAGTGAATTAAATATATTCAGAGGGTGGTTTTCTGGACAGAGAAACTTGTCCTGGAAACCTGATGATCAGCTCCATATTGGCACTGCTTTTCATCTCAAGGTAATAACAGACCAGCTTTTGAGATGAGAGCATAACCCCTCTGTCCAGCCCTCTGCTGTGCATAGACTGGGAAATGTACATCTGTGTTCAATGCTAGGCATTGTGCCCTTTAACACTACGGAATTTCTTCAGCTGCTCTTTCTCTCTAAGGTTTTTGTTCATCTACAATATGTATTTTGGTTATAAAGGTTGGCCTTTATATAAAAACTTATAGGAAGCAGGACTATAAATATGGGATTAAAAATAGATTTGGTGCCATAATTTTAGACTTGCATATACCGGTATCAAACATATTAAACGTTAGTTTATTGTCCTACTAAACTGGATTCAGAACTGGTATAGACAAGAGCAATCATCCGGGAACTTTCATGCTGCGGTGTGGTTACCGCCCCTTCTTGGGGGAAAACAAGCCTTTTAATTTGAATGGCGGCTAAAGGAGTTCGCAGTTGTTTGACAAGGAAATACATGAAAATTTAAAAAACGGTAAACGTATAGTTGCAATGACATATCAGGAGAGTTGGGCCTACATTAGTACTTTGGCGGCTGATGACAGGTGCCAGTACTTAGATAAACTTCGCGGTATAGGTGGTCAGTGTCCTTTTAGCCGAACATCAGAATGGATTAATGATCCAATGCAATCGTTAGTACTGAACAAATACGTTTATAATTCCTATGTGGAAAGTATAATTCTTCTATGCCCCACTGTTAATAATGCAAAGCTTTGTTGCAAAACCTCGTTCCCATGTCCTCTGCTTCCTCAGTAGCCTGCGTTAGCTTTTGACAGGTGCTTTGACAGCCGGTGCTGAGAGATGGGTGTATTATCATGATGCTAGCTTTATTAACCTTTTAATTAGCGTTCCTATTAGGATAAGCAACACTTGGGAGACTTAGGAGCACTCCGGAGAGCAGGGGGTTAAAATCGTTATAGCCTACTTTGTATATTATGCGTCTAGTTACGTTTGCTACTTTGCTGCAATCATTGCAATAGGCGCACGGATATTATTGACTGAGGTCGTTTTCCGATCTACGGATTTCTTTATTGTATAGCCTATTGTGTACAATAATTCACAATTAAAAATGGTAATTATAAAATGTAGACTAGACGTATTACTTACCAGTGATGAAGTGTTTGCAGCAGACATAAACATATTAGCTATCAGGGTCCCATAGGTCCTCCCTCCGAATAGCCTGAAGCCATAAAAGCCGTCTTTTGCCCTCCCTTTCCCTACTCGGTAGCAAGGAAAAACGAATGTGTGGGTGTGTTTTACTGTTGATGGTGCAGGACACAACACAGCAACTTTTAGGCATGGTGACAACCTCTATCTCCTATTTGCCGCCAGTCAATTTTATCGCTTTGGTTTCCCCCAAAACGGGGCGTGTCTGCCAAAACTACTTCAAGCTGACGTCACTTTGCTCTGGTCTATAGAGTGCAGAGAACAAGGACTTCAGTTAAAATTGCTTAGCAACCAGTAATTGATGGCGCTGTTACATTGCATTGTGTGGTCATAATTCTCAGAATGCTTTAGAATGCTTTAGATCTGCTGAATTACATTACATTATTGGCATTTAGCACATAGACATTGGCATTTAGCATATAGACACTTATCCAGAGCAACTTACATGAATTACAGGTTTTTAAAATGTTATCCATTTACACAGCTGGATATTTACTGAGGCAATTGTGGGTTAAGAACCTTGCCCAAGGGTACAGCAGCAGTGCCCCCATGGAGAATTGAACCAGCAACCTTTCAGTTAGGAGCCCTGCTCCTTCACCACTATGGTACATTGCCGCCCCAATTATTATTGTGTCTACATTTTTTGAGAATATTATGTCAAGAAAGTTGAAAAGGAGTTTTGTGTGTATATGCCTTTTGCCTGACACTTTCAATTAGTATCTCACAGGAGAGGTACTTTACAGCAGGGAACTCACTGAACTGCTAAAAGTTATTGATTTTTAAAGTTCACTCACAACTGTGGTAATAATAATTTTTCCCTAAGGAATAAAACTGAAACCACAAAAACTGAGTAATTTCCACACACTTGTCCCCAAGGTGCTCCTTATTAATTCATTATTTTAAATAATCTTTTGACTATTTTTAATTTGTCAAGACAGCAAGCACAGCCTTCTAATTGACAAGCAGTATTTTTGTCCTGAGGAAACAATAGGAGATATCACACATGTAAAATAACATCACAGATGGTATTGAAAATTGAACCTATTAAACTGAATTGGCAGGGGTGTATAGCCCTTCTCAGCACATGCTTGTTTGAGATTGGAACAGAAGTGTCAAACAGGGCATCTAGACCGGTTTTGAGTGAAGACAAAAGGAACAGCAGCTCACAGTAGTGTTTCACTACTTGTGGTATCAATCATTTTAACTATATCCTTAAATCTTAAAGGCAAATGTTAATGTGCAGCCAAAATGGGCCCTGTCCATGGGCAGAGTAGGAGGCATGTTACCTCAGTGTTGTGCAGCTCCAGAGTGGTCTGGTTATAGTGAGTGTGGCTGTCCACCCTCTGGTTCACCACTGCAATGTGACCGTACACCTCCTGTCCTCCCTGCTCTAGGGGCCAGTACTGACCACACTTCCTCCGTCCACCCTCATCCGTCCTGCAGAGAGGGGATGCCGATCATGGAAAATTGCCTATGCAGGTCATTACTAATTGCTTTTCAGTTTTAATTAAACTTAATCAAGGGCTTGTCAAGAAGTCAACAAATATCATTATTATTATTATTTTTATTATGACACATTTTTATTTTTTAAGCTCTATTTAAGGTTAACTGAAAGTTTAGTTAGCCAACCACTGGTAGGAGGTGCTTGTTTATCTTTTGGCAGGTGCATCAGAGAATATGCATGATAATCAATAAACAAACAGTACCAACACACTCCCTCTGGCAAGAATCACTGTTATTTTACAATCAATGTGTTGAACCTGTCAGGCGTTTTATGGTAAAATGCTCACCAAATGTCAGCTGAGGTGGGGAGGGAGGGGTTTGTTTAGCCAATTATAACAGGGGGACCGCCCTCTGCTTTGTGATAAGTCCCATGGGTACTTCAATGGCCATAGTCAGCACCACAAATACCAAAGACATGGTGTCTCCTACAGCACAGTGGCCCTCTAGCAACCTTGCATTCCTGGGACATCTCTTATCCAGGAACTGAGTGCAGCCACACTTAGCTTCAGCCATCAGGAGAAACCTATATGGGGTTATGGCTGCTGATGTCACATTAAGAGGTGACAAAGTTGCAGCAGCTTTAAGACACATGCTGGACAAAAGTCCCTGGCATCGGGACTTTGGAACTCTGCAGGGGTCTGCAGAGAGGCATTACCTCGTCGTCATGACGATGACAAGCACATTCTGCTCCCAGATCATCCTCCAAAAATGGGCATAGGTTTTCTCCAGTGGACCTGCAGACAGGACAAATTTTACTCTTGAGCAAGGTAATCACTTAATTACTAATTAATAAATAACCAGCTGGAGAAATGTATAACATGCAAATGTAAGCTATACAGGTTTTAAGAACTTTTGCCTGGCACATACAATATGCATACATCATATACAACACCAATTTATACTGTTAGTAGAGATCTAAAAGTGGCCTTCACCTTGAGTACCAATGTAGGCATTCTTCTGTTTGTAGCCATCCATAAAGCTGGCATTGATGTAGTCAGATTTCTGTGGGGGAACATGAGATACCTGTTACAGCTCAGAAAATCGCCACATCACAGAGCTCCATCAGTCTGCAAATTAGGCGCCAAACAGTTCCACGGTCACCCTCATGCCAGGTGTTTGGCACTGTGAAAAAGCGACGCAAGTGGCCATTTTATTTCATTCTGGGCCAGGAAGAACCTACAAACTGACAGCAAAAATCCCACCCTATGCTGTAACTCATCAGTATATGGGCCCATCTGCTGATATACTATGGCCACCAAGTCCAAAGAAAACCCACTGAGTCTGCTCAGACAAACTTCTGGCTTGGCACTGGGTGCTCTTTGCCAGTTTGCACAAGGCTCAATGCTGTCTGAATCTGGCCTGTCGTGTACCTCATTTCTTCTTGGTTTAAGGTGAACGCGTGTTTGGTCCAAGCACAAAACGTCTCCATAGCGATTCCTTTCCTGGTTGGCTGCCACTCTGGGGGCGGGGGGGAGTGTTAACAAAACGCTCAGCGGGTGATCTTGCCTCTCATTAAAGCCAAACACAGTCTGGTGAGAGGACAAGGAAGCAGAGATTTCATCCTTTGTCTGTTTCCACAAAGAACACCTCAAAGCACACACACACACAATAAGAAAGAAAAAAATTATATATATATATATATATATATATATATATATATATATATATATATATATATATATGTGTGTGTGTGTGTGTGTGTGTGTGTGTGTGTATTCTTATTCTGCTGTTTCATTTAAACTTAAAACAATACATTCCAAGGACAGGCATTTCTAATAGCCATGGCTGTTCCTTTTTGTGTTAAGGCAAGTTTTAAGGTTTCAAATGCATGCCTGTTTGGTTTATGCTGTCCTCTGAAGAGAGGTTAATGTTTGAAATGTTTTTCATTTGCACATTATTCATATTCATATTCATATTCATATTATTATTATTATTATTATTCAAACAGTTAAAACTCTAGAAACAATTTCACACTTCACTGATGCAGATTTCAACACATCCTGACAAAAACCCCGGTGTAAACTTCATCACACATTTCTGCACTAACCTAAATACTTCAACACATCCTCCTACACTAACTTTTCAGTTCACATATCAACACCTTCCAATCATCAACCCTTCTCTAAAAAAATGTAAGCCTTACCTGTATATTCTACTAACTTAAATTCTTCAGCACCTCAATGTACTGTAACTTTTTCCTACACTCTTCAAAACGTTCCTAGACAATGTCACACTGTCTTCCATAATTCACCACACCTCAACACCTCCATATACCACACACTACACACAGTATTCCTCTCACTCTACTAGGGGAGGTTGTGTCTGCTGAGTATCCAAAACAAGCCCTGGATTGATTGAATGAAATGCCATCTCACAGGGCACAGTGGAAGGTCCCAAGCGGAGTCTCCTTGCGGATCTCCTCATACTCTTCGTGGATCCCGGAGCGCTGAACCCGGCCCAGGTGGGCCAGCAGCTCAGTGAGCCTCATGGCCTCGGGCCCTGGCATGTGGATTGAGCCCTCCTCCAGTGGGATGCCCACGAGCTCATCAACGGGGTCAACGCGGCCGTTTTGGCCCGCCAGTAGCTGCCGGTTCCAGCCATGAGCGTCCAGAGCCAGCAAACCGCCCAGGTGCTCAGGCAGGCAGTCACGGGGCAGGTGCTGCCTGAGGTCGGCCATCTTCACCATCTGCACCTGGAAGTCAAGCAGCTGCACCGATTCAGACCTGACCAATCAACCCATGAGTGCTGGGGTGCGTTAGAGCAATACATGACACAAACATGCAACTGTGTTGGACAATACAAAAAGTTAGCTGCCAGCAAGGAAGGGGGGATGTCTGCAGTGGTGCCACTGTAATTGTAGTATAGTGGTTAAGGAGCAGGACTCATAACTGAAAGGTTGCTGGTTCAATTCCCCACTGGGACACTGCTGCTGTACCCTTGGGCAAGGTACTTAAACCCGAATTGCCTCTGTAAATATCCAGCTGTATAAATGGATAACACTGTATAAAATAAATAAATAAATAAACTTTAACCGACTTAAGTCCCTCTGGATAAGAGTGTCTGCTAAATGCCCATAATGTAATGTAATTGCTGATACAGTGACAGCCCTTTTTGAAAAGGCACACAGCAGAGTGAGTAATGTGACTGTGCAGTATGCAATGTCGTGGGATGATAAATGCTTGTGCATGTTTCATTTTCCTTGGCAATAAGACTTGCTGCGTTCTAGCCCCTTTGAAAATGCCCTTCATCCATTAATTACCTGAGAGCTGAAGGTGTGGCTTTCACAGAGAGGGCTTTTTTTTGAAAATAGCAATTGATAGGATAGATAGACATAGGTAGGGAGGAGAGTAGGCTAGAGATACAGCTTGAAAAGATGAGTTTTAAGTTTTTTTCTTGAAGGCATCCAGGGAGTCTGTTGTCCGAATCTTGGCAGGAAGCTAATTCCACCAGTGTGGAGCCAGTACTGAGAAGAGGGACACAGAGGCAATCCAAGGTAGCAGAGCACAGCACTCTTGCAGGCTTGTAGGCTTTGATCATGTCCATATTAAACATAGAGAGCTGGCAAGTGGTACACTGCGCCCAGTACCAGAACACAGTTAAGGAGCAGGGACCCTATCCTGGGCATGCAGCTCACTACCAGTCAATCACCTTCTGTTTGACAAACTGGTCACTCACCCTCTCTATGATTACCTGGTCCGCTCACTCATCCCTTCTCTTTCAGCCCACTCACCACCCTCTCTCTATCAGTCCAGTCACTCGCTCTTTCTCTGTTGGCTCAGTCTCTCATCTTCTCCCTCATGGACTAATGCTTAGCTGGTCATTCACCCTCTCTCTATAACCTGCAGTCACTCACTTTGGTCTGCGGTTACTCACCTTCTCTCTGTCTGCCTTGTCACTCACCCTGTCTTTGTCAGCCTGGCCACTCACTCACCCTCTACAGCATGGGATCACTCACCCTCTCTCTTAACTTTTCTTTCAGAAGCAGGCTCAGGAGGTTGTACGGCACTCGGAACCAGACTGGAGCCCCAACGATGAACACCTTCTTTAGCCTGGCAGGGAACGCACCCTGTGGGAAGGAAGAGAGATCTCAGACATGATGGCAAAAGCAGAGACCCACATCTGGATCAGATCAGTGCACACCCCCCATTTGGCAGCTCCGCCTCTTCCTCAGAGCCTACAGCTGGTTCACTGGGTTCAAACCAGAGCTGACACTCTCTTACTGCCACCATCACCTGCTACTGTTATTGTGACCTGTGCTACAACACTATAGATGGCCAATAAATATAAGAATAAACCACATAAAAATGAATTCAGACACAAGCAAGTAAAATAATTGTATTACTGTATTATTTTGTACAGTCTCTAACACAACAAAGTGCAAAAAGTGAATGGGTCTGAACACTTTCAGAAGTCACTGTATGTTGTTGCACATACCCTGATTTTACTACAGTAACCAGACAGTAACAGTAGCCTCATATGTTTCCAGGTCCAAATATACAATAGAAATATTAAGCACTTCAGGTAATAAGAATATCAAAGAAGGGGATTTTGCGGTCTGAACGTGTGTGTCAACTACATTCAGCATGAAGGGGATTATGGATGGCACAGCTTGGGGGGAAAATAGCATTCGTGCTTCTGTGTACATCTGCTGTACATGGAATAACAGCAGTAACGACTATGCAGCTATTGCTGCATCTCTCTCACCTTGAGTAGGTTAAGGATTTTCTTGCTGAGGTCCAGTTCAAAGTTAGTGTAGTTGGAGCCGGCCATGTCATAGATAAACACCAGTCCGTTCCTCTGTGTTTCAAAGCTGAGGGAGAAAGGAGTTCTGAATGACAGACCTTCACGCCTCGCAGAGCTGGGTCAAAGGCAGTTAGCACCACAGGGAGGAAAGCAGCGTTTCTGCAGTTGGGTTAAAGTGCACTGGATTTTACAATGCTGTCATGGAAGGGAGATATTCTGCTGAGTTCAACTAGCAGCTGAGCAGCACTTTTGTATTTCACAGTTTAGTATTTCAATACTCAAGCCTCTGCCCAACTCTACCCAATTCTCCACAACACTCAGGCATCGTTTAAATGTTGGAGCCATTACTCTCAAGGAATGTTAATGACTGACTGTACAGTTTCATGTCACAAAGTGGGGGTAAAGTGACATTGAGTTAGGAAATACCTGAGAGAATAAAAAACACTAGGTCCAGAACACATTTTATTGGGCTAACATATAATGTAAGAATTTCAGAATTTCTTTAAGATACCTCTCTACAGCCCGGTCCAGCAGGTAAAACAGGGCCTGCAGAACCACATGGTTTCCTGTCCGGTTTGGATGGTGCAGCCGGGCAGTGTAGAGGGCAATGGAGGCTCCAGATGGGTCGCGCACACTCTGGTGGAGTGAAAGGAGGGGGGGATAAAAAGGATGTGGTCAGCTGTTTGTTCACTCAGCCAGTTCAGGTTAAGGGCGCAGTAACAGTGGCACTCCTGGGAATGGAACCTGCCACCCTTCAGTTTTTGGAGACCCTTACTGCAAGCTGCTGCAAATGTTTACTCTGCCCTACAAACACTGAAAGAGGAATTATGTGGGCTCTGCACACAAGGACTGTGAAGGCAAGGTGTTTTAATTTGTGTAGCATTTTATTAAAAAGACAAAATAAATAATGTGGTTTACTTATAGGCAAGACAGAAAAAGGGAAATTACTGATGGCAGCAATCCACCAGGTTCATAACATAACTTGCTTCTATTGTATTTTACTTATTACCATTTGTGTACTCATAAAAGCAACTGTAAATTCTGTCTGTTAGGTGATGAAACAGCCATGCTGTCAATCTAGTGACTGAATTCCTTTGAAGTGGTGTGTTAAACTCACTCAGTTTAGGGAAGGGAAAGTAGTACCTCAAACAAGCACATAAAGTAAAATAAACTGTGATTCAGACATCATCCACCAGGGAGCAGACTGAGCTTTTGAAAACACAGACCAGAAAATTCTCTATGAGAAAACCCCATGATGCAGGGCCTGGGATGGAGCCAGGGGGATGGCTGGAAGGGGTTTTTTTATCCAGGATCCATACAGAAAGAGGTCTGAAACAAGCAGTACATCACATCTGCCAGTGTTTTGGAAAGATTACTCACTGTACCCAGGAATCTAAGGGCAAGGCACAATAAGGTCACTTCCATGCAACCATTTCAATCACTTCATCAGCCAGCTATTTCCCTTTGAAAGTCAAGTGAGCTGACTTTGACCAATATTGACTTATCACACAAAATCAGTAGCACAGTACACAACTGAATACTCAGCGAGAGGAAAGCACACATTTTCTCGTGACTCATAACACAGATAAAGCTTTAAACCACTCCCTCACCTCTCTCCCCTATAAAACAGGGTAATTTTCCCCAGAGGGTGTAGGAGGATGTATGTGTGGAACGTAAGTTGTAACCAGAGGGTTACCAGTTCAGATCCAAGGTCGAGAACTACTGCTGTGCCCTTGAACATCATACATAACCTGCTGAATTACCCCAGTAAACATTCAACTACTTGGATTAAATACAAAGGCAAAAAAAATCAACCAATGCTAGTAGCACCAGATAAGGCTGTCTTCCAGGGACGTGCGGTCAGGGCAGGCAGGGGAGGTAGAGCCTCACGTGTCATACTCCAATGAAAATAGCTGTTACGAAAAGTTAAAAATAAATAAATAAGTAAATAAGTAAATAAATATTAAGATTTTTCCACTGATCTGTGTTATAAATGTCATTTCTGTATGATTCCAATAATTTTTTATAGTCAAAATCGCCAAATTTGTGGAGCTCAGCTACAAATACAGGGAGAGACGAGAGGTGCGGCAGTGACAAGATCAGCCTCCCCTCTGATTGCGCAACCCCTCAGAAACTGGGTGGAGCGCGGGCAATAAGCGCATGCCTGTTACTATCTCTCTGTATGTCACCAGTGTAATGTTTGAAGACCCCTTCATTACATGTCCTCGCCTTCCATAGTCTAGGAAACCTATTTCACGTATGTGTATAAAGATATTTAAGCTCGCTGGTCTCTTCATAAAACTGCAATGAAAAAGCACCAAGGGAGGCAGCTATCACATCTGCCGCACTGAGGGGGGCGTGTCTTGTGCCCACGTAATAGGTGACACTCACTCTTGTTCTCCACTACCAACAACTTTTGGACTAACACGGGATTTTGTGACTTGAAAAATCTACCAAGGAGCCTCAACAAACATGAAAAATCGACAACTCACATTAAAAGCCAAATTGCTTTAAAAACTTTTGGAACTTCAAGGATAGATCTGGCTTTGAATGAACAGCGGAGATTAAATATCAGCACCCACAATGCTAAGGTAAAGGAAAACCGTGAGATTTTAAAAGACCTTATTAATGCGACCTGCTTCCTAGCCAAACAGGAATTAGCATTTCGTGGTAACGATGAGAGTGCAAGCTCTTCTAATCGTGGCAAATATGTGGAGCTTTTACATGCTTTTGCTGAGAAAGATGAAAAGTTATATGTGTGTAAATCTGGCTCTGATGTTATCCAGTGCCTCCCCAGCCACTGACCTCACTGCACATCACTGGTGTCTTCTTAGAAAACAAACAGCAAGAATAAAGCCCCATTGCTAAATATACTCCAAACAGGATATGGTGCTCTCAGCTGAAATGGTGTGATTTCACCCTGGGGAGATACGCTTCAATCCACACAGCAGTAAGTCACGGCTGAAAAATGCTGATTTAGCCACATCATACTTCTCCTGCATACGTCTTCACCCCCAGAATCCAGGGAGTCTGTTCAGTACCCCCACCCAAAAAAAAAAAAAAAAAACTCTCCTGCTTCCTCCACCTCCAGATGAGCATAACTGCACAGCACACTTGCTGATGCATAAATCTCGGAGGTCGTAAAAACCAATAAAACCACTTCCTCAATGATATGGAGACACACCTCTCTTGCGCCATCCCCCAACCACTCCCAACCACCAAGCCCCCAAACTCCCTGAGGAATGCTCTCTCATAATGGAAAATAATGGAATGCATCCATTCCAATTTCAATGACAACAGAGCCAATGTGATTCTACGTGGAAGATGAGCTGTCCCGATCTACTGCCTGCTTGTTAAATTGCACCCGTGCACCTTTTCTGGACCTGCTGCTGTCATTTCTGGACCTGCTGCTGTGACATGCTGTGATGCTGTGACACAGCCTCCCCTGACACCCTGTAGCTCCAGAGACAGCTACCTTCATCAAGGTCCTCATTTAGTAATGGGGCCTGGGCCTCTGATGTTAATGATCGCAGCTATGATTACAACTGCTGCCATTGTCTCTGCGGTGGTTAATATTTTTACTCCCAATATCATGGACCATCACTTATTTTGAGTTTTTTTAATGATAAACATAACCAATTTTTAACTCAACTTTCTTAGACAATGAGGTGCTGAGACACTTATGGCTATATATTGCATGGGCATCACTGTGATACAGTTGTTAGGGAAGGAGAGGGTTGAAGGTTTGAATCCAGGGAGGGGTGCTGCTGGTCAAGCTGCTAGTTAAGCGACCCGAAGTACTTCAGTGAATACACAGCTGTGCAGATATTAAATTGGACACTGTAAAACATGTGCAATGCAGTTTCCCTGGATAATGTTATTGTGATGTAATCTTAAGTGCAGTAAACCTAACTGACTGATGTAATGTTGGCTGCTGCTGCTGTGAGTGTGTATGTATGTGAGGCATGAACTCACCAGCACAGTGAATTTTCCACTCAGGAGCTCAGACCTCAGTGGCTCCTCCTGGGGCTGTAGCTTCACGATCCCCTCCTTCAGACGAGTCTCCTGGATGGATACAGCCAGAGAGAGGTGTGACAAAGTACATCATGTTCAGCTCTTCAGCTTCATCGATACCAATGAATCAATCCCCCCTCCCACACACACACACACACACACACTCACACACAATACCTCTGACTCTCCACAAACACATGAAAATAAAATTACAATGACTCACTGAGGACATAGAATAATGACCTAAAGGCATCCATATTCTTCACAGGGATCTTATTTCTAAAAAAAGCATTCAAGGAGGCTGCAGAAACTCTGCAAGACTTGGATTCATCTGTTATACAGAGTCTTTGTTACAAAGTTTAATGAAGGGGGTCATTAAACTCATGCTTCTATATTATAAATATCTATTAGGGCAATTACAGAGTGAAAAACGGGTCTGGAAGTTTGCCTCAATGGCATTTACTTTTACTGAAATGCTCCTGGATTAGCATTATTCAGGACTGAATTATTGAAGACTTTATCCCAACAAAAAACCCTACCACAAGCAAGAAATGCATAATTCATACCCTGGATTTAAAGATGAATAGTACACAAATTCTTATTACCACATAACAGTCACAAATCAGGAGTTCCTACCAGGGTATAAGGAACTGGAGCTTTTATTTAGAGCAGCTTTTGGGACATTTTTTCACAGACCATAAAGGCCGATCCATGTGCAAAGGGAAGTGACCCGGTCAATATCATGTAATCTGATTACATTATTTGATTTTTAGGTCGGCAGGAGTCCATGATTGTCCAAACCTGTGCAAATACTGCTAAATATAGTTGTAGCTGAAACTAGAGTGTTCTGCATGATTTTACCTGGGTGGAAGTACAGAGGGCATGCAGGTGCACGAAAGGACGTGCTTTCCTGAAGCACGCTCACATAAACACATCAAGGGATGAAGTGACAGTCTATGCTGTGGCATCACTCTCAGAAAACCCAGAGGCATGCTGGGAATAGCAACACCTCTCCAGAGAAGCCTTACAATATAACATCATCTTCTTCTGGAAACAGTGAGGAAAGGGCCCTAGAAGAACAGAGTGATGGGGCCTACACTGGACACTGCAGGGCTGAATGTACTGAAGATGCATGCATACAGTGAAGGAATTTTACCAGAGTAACTCACTATGTGGACCCCAGCACCAAGCAGAGGGCAGAAGGTTCGGCAGGGAGTGGCTTATCAAAAACACAAAAAAAAAAAAATCACTGGGTGAGAAATCCCCATCCCCTCAAAAACACACAGACCCCTACCCTGTAGCTGTGGAAGAGCTCAATGGCTCGTAGGACGTCAAATTTCCGAGCCATAAGAAACTTGACAGCCACATTCCAGGACAAAGGAGAGACTCCATGCTGTGTAGTCCACTTGTTTATCTCCTCCAGGAACTGCTTTGTGGCCTGAAGAACAAAAGCATGCCATTATATACCACTACACCATTACAAACCAGTATCTATCGCTCTCTCTCTCTCTCTCTCTATATATATATATATACACACACACACACACACACATTATCTCTATTGGACTTGTGTTTCTTTTACCCTATAGTTATCTTATGTAGACTGCACCCACACTAAACACCTGAAAACTCACAGCGTCTACCACCAATACCTCCATAAACCCCAGCTGAAAAAATGCTGAAGTAAAAATCTGGAACGTGTCATGCGACACCCATCACCATGGTGACAGTGAAGAACCCCAGGCAATCAGCAAAGCACCATATCGTTCTCCTGTGGAGGACACTTTCCTTGCTGTTATGCTGCAGTACTTTTCTGCCTGTATAGGGCCAGAGCTGGTCACATGACTGGGGCATTGTGGTGGCTTCATTTGACATGTGACATGTATCACAACAGGTTATTGCCCCTGATCTAGGACACACACACACCACACACACACACACACACAAGCTGCATTTGTCCAATCACCTCTTCATTGATGGGAACCTCTCAGAGGAAGAGAATGTTCACCATGAGAACAGGAATAGCCTAAGACTAGAGAAAAAAACACCTCTTGAATTTCCATGGAACTTACAACGGAACTGAAATATGAGACTTGAGTTATTTACTTCGTCTGAATACTTCCTCTAACCTCGAAAGTCTAAGCCATTGTAACACACACAAATCACAGCACAGGAGCTGCTGCAGATCAAGGAACCAGCAGCACAGTTTTACAGTCCTCTCCCTTACATTCCCATTGAATTTCAAAGTTTACCACACTGTTTATCATGATCACATCCATCTGTTCTTACACTGAGATCATCATGTACCAACACATATAGAAACACATAGAAAAGCTCGTATGCTGCATGTCATAAATGACATCTTGGTAAAGCAATATATTACATGTCATAAAGTACACTCCAGTTTACCATTGAAACATGCATTCTCCCGTTGAAGGCACTGGCCTTCAAATATAAACAGAATCAACTGAAAATAACAACGGCATCTATCAGTAATGTGACAGCACCCACTTTCATAACAGGAAATCTGACGTGAAGCGGAAACAAACCATCAATTACAGCATGTACTGGGCCCCCGATAGTTTTCATAAGCATTCCGAGACAATGAAGCCATTTGTGTCACTGTCCCATGGCCGTGTCATCAGGGTGAAAAGGCAGTTTTAGTGTTGATTCGGCATAATGATTGGTCCAGTTATGTAGTTGAAAGCTTAGTTGGAACAAAAAAAAAAAAACAGTGGATACTCCAGCAATCCTGGGCCACTGTTTGTCAGCCCTTCCCAAGAAGTGACATCTGGGGCCCTGCTTTTGTGCCCTTGAGCAAAACTGCTTTATCTGAGTTGCTTCAGTAAATATTTATCTCTATAACTGGGTAACATGAAAAAACATGCAAGCTATGCATGGTGCCCCAGATGAGGGAGTCTGCCAAGCAAACACATAATATAATGTATAATCAGTTGATTCAGAAATCCAGTGAGACAAACAAAAAATGAAACAAACACACATATTGAAATGAGTCTCCTGACAATTCTAATGTGTGTTTGTTTCACTGGGTTTCTGAAATGGGTATTTCAGACATGTGTGGATGAGATACACACACCTACCAACTAGAACAGCTTAAGAACTAGAAGTGGCAGGCCTCCCTTAACATGAAGTGGCTTCCTCTAGTTTTGTTATCCCCCTACATCCCCACACCCCTTGTGGTGCTCAGATGCACAGGAAGTTGTGAAGAGCCTTGTGCGTCAATTCCTTGCAGTGAAGAATAATGCATGCAAACTGAGTGATCAGCACAAGAGGGTGATGAACACACCATTACCAAGAATGTAACACGTGTGTGTGTGTGTGTGTGTGTGTGTGTGTGTGTGTGTGTGTGTGTGTGTGTGTGTGGGCAAGGTGCCACAGGAGACCAATGGGGTCGGGAGATCACAGACATAAAGACGCTACGTTGTCCCGCCTCCTCTACCTGGCCATTGGTTCATGATGGAGGATTCAGTGGAAGCAAGGAACGACCTGGATTGAAAAAAGATGTGTGAGAAAATTTGCAGAATTGGCCTGGGAGAGGGCTCTGAGAGCTGGGGCCTCATACGTCTGATATTGATTAAACTGCAGGTGGGGCATGTGAGAGCCCTTGGATATGACATCACTTCCTGTCCTTCTTGAGCAACCACTGAGAACTCAAGGAGTTCAAGAATGTTCTTATACCATTTTTAGGCAGATAACTTCTATGAAAGACTGCAGACTCAAGATCCTTCCCATTTTTAATTTTTAGTGTCTATTTGTACAACAGTGTATTTCCAGTGTATTGTACAATGCTAAATTGTATAATTAAAATAACTAAGACAGGAGTAAGATTTGCTAGAGAGGAATGAAAACTGCTGCTTGGAGTATGGGGGTTCCTTTTCACAAGTGTGAAGCAGGAAGAAAAAGCTTCACCTGGAACCCTGGCAAGTATGGATATGCCAGCCAAACAGAGAAATGCAGATGAACCCAACTGCTGTAGTTCATTAGAGAAGCTTTGCAACCAAAAAAACAGCCCAAAAAATCTATCAAACCACCAGCAGGCTGGGGTCTCCTCCATCCATGAATATGAGAGGAACTTAGGCAGCAAAGATGATCATAAGGTCACATGATATACATATACTTTTCCCAGGCAGGTATATCTAATTTATTCAAATAAATCATTTCTGACAAACTTCACAGATGAAGGAGCCCCAAAAACCCAAGTCTGTCACCGAACAGCCAACTGCTAGCATTCATGCCACTTCTAACAGACTTTTTTAAAGACAGGAAGTCTCTCTTACTATACTAAAATGTAACCCCATATACACTATATGGACAAAAGTATTTGGCCACCCCTGTTAATTATTGAATTCAGGTGTTTCAATCTGACCTGTTGCCACAGGTGTATAAAATCAAGCACCTAGCCATGCAGTCTCCATTTGCAAACATTTGTGATACAAAATGGGTCGTTCTGAAGAGTTCAGTGACTTCAAGCGTGGTACTGTGATAGGATGCCACCTTTGCAATAAGACATTTCAAATTTCATCCCTGCTGCATATTCCACAGTCAACTGTAAGTGATATTATTAGAAAGTGGAAGCGTTTAGGAACAACAGCAACTCAGCCACAGAGTGGAAGACCAGCATCCGGGACTCCATCACTCCTCCATCCACAGCCTCAACCACCGGAAAAGCACACAGCCACCACCTGTCCTCCTTCTCTATACTCAGCGACTCTGAAGTTCTTCAACTCATCACATCCCACCGAGCTACAACCTGCCCCCTCGACCCCATTCCCTCCACCCTTCTCCAGTCTGTGTCTGGTGAGATCGCCCCGTATCTCTCCTCCATCATCAACACATCTCTGACTACTGGCCTCGTTCCCACCGATCTGAAAAATGCTATGGTTACCCCCCTGCTAAAAAAACCCACCGCTGACCCATCTGACATGAACAATTACCGTCCAGTATCCCTCCTGCCATTTGTATCCAAATCCCTTGAACGTGCTGTACTTAATCAACTGTCTCCCTTTCTTCACAAGCACAACCTTCTGGATCCCCACCAGTCTGGGTCCAGACCCGGGCACTCAACCGAGACGGCACTCCTGGCGGTGACAGAGGCCCTTCACGCAGCCAGAGCCTCCGACCTGTCTTCGGTCCTCATCCTCCTCGACCTCTCCGCTGCATTCGACACCGTCGACCACCAGCTGCTCATCGCCAAGCTCTCTGAGCTTGGCATCTCTGGGACAGCCCTTTCTTGGTTCAGGTCCTACCTGACCGGTAGATCTTCCCAGGTCTATTGGAAAGGCTCCACCTCCACTCCCACTACCCTCACTACAGGTGTCCCCCCAGGGATCTGTACTGGGACCCCTACTCTTCTCCATCTACACTAACTCACTTGGTTCAGTTATTGGCTCGCATGGTTTCTCCTACCACTGCTACGCTGATGACACTCAACTAATTTTTTCTTTTCCCCCTCCACCCCCAGGTCAACGAAAAGATCTCCGTGTGCCTGGCTGACATCTCCAGATGGATGGCCTCCAACCACCTCAAGCTTAACCTGGACAAGACCGATCTGCTGCTTATCCCGGCCAGGACCTCTCCTCTTCAAGAGCTCTCGGTTACTGTTGACGGCACCACAGTAACTTCCTCCACTTCGGTGAAGAGCCTGGGCGTCACCCTTGACAACAGGTTGGACTTCACCGACTACATCTCCCAGACGGCACGCTCCTGTCGATTCCTCCTCTACAACATCAGGAGGATTCGCCCTTTTCTGACCACCTACTCCACCCAGCTGCTCGTCCAGGCCACTGTGCTCTCCCGCTTGGACTACTGTAACGCCCTCCTCGCAGGGCTCCCAGCCTGCACCATTCAGCCGCTGCAGCTTATCCAAAATGCAGCTGCTAGGCTGATCTACAATCTCCCCAAGTTCTCCCGCGTCACCCCCCTACTGAGATCCCTCCACTGGCTCCCAATCGCAGCCATGATCCGCTTCAAGACCTTGATACTCACCTTTTCCGCTGCAAGAAAGACTGCCCCGACCTACCTCCAGGACCTCATCCTACCCTACGCACCCGCTCGTCAACTTTGCTCTGCTACATCCGGACGCCTCGCTCCACCCACCAACAGAACGAAAGGCCCACGCTCCTCACAACGACGCTTTTCCATCATCGCCCCCAGTGGTGGAATGAACTCCCCACCCCCCTGAGAACAACTCCTTCAATCCAACCCTTCAGACGTGCGCTGAAGACACACCTCTTCAGACTCTACCTGGACTGATACCTCTCCTTCTTCGACCTTGTAACTTTGTCGTTGAGAATCTGACTCCTGTCTTGCACTTGTTGCTCACCTACCTAGGTAGTATAGCGGTACTCCATTTTTTCTGTAATTCTATTTGAGATGCAATCCTAGTTCAGATTAGTCGGCTCGCGTCACTGACCCTGCGCTCAGCTTCAGCACTATTTGCATTGTATGACCTGTACACGTCTTGCTCTTGTGCCTGTTGTTTGCTCACTATTTGCACTTTTGTACGTCGCTTTGGATAAAAGCGTCTGCCAAATGAATAAATGTAAATGTAAGACCACATAAAATCACAGAGTGGGGTCAACGACTGCTAAGGCGCATGGTGCGTAAAAGTCGCCAACGCTCTACTGATTCCATAGCTGAAGAGTTCCGAGCTTCCACTGGCATTAATGTAAGCACAAAAACTGTGCGGCGGGGGCTTCATGGACCGAGCAGCTGCATGCAAGCCTCACATCACCAAGTCCAATGCCGGATGGAGTGGTGTAAAGCACACCGACACTGGACTGTGAAGCAGTGGAAACGTGTTCTGTGGAGTGATGAATCACGCTTCTCTGTTTGGCAGTCAGATGGGCGAGTCTGGGTTTGGCGGATGCAGGGAGAACGTTACCTGCCTGACTGCATTGTGCCAACTGTGAAGTTTGGTGGAGGAGGGATAATGGTATGGGGCTGTTTTTCAGGGTTTGGGCTAGGCCCCTTGTCTCCAGTGAAGGGCAATCTTAATGCTTCAGCATACCAAGACATTTTGGACAATGCTATGCTTCCAACTTTGTGGCAACAGTTTGGGGAAGGCCCGTTTCTATTCCAACATGACTGTGCCTCTGTGCACAAAGCAAGGACTATAAAGACATGGTTTGATGAGTTTGGTGTGGAAGAACTTGACTGGCCCGCACAGAGCCCTGACCTCAACCCCATCGAGCACCTTTGTGATGAACTGGAACGGAGATTGCGAGCCAGGCCTTCTCGTCCAACATCAGTGCCTGACCTCATAAATGCTCTACAGAATGACTGGGCACAAATTCCCACAGAGACACTCCAAAATCTTGTGGAAAGCCTTCCAAGAAGAGTGGAAGCTATTATAGCTGCAAAAGGGGGACCAACTCCATATTAAAGTATATGTATTGGAATACAATCTCATTACAGTCCCTGTTGGTGTAATGGTCAGACGTCCGAACACTTTTGTCCATATAGTGTATATCCATACCGCTGCCCTTTATTAATTCAATTCCAAATTCACCTATCTGTAGGCTTTCTGTGCTTTGGGGGTGGGTAAGGAAGATGCTTCTTAGACCCACCCTTGATGGTTTGTATTAAACTCAACACGGGCCTTGAACGGTTACCCATGAGCACATTCAAGGCCTGGTCCTGTTCACTTACACTAGCATGAACCACACTCACTCTCACAGAAACATGACAGATGAAGCTCTTTTACAGTCCTCCCCAGCCTGTCCACCAGGGTTAGGAGCTGAAAGGCATTGTGTCATCTAAGGGTTCTCCAAAGCCTTTTCTTCCAGAGAAGACCCATGTCAGCCCCAGCAATCTCCAGGGAACTGGACTGGAATAAAAACTGAATGTTAAACAACCTAGGGTGGGACTGAAGGTGAGCAAGCTGAGCATGTGTCTGTTGTCAAGGGCCAAAAGTTCTAAGCTCTGGGCTCTTCGCAATGCTAACATGCAATGGGACAAAGACCTAAGTGAAGAGAGATGGGGGAAACTCTCTAATAGAAACTGTGTGTCAAAAACAAACCAGTATCAAAACCAGTCAAAATGCCAGTATCAAAACTAGAACTCTGAGTAGATTAACCAGGACATCCATTCTGGCAAGAAATGCGGAATTGGTTCTGTAAACTCTTTAAGGGGTCACCAGCCACTATGGCTCGTAAAACTTGCTTCAATCTGGTATTATGCACAAAACCAAAACAAAATGAGAAGAGAACCACACACTCCATGGTATATGTTTTTTTGCTTTTTCAATGTTGGTCATTAATGTAAGTTTTAACTCAAGCTAGTTTTGTGGACAGGACGCACACAATGATTTTATTTTATTGGTGAGGGGAATTTCTACTATCTGTCAATAGTATATATAGACATTTTCCACCTATCCACTAAAGCTGTTCTACCACCCCCTTCTAGTTCTCTGAACTCTTCTTTGGTGCAAACCAAACAAGGCCACCTTCTCCAAGAATATGAATTTGTGGCCTTCCCACACATGCCACTCAAGGCCTGCTCATTTTCCTTAAAAGGAGAATATTCCAAAAGTCTGAATGGCTGCTATCAGAGGAATGAAATCGCTCACACAGAAAAAAACTTCTTTTACCTGACGGCATGTCCTGTCAGGATGTTGTCTTTGGCTGCGGCCTGGAACCAAACAAACACACTCAAACTCCAGGCCAAGAAGCCTTGGATAATTCACTTTGGCCTAGTTTGTGTTATCTGTCTGCACTGCCCTTATGTGACCCCACACAGTGGTTTGCATTTCAAACAATTGAGTATCATCTACTGCTCACGTGCGGACTGACCCCCCCTTTGCCAGACCTCTATGCTACCACCTATACCACCCTGTACCGTGGGTTTGCCTGAAATACATGTCTGAAGTCCCTCATAATACTAGGCTTTGCAAAGGCTGTAACAACAAAAAAGATCATGCCAAATGTTACTGGTCACATGCAGATGTGGCATACAACATGGGAGGTTTATGATAGTTACAGAAGAGTAAGAGTGTACCACTTAATACAAATGGCATTTTCTAGGCATGGAATTTTACAAAATAAACAGATCTAGTTGCACTTGACTCACCTTAGAACAGGGTGGGGGGCACCTGCTGTCTTAGTTTTTGTTGGCCAGCATAATGTCAGCCTGGGTGAGTTTACCCTGGAAACACCTTTTGCCTCAGGTTGTAGTCAAACGATCCTAACGAATGGCAGCAGAAAACCAGTTCTGGCTCTCTGTTCCACATTTCAGACACTAGTCCAGTCCTTACATAAGGCTGTTACCCAACTCCCTGCATCCCTTGTACATTAATCCTGGTCAGGACATGGAGCGAGCCATCTATAATTTAACTTTGGAGGTCAACATCATATGGCCAGCACGCCTGTGGTGCCAAATTTAAAGACTCACGTCTTCAACCACATGCACACAGTGGCAGAAACAAAGAATGCACGTAATACCACAGTTTGCAAGCAAGATTAGCCAAGCCCATAGGAAACCAGGCTGATGTGAAAGTTTCAGAATAAGTCAATGCTGAAAAACCTGAATGGTAAACTTGCTTGGAAAGCCTATGGTTGCGTACTACGGCTTGTGGATTATGAACTGGTGACCTCACTTGCCATGGCAGAGCTATGCTCAGAAAACAGCAGTGAGGAAAACACAAACACGCTGTTTCTAACAACTCTGCCATTTTAGGCTGTGAATGGTCCGATGCATCCAACAGAAAATGGTTGCGTGATCCACTACAAAAAAAGGCAGAGGTTCCTCAAGATGAAGAAGACAGAACACAGCCAAATGGATCATTGGACTACACTGTGCTTCTGTTTCTGCCAAAACATTATATTTTTGGTTAACATGCTGACTTGCAATTTGCAATCATGTCTCATTTGCTATTTAAAAGAGTTACCTGTCATGACTAGTCTTGGAAGGGAAAAAAATCAGCTAGCTGATAACAGATGGCGAGAACAAAACCACAAAGTTTTCAAATCTACACCTTGAGTTACTCAACACATTCTGTATGATGATGAGATTACCCATCAATAAGGAAATCACTAGGCACACTTTTCATGTGAAAAAACTTTTTTCTCAGACTTTTTTTTCCAGTGTATTGTTGTTTTAACCCCCGATGTAAGATGATTCGCCACAGCACCTGTAGGTGTTTCCTGTAAAGAGTGCACTTATGATCTAAGAGGAATGGAAACCAAAAAACTAAAAAAAGTGGGATGCCATTTACTGTATGAGTGGAGCACCTGTAACTGCATTTCAGCTAGTCACCAAGTCAGTAAGCCTTTAGACACAACTGCTGGTTAGCACAGTCTACAGTACCCAAGTGTAGAGTGGCGGTTCCTCACAATAACTACATGCCAGGAAAATGCCTAAAAGAACATATGCTGATCTAAATGTCTCACTTATCTCATGTCAGCTTGTTTAGGCTTTTATTATTCCACCTTTTGAAAGTAGAGACAAGCTGGCTGCCAATCTCACATGCTAGAATTCAGTTGTGCTGAGAGAAATCTCCAAATCAGTAATGGGAAAATGAAAGTTCCTTAAAGAAAAAGCAGTTGCCCTGAACTCTTAGCCTCACATTTTGTGACACTGATATTAAGTTTGACCACTGCTTCGCTGACATGATATGAGTGTGCATGAATTAGATAGGGGGAAAACTCAGTACCTGTTCAGTCACTTTTTACCTTTTACGCATTACTTTAAAAGTTCTTATGACATTAAAAATACATAAAGGACGTTGTGGTGTGTATAAACACTCCCCTGATCTCTTACCCAGTAGCATCACCACAACACCCTCTTCCACCCAAACCCTGTTGGCACAGGTCAATACTGAATAGGAAGTTAAATGCATCACTCTCTATCTGCCCCTTCCTTGTAGATTGTTTTCTTTCTGTCCCTTCTTAAGAGATTCTTTTCTTTTTTGTTCCTTGTGTAACTCCAAACACACATTTCCAGTATACTGGAAATGCTTTTAACAGCTGCTGGAGAGAAACTTTTCACCTCAACATGCTGTGGAGTCGCAACCCCCCCATGCCCCCTGCCCCCCAAGGGGGCGCTTAGGTCCGGACACAGCCATCATGGGATCTGATTACCAGAGGGCTCACTTCCACCACAGCACTGCCCGCCTGCTTGCTTGCGCACCCGCCTGCCTGCCCGGAAACAACATGCCCAGATAAAGCTGCAAGCCAGATGAGCCAGGCAGTGGGGACAGGGAAAAAGTGGATTAAGGCTCTGACAGCGGAAAGAATGTCATTAACGAGCTAGGAAAGAGAGGCTATCAGGGACAGATAATCACCAGCTGCTGGGCCTCTTTCCTCCCTCTCACTGGCACAGTTTCCCTTAAGAGACAATGCACTTCTTGGTGGCCCTGACGTTAGCACAGTAGCCCATGTCACAGTCCACTGACAGGGAACATGCAGGGAGATTACAGGTCAGGATGCAACACAACTACATTCTCTGAGTGGGGTCTCTTCATAAGACAACAGTCCTGGTTCCTCTTAAACCTATCTGTTCATCCCCCTTACTATTCCCAGTTCATAATTTTGTTCATGAGCAAGCCTGATGCTTCTTGAAAATTCTTCCCACGCTTATTTTGGACAAAACTGCCTCCCTCCTAAAGATATTAATATCAGTGGAATTCTTGGTTCTGTATTTGTTTATTCTCCTGCTGTGTGTGTGTGGGTTCCTGCTTACCCACACCATTATCTCCATACCCAACACAGAAAGCACTGGTTATTTGCTACAGCAAGAATTAGTATAGCTCCAGAGTACCAGCTAATCCACATGATATGATCACCCCAGTCTGAACAAAGTTAGCGCAATTCAGCAACATGATGAACCAAAAAACTACATTAGAAAATGGGTGAAAAATTAAGGATGGGAAAATAATGTTGAATGTCATCAAGCACACCATAATGGTGGCAGATCGGACCCAAACAAAGTGCTGTAAACTTAACAAAAATCATGCCACCCTTAAAACCTAATCTACATTAACACGTTTTAAGTGTAACTTTAAAATGCAAAGGCATCATTATGTTGTAGAACTGTGCTGCCTTGCCACCGATGCTATAAATAACTTATAATCATTACATAATAACAACCAGCTTCCTGTGTAAAACTGCTGGAAACCCAGAGTCAAGCCACCGGTACCGGTCAGATATTGATGTGGTAGCTAACATCTGCTCTGAGCTCGGCATTCCATTGTGTGTTCTGTATGGAGGCACCTCATATTTACATTAGTCGGAATGTGTGTGTCCACTTACAAATAACTATTCGCCTAAAGGATAGGTATAATGCAGTAATTTACAGTATCTGTTTGTACAGATGCTACGGAAACATCCACTATTTTTAACCAAAAAATAAATGCAAACGCAAAACTCCCACTAACGTCAATGAGAAACAGTGCAATGCAAATGACAGAAATGGCTGACTCGACATAACCCACGGCGTGAGTGACAATGCTTCGCAAAACCATGAGAAAATTGTGCGCATTTATTTTCGACCTAACTGGAGACTGGCAACGAAGGCGTTAAACAGTCTTCCGACCGTTTCGACAAGGCGAACATGAACAAAAATACGACATGCGTTCACAAATAATTTACCTAAAGTACTTGTGAATTTTTAAAGACAAACATATGCCCACTTCTTTACGGAAATAATGTTGCGAAACCAGGGAATCCAAAATGTCTTTCGTCTTGTTGGCTAGCTTATGACTGTAGGCCGAAGAGCAAGCATAGCGAAATGAACTGTCACACTGTGAATATTGTGTTTTGCAATGTGTTATTTATCGCCTATACACTTACCACAAACATAAACACGCGCATTTGGCACATTAGCTGGACATGCAGACTTTGTAAAGTATGACTCCATCCTCAGGATAGGTGTGATGGGGTAAAATTACCTACGTCGCAACAATTTAACCATTAACACAACTTCTGTAGTATTTCGCACATGCCTACAAGGCGATAATAAAGCCTAACATGTAATGTAGGCTATTCGGTTTTAGAATTCAAGTTAATTAGGCGTAGGGGCCTATATAATCAAGCTACTTAACGTAAGGTAGTTAGCTAGAAAGCTAGCGAGATATAATTGCACATTCAAACGATACATTTAAAAGATTACCTGCTCCTCTTCTGCCGTCAAACAGGCTGCCATTTCTCACGTTCTTTCTTCCGATTTAGACTGCCTTATTCTTTAAAATGTGCTTGTGCTCCTTTTTGGTTAAACAGACTAATAAAAGTCGCCTTATACGCTGTGGTAGAATGAAACAAAGAGATGCAAAAATCGCAGTGAAAAAGATGTAGGCTATTTATACAACCTAGCAATTGCAAATAATCCAAGCAACCACGTAGCTATAGATATCAGCCAATTACCATGAAGAATTCAATTGTAAAGTATTATAGCAACATATTCATCTCCCAGCCTTTTTACATTTCAATGAGACTGAACCACTGCGGTATCTGTACTATTTGCTGTAAATGCAGTCTGGCCGCATTTCAGAGAACCCCTTACAGGCTTGCTACCTAGATCGTCAGGTCTGTCTCTGCCGATGGATCGCCGCTAAAATATCAAACTCCATATTCACTTATTCACATCGTCCCGTAAACGGTAAATTCGGAAGCATTCCCGTGTTGCTGGCTCAGAATCTTTTAATTCCGTCGCTTATTTCTTAAAAAGCAAAGACCTCAGTCACTGAACACTAACTCTAAATTTCCCCCTGCTGGTTACAATAAAAAACTACAGCTTTAAACTGCACAGCACACACGACACGAGCTCCCCCTTCATTCATAAAAAATGACACACACACACACACACACACACACACACACACACACACACACACACACACACACACACACACACACACACACACACACACACACCCCTTATTACCATCTTCGTCACGCGCACACACCTCTCATAGCACTGCCGTTTCCTTGTTACTGGAAGTCCACTGATGATTAAAATAACCCCCACTCATTTCCAGTAAGCCATCTAAACGTTACTTTAAATATCTCTTCTGTTCCTACGAATGTGAAAATACCACATTTCATGGACACATGAGAAAATGCCGGGGAAAGTTAAATGCATTTTCTAGGTATTTTGCTCATCAAAAGGATGATTGAGATGTTGCCAGTGACAACGGCAACTGCCCGGGAAGGAGCCTGCACATTTGGTAAAATGAGTCACCATAAGAGATGGTCTTTTCGAGCCTCTCTTGCGCACCAGTATCATCAATAGGCCTACATGTCATCAAATATCTGCTTTGTTTAAATTTTTACATTACATTATTAGCATTTAGCAGACACCCTTATCCAGAGCAACTTATCAAAATTTTAAAAATCTAATCTAAAAATCTAATCTTTATAAGGAGCAGGCTGCCAACATAGGGGATAGTGGACTTGTCGTCTTTTTGTTTTTGGATCCATACCTAGACACACGCAACTTTGAGATCTATTCAATGTTAGGACTGATTTTTGTGTCGCTCTAGAAAAATCCACTGTTTAAATTAGTGCTCATAGTAGGCTAACAGCAACATAAGTACCCTACAGTGTAAAAAGTTCATAGAGGGCAACTACTTCAAAGCAATTCTAACATTAACTAGCAAGAAATCTTTTGGAATGCACTCTGTTCACCCACAGTGATTCCACATGATTTTCATAACATTTTTGGCTATAGTCCCAGTCTTTACTGAGATCTTCAAAACGCTGTTGAAAAATGCATCGCAACAGCACGAGAAGATATGAAAACATGTAGGGAAAGAGACTAGGTTCTGTCAGAAGTGCCTTTTTGTTTTGTGGCACGTCACTCAACACAAGGCCACGTTACATGGCTTAACTAGGGAGACTACATACAGCTACATTCTTCCTGGTTTCGGTTGCTGACGTCCTGATTGAATTGTAGGATTTAGGTCATCATTGAACGTCAAGTTCAACAATGCTAAGGCCACAATTTTCAAGGTGTAGTATGGAGAGTCGTATGTATTACTACTGCACAGAATCACCAAGGCCCTAAACAAATGGGGTCACATTCATGTTAATTCTCCACCTACAGCCACTAAGAATTTGTAGGTAAAAACTTACAATCACTGAGAAAATATCAACCCATAATGTAATGTGGAGATAAATATCTTCATAAATATATTCACATAGGGAAACTACTAACGTCATGGGATTTAAATTAAATGAGTCTCCATAATGTGCTTCTGTAAAAACTGGTTTTAGAATGTTTGGGGCAGCGTAAGGCTAATACCCTATCACTAGAAAAAGAAAACAGCCCTGTATCAGGACACTTCTAATAACAAGAACAAGGTATTCTTGGATGACTTTCAAGACACTCGGAAGACACCAAAACAATAGACTCCAATTCATTTTCGTGCTCCAACATGACGCCATATCTAAATGTCCCACGTTTATGAGATCTGGAAAAAGAAACGTACGGTAGTACAAGTTTTCAAAGTTCAGTGTGTTATTACAGAATCCTTATAAGTGGACACACTAAAAGATAGAATCCCTCAAATTCAGCCCCACAGTTTAAATTTAATCATTCAAACTCTGAAATTATTCACTGCTACCCATAATTACTACTTCTACAAAAAAAATGTTTTTACCAGATCCTTTTTGATGCTCTATAAGATAAGATAAGAAATACTTCATTAATCCCGAGGGAAATTTGAGTGTCACAACAGCACCGTCCAGCACAAATCAACCACAACAACAGAATAAAATAAAATAAATAGAAAGGTTGCATCTGTCTGTTTGCATTGTGCAGTAATTATATACATTGTGCAATTCTACATTGTGCAGTAATTATATAAGTAGCATATAATAAAATGAGAATAGTGAGATAGAAAAACTTATTGTCCATTGTGCAATGATTATATACATAGTACATAATGAAATATGATACAAAAATGAAACAATTATTACTATTTTACAGTGTGCAATGTGCAATAGAAAAACATTGTTATTGTTATACATTGTGCATAGAAATAATAATAACTGTAGAGTGCAATTCTTAACCAGTTATCTGTGAGAAGGAGTGAGATAGATAAAATAGTTATTGTCCATTGTACAATGATTAAGTGTGAAGGGGAACAGCATAGGGCATCAAGTGTCAGTCTAATCCCATGTTGCGGCAGAGAGGGGAGGAGTTGTAAAGTTTGATGGCCGCCGGCAGAAACAACCTTCTGTGTCTCTCAGTGGAACATTTGGGGGAGATCAGCCTGCCACTGAAGGTGCTCTTCAGTTTAACAAGCCTGTCGTGGAGGGGATGGGAAGTGTTGTTTAGAATGCTCACCAGTTTGTTAAGCATCCTCCTCTCTGCCATTGCCCCTAGTAAGTCCAGCTCAATTCCACCTCCTATGACAGAGCTGGCTTTCCTAACAAGCTTGTTAAGTCTGTTAGCATCCCCAGCTTTCAGACCACACCCCCAGCACACCACTGCGTAGAAAATGGCACTGGATACCACTGACTGATCTGCAGCATCTTGTTGCAGACGTTGAAGGATCGTAGTCTCCACAGGAAGTAGAGCCGACTCCGGCCCTTCTTGTAAAGGGCCTCTGTGTTCTTAATCCACTCCAGCCTGTTGTCTAGGTGCACTCCAAGGTATTTGTAGGAGTGGGCTACCTCGACATCTTCTCCATGGATGGAGACAGGGGTCAGAGTAGGCTTATTCCTGCAGAAGTCCATGACCAGCTCCTTCGTCTTGCTGACATTTAGCTGCATATGGTTCCGGCTGCACCACTCCACGAAGTTGTCTACCAGTCCTCTGTACTCTGCCTCCTGTTGCCCGTTGATACACCCCATGATGGCAGAGTCATCTCCTCATCAACTCCTGAAGGTGGCATGACTCTGAGTTATACCTGAAGTCGGAGGTGTACAGGGTGAACAGGAAGGGAGAGAGGACGGTCCCGTGGGGGGCCCCTGTGCTGCTCAACACTGTCTCTGACAAACTGCTCCCTAGTCTCATGTACTATGAACTGTTGGTCAGGTAGTCCGTTATCCAGGTCACAAGCAGAACATCCAACCGCACGCACCCAGAAATAAAGGCTGTATGATGTTGAAGGCACTAGAGAAGTCAAAGAACAAGACTCTCACAGTGCTCCCAGCCTCGTCAAGATGAGAGTAGACTCGGTGAAGCAGGTATATGATGGCATCCTCCACTCCGATGCGTTCCTGGTAAGCAAACTGCAGGGGGTCCAAAGCTGGTCTGACCAGGGGTCTAAGGTGGGAGAGGACCAGCCTCTCCAGGGTCTTCATCACGTGTGATGTTAACACCACTGGCTTGTAGTCATTTAAAATCTTGGGGTGCTCCTTCTTGGGCACTGGGACCGGGCATGACGTTTTCCAAAGTGTGGGAACCCTTCCAAGTCTCAGGCTCAGATTGAAGATGTTTTGAAAGACTCCACAGAGCTGTTCAGCACATCCCTTAAGCACCTCCATCCTCACTCCGTCATGCAGCTTTGCCTGAGTGGACTCTTTCCAGATGCATTTTCACCTGGTCAGTTGTGATAGTTGGAGGGGGAATGGCAAGGGGGGGTGGGGCAGTTCCAGGGGCCTGAGAAGGCCTGGAGGGGGGGCTGTATGGTGATTTGGGAGGTGTAAATGGTCGAGGGGCTGGGGGTGGGTGGACAAGGACTCCAGTGTCAAAACTATTAAAAAACGGGATTAACTCATTGGCCCTGGCCACGCTGTCCTCTCTCATACGGCTGCTGGTCTGATTGTAGCCAGCGATTCTCCTCATGCTGTTCCACACTTCCCTTGTGTTGTTCTGTTGAAGCCTGTATTCCATCCTCCTCCAATAGGCATCCTTGCCATCCTTCATCTTAATACTCAGTGTTTTCTGGACCTTCTTAATCTCTTCCATGTCCCCAGCTCTGAAGGCCTTCTTTTTGTCATTAAGGAGGGCCTTTATGTCTCTAGTAATCCAGGGTTTGTTATTTGGGAAACACTGTACTGTGTGGGTGGGGATGACTTTGTCCACACAGAAGTTAATGTAACCCGTAATGCATTGTGTTAGCTCATCTATGTCCTCACCGTGTGGTTCAGTCAGAACCTCCTTGTCCGTAGCCTCAAAACAGCCCCTCAGAGCCTCAATTGCATCATGCGACCATCTCCTGAATGTCTTGGTGGTTGCAGGTTGCCGCTGGACTAGAGGCTTATACTGGGGTGAGAGGTGGACCAGGTTGTGATCTGATCTGCCAAGTGGGGGCAGGTCTGTGGAGCTGTTTGTGTCCTTAATGTTGGCATACAGTTAATACAGGGTATTATTGTCTCTGGTTGGACAGTCAACAAACTCGGTGAAGTTTGTCATGGTAGAGGAGAGAGTCACGTGGTTGAAGTCTCCAGATATCTCACACTGTACATCTCCTCACTCCCCAACCCCCACCAGGGACTTCAGCACAGCCCCATCAACACCTCCCCCCATGTCAAGAAACACTGAGCCCCCCTCTACCTCCCCCACCCGCCTGTTTGTTTCCAGCAGTCGGGTGAAGAGGCAGCTGGAGAGACCGCGCCAGAACAAGGCTACAGGTCCGGTGGTATCAGCCCCAGGGTCCTGAAGGCCTGTGCAGACCAGCTATGTGGGATTCTACAGCACCTCTTTAACCTTAGCCTGAGCCAGGAGAAGGTTCCAGTGCTGTGGAAGACATCCTGCCTTGTTCCGGTACCGAAGAAGTCTTACATTACATTTACATTTATTTATTTGGCAGACGCTTTTATCCAAAGCGACGTACAAAAGTGCAAATAGTGAGCAAACAACAGGCACAAGAGCAAGATGTGTAAAGGTCATATAATGCAAATAGTGCTGAAGCTGAGCGCAAGGTCAGTGACGCGAGCCAACTAATCTTCTCCAGCTGCTCTCAATGACTATAGACCTGTTGCCCTAACATCTCACATCATGAAAGTACTGGAGAGACTGATATTGGCCCATCTCAGACCTCAGGTGAGCACCTCCCTGGACCCACTGCAGTTTTCCTACCGCCCCGAGGTTGGAGTTGAAGACGCCATCATCTACCTGCTTCAGCGAGCCCACTCTCACCTGGACAAAACAGGCAGCACTGTGAGGATCATGTTCTTTGATTTCTCCAGTGCCTTTAACACAATCCAGCCTACACTGCTGCGTGAGAAGCTCCAAGAGATGCAGGTAGACGCCTCCACAACCTCCTGGATTATTGACTACCTGACGGACAGACCACAGTTTGTACGGCTGAGGGGATGCGTGTCTGAGCGGGCGGTTAGCAGCACAGGAGCACCGCAGGGAACTGTACTCTCACCTTTCCTCTTCACCCTGTATACCTCAGACTTCCAATACAACTCGAGTCCTGTCATCTGCAGAAATTTTCAGATGACTCTGCAGTTGTGGGGTGTGTCAGTGGTGGACAGGAGACTGAGTACAGGGAACTGGTGGACCGCTTTGTGGCATGGTGTGGGAACAACCACCTCCTCTTAAATGTGACCAAGACAAAGGAGATGGTTGTGGATTTTAGGAGGAACAGGACTAGGCTGAACACTGTTTCCATCCTGGGAGAAGAGGTGGAGGTGGTGGAGGGCTACAGATACCTGGGCGTTCACCTGGACAACAGACTGGACTGGAAATGTAACACTGAGGCTGTCTACAGGAAGGGACAGAGCAGACTCTACTTCTTGAGGAAGCTTAGGTCCTTCAATGTGTGCAGCAAGATGTTGCATATCTTTTACCAGTCTGTTGTGGCAAGTGCAATTTTCTTTGCAGCCATCTGTTGGGGTAGCAGCATCAGAGCCGGCGACTCTAAGAAACTTAACAAACTGATAAAGAAGGCGGGCTCTGTGCTGGGGACTGCTCTGGAGCCCCTAGAGTTGGTTGTGGAGAGAAGGATGTTGTCAGTGCCCCGGCCCCCTAGCTGTGTGTTTGTTTTCTTCCCCTGTCCATGTGCTTTTGTTTTCCTTGTGTTCTAGCCCCGCCCCTGTCCCCGCCTGCCTCGTTGCTTCATCGCCGCCACCTGCCTGCCGGCTCACCTGTTCCCCATCACCTCGTCTGCTCTGCCCTATTTATGCCCTGCCTGTTCCTGTCTCGTTGCTAGTTCGTAGCAGTGTTATTCTTGACCTGTTTCGTCCCCGTGTTTTTGTTGCTGGATTTGCTTTGTGTACCGTTCGCTCTCGCTTGTGCCCCGACCTGGTTTTTCTGCCTGCCGTTTTTGCCCTGTCTGCTTGTTCGTCTGCCTGCCCCGTGCCTGACTCCGCTTCTGCCCAACTTCGCTCCCGGAATTGCCCTCGGACTGTCTCCTGGTTCCTGACTCTGCCTGTTCCTGACTTCGCCCTGGTTTTTCCCACGTACTGCTTACCCGTTGCTGACCCTGCCTGTTCCCGGCTCACGAACTCTGCCTGCCGATATTAATAAAGACGCACTTTACCCTCATCGTGCGTGGTCTGCTGTTGGGTCCCTCGTCTGTGCCGTAACAGATGTTGCACAAGGTGCTCAGCATATTGGTCAACAATACACACCCCCTACACAACCTACTGGTCAGACAACAGAGTGTCTTCAGTCAGAGGCTCCTTCAGCTCCGCTGCAATAGGGACCGTTACAGGAGGTCATTCCTGCCCACCGCAATAGCCATCTTCAATGACTCCCAGGAGAGGAGACTCCTCCACTGAGTGGCAATTTGCACAAAGCACAACACACATTTTTACTTTTTACTTTTAATTTTTGCACATTCTATTTTTATTCTATTTATTTCATTTAGCTTAGTAGTTTTTCTTTATAGATATATACATATATATATTTTGGAATTCTACCTCATTGTGTGTGTTTCTGTAAGTTACGTGTGTCTTTGTCATTTTGTGATTGCTACTGTAACACTGGAATTTCCCCTTGGGGATAAATAAAGTACTCTATCTAGCTATCTAACTGAAAGCGCTGGGGTGCTGTGACTGGAGCTCTGCTGTGACCGAGTGGATGACGTCACACGCTGTGGTCGTGTCGGCTGATGGCGGAACATAAACAGTAATCATTATAGCATGTGAGAAATCCCTTGGCAAATAATAGGGACGTAGGCCCAAGTTCAATGTCCAGGCTGCAGACTCTATCCTTGACAGTAATATGCCCCGGATTACACCATCTGTTAATGAGAACGGCAAGCCCCCCTCCTTTCTTCTTACCACTCTTCCTTCGGTCTCTGTCTGCCCGTATTGTCTCGAAGCCGGTGACAGTGGAGTTGTAGTCTGGGATATCTTCATGGAGCTAAGTCTCCATAAAACACATGATACTGCACTCCCAAAATTCCCTCTGACTCCTCACCAGTGGCGTCAGTTCATCTGTCTTATTCACCAGTGTCCTCATATTTCCCATAATGATGGAAGGGAGATACGGCTTGTATATCCTCTTCTTCATTTGCTGTTTAATCCCCGCTCTGCTGCCATGGTATTTCCTCCTTATTTCACCCGGAATATGTTGCTGGTATTCCACGGGGGCAGCTGCGGATCGCCATGATAGGAGTTCCTCCCGAGTGTAAACAAAGGGAGCCTGCTCCCCCCGACATGCACTTGCATATCGTCTGGGTGAAAAAAGTTTTCTGATGAGCAGGAACGTCATTCTTAAGTGACTAAAAGAAGAGAAATGCTAAAAAAGATGCTAAAAGCCAAAATAAATAGACAAAACAATACAAATAGGTTGGAGCGGTTGCAATGGGCAGACACCTGTGGCAGTGCCGGAAATAAATCATTTGTTTGCCAACAAATTTTCAAAATTACAACAGTTTTCCTGGCAGCCAGGTTTACCTCGCCGTTAAATCTGGGACAAAATGACTGACGGGCCCAAGGCCTGCCCACCTTCCATCTGGGCACTCACAAAAAGAGTGCTTGCAGCATTGGTGTGGTGCGGCCTTGTTCTCGCGCATCAATGGGCCACTGAGTCCGCGTGTAACATCACCCAGGAAAAATCCTCCACTATATAGTGCTTTCGCTGCAAGGTAGAAAGTCTACCGCGGGCAGCCAGAACAAGACAAACAGCGCACTGACTGCCATTAATGGACCATGCTGGCTAATCAAGAATCTGGCCTGCTACATCTCATGGTTGCTGGGGATTTAATTTGGCCAGTTCTAGTATGTGCTCCCTCGCATCAAGCATTAAGCTCATTAAGGACAATGGTTCACAAACACCATCCAAACAAGTATGATGTTATTAAGGGATTCTACACAGCTTTGCGTCAATCTGTAGTTCAAATGTTGCACCTTGTATTTGACATAACTGTAATATGAAGCATGTTATTTTTGTTGAATTATATTGTCTACACATTAAGACAAAGAATGAATATGCTGAAATAGGCCTAAAAATGTAATACCAAAAAGGAACCAAACTAGCAGAGCACTTTCATTTTAGGGAGGATTATATTGATGCTCAGAGCTACAGTGTTTGAAGCAGTTTTCACAGTGCTGGATTTTGGCAAGTTTATGACCTGGAATTATTTCAGTAAACACCCAGTAGCCTAGTATAAATCAGCATGGAATGGTACTTATACTATGGAAAAGGTATCTACTAAACAGGAAATATAATATAATGTCATAATCTGAGAGACACTCTATGCATTGTGGTAGACAGGCAGGCTCGCCGGCAACATTTAAATTATTCTGGCTGAATCGTAATAAATGAGTGCATTCATCTATCTGCTTTAATGCGGAGGTGCAGAGATTATGCGTGTGGCCGTAGGGAAATAAAATATGATGATTTGAGAACTGTGGTGTTGAGATGACAGGTACACAGTGTTCCTGGAAAGCTTTTGGTGACTAACATGAAGCCTCCCCCGTTGACCACATGCTTCTTGCCTTACTTTCGGTATATTTTTAGTCCACTGCGACCATAAGTGATGAGGCGCCTTTTGTTAACAATAGCTCTAAGACAGACTTTCGGTGGTCCATGCTTGAGTTTATCTTTCATGATAGATCTTGTGCTTTGGCTAGATGGGGGTAAGGAACCTAGTCAATTCTCCCTTTGGAGTCTGCCCATTATTTTGAGCAACTAACTCTGTCAGTTATCTAGCGGTTTGGTCAATTGCGTAGATCACTGAAATTCAGTACTGATGCACTTCTTCTGATTTGCCTTAGTGAATCTTCATTAAATAAGGGGCATGTGTTAAAATTATACCTGTGCAAATCATCCTGTGGGGTTCCCTCCCTATTTACTCATACCCCTGAATAGTAACAAAATGTTATAAAACAATATAGATACTAGATCTATAGTATCTTTCTGAACAACTATATTGTTTCCAACCATGCTACACTTTATTCCCAGAAACAGAGCATAACATTCATTCACACGCCTGCAGCTGGTATTTTTGTTTCTGGCATGGATTACACTTAGACTTTCTCTTACTGACTTTCATGGGGGTGGGGGTTTCCAATTTTGCTTCTTTTGGTTTTCATTTGTCAGCTACTTTCCTGAGTTCAAAGCTCAGATATTTTGACATTTATTTTGCACAGAGTTAATGCTTTCTTTGTAGATCTGGATGCAATAATCTTTGTAATGCTGGAATGTCCATTTTCAGACAAGTGTGAGCTTCTTAGCAGAGAGAACTGAAATATGGACTTCATAATTCCCTCTATAAGGACCCTGGGACCCATAGATGCAAAACAGCCCCAAGACATATTAATCTATTGTAACATTTCACAGTTTATTTCTACACACACAGAAGCCATTTTGAAGGCAAGCCACAAAAGAACCAATTTGAATTTTCCATGCTTCATCTGAATGATAAATGGAAGCAGGTTCACACTGTAAGGACCCACTTATATGGACACAGGCCTGGCCCTATGGCAGCACTCAGGAGTGCATTGCACCCCCAGATGGACCTCAGTGCACCCCCAGTTGTCTTATATCCCAATGTCTACATAGTATGCATGACGTTTTGTGCACCCCCATGGATTGCAGTTGCACCCCTCTGTATTTTCTCTTGTGACAATAGTACTTTCCTTTGTGCAATAATACTAAGATTTGATTTTAAGTGTAACATTTTAATATTAAAGAGAAAAATATGTACATTTGCAAAACACAACTAGTTCAGAAACTCATTCAAAATTAGGGAGAAACCACCGCATTGAATCGAGCCCTAAACGTTGCTTCAAACACGAACTCACTGCGTGTAATTTTAATTTAGAGCTGATGTCGATCAGTGCTGCAGCTACCATTCCCAAAAGATATTGCAGGTAATGGTAGCGGCGAGTCAGTATGCCTGATTATACCCACAGGCTCATATGGCAAGCCGTTTTAACATTTAATAGCTAGCCTGGATATGTATTGCAAATATCCGTAATTCAATTCTTCAAAAGGAACATTTCAGATAGGCACAATGACATTCTTCTTATCCACAGTTGTCATTTCAGACAGGCACAACGTCATTCTTCCTAGGACAAATGACACCACTTTTGCCATTCATTTGTATTGGGCTTTCAATTTCGAATGCCCACAACGTCATTCTTCCTATCCAGAATGAACATTCTGGATGTCTGTAATAGAATTCTTACTAGGAAAAACTCCCATTTCAGATATCTACAATCCAAAAGTTACTAGTCATAACTGGTGTAACGGACCGTAGTTGATCTGTGATCCGTCCGGATCCCCCCTACTAGTAACAATTGGATTGTAGATATCTGAAATGGGAGTTTTTCCTAGAAAGAATTCTATTGCAGACATCCCAAAAGATGTGCTTTCCTTTCAACCAAGAAGCGATGGTCGGGTAAATATGCAACGACAAAAAAAAAAAAAAACAAAAAACAAAAAAAAACAATGCAATTAACAGCTTATGAAATCCACTCCCTCATTTCAGACACAGCAGGACGAAAAAAGAACACACATAAACGTTTGCTTGACATAAAAACTGCTTTTTTATATTTATTGCTCCCTAATCCTGCCTTTTCGAACATAACAAAAGATCTCCTGGTTTCAAACACGTAAAAGCCACACATCATTTACACAAGGAGTTGTTCGAATGCGCTGATACCGAAATCTCCAGCTGAGCATCACTGAAACCGGGCCTCTATGGTTGTGCCAGCGTCATTTCAAATGTCAGGAGAGCCGCGGTAAATGCTGAAGGCCATTGTAAACAGTGACTCGCAATGGAAGAGCGTTGAGGTTATATTCGCTTACATCTTATGGGATCGGAGGCCGAATAGCACTTCCTGTTTTGGCAATTGCAACACATCCCTCCTCTACACATCAAAGTCAAAACGACGGTGGAGTATCGTGTGTGTTTACATCAGCCTGCCAGGGTTAGAACAGACTGGACCGGAAACAGAATAACGTGCCCAGAACCATCGCATTGACTGAGTAACAGTTGCTGCCATTAGATTTTTTTTTATTTAAACCCACCTTGTGATAGATTATCATATTAAGTCTTATTAAGTCTCTAGCATTGATTTATTTTACGCTTGAAAATTTAGGGAAATTAGCGAAATACCGCACCGCTGCGGCTATTGTACTTTGACGACCATGTTTTGAAATAAAGAAAACTAGTAGTGTTGCCCTAATCGTTTCACTTTTGTAATATTTCTTGACATGCAATTGTCGTATAAAGTACGACTGCTGTAAGTCATTCTTCTGTGTCAAGAAAACGTTCTCCAATGGATAGGCAGTACCAGAGCGGTAGAGAAAACAGAGTGGCGGCACTCCTGTAGGACACCGTTGTAAAGGAAAGCGAAGTCACTTGCGGCCAGCTTCCGGGTTATGGGGACTGTCAATAGTTCCAAACATTGACGTCCATTGCGTGGAAAGCGGTTGAAGCACATTGCAAGCCAAACAACCTCGGCGGTAAGTTGGTACACTAAGTACATTTTTAGTAATCATTCAGTGTATTATTCGTCAGTGATAGAGCTCATATAATACATATTGTTGTATTTTTGTGCTTAACAGTAACTGTTAATATTTATGGTAATAGTTTTCATACTGAACCGTGGCTTAGCAAGCTTTCGAGGTTAACGTTCTCATTTCACATTTAAGCATTAGTAGCATTCACTTTTACTGACTGATGTATGGTAACTTTACCTGTTAAATTATCAAGGGAATTATGACAGTTTGCTGCAGTGGTACCACATTAATACACTTGAGTAAGATTTATGCTTCACTATAACTGGCCAACCTGATATTAGCTAGTTAGCTAGCTCGCTAGTTTTATGCGGCCATCAAATCGTTAGCGTAAGCTCGTGGTCAGGAAATGTGAGCTCGTGATCAGGGCATGAAAAGTATGTGCATAGTGGACTCGGAGTTTTCAGTAAATTTCCACTTCTGAAATCGTGTATACCACTGAAGCGGGGCTCCTCCCCTGATCACAGTGAATGCGACACCATTTGAAGATACGGGTAGACAAACTATGAGGAAAGGTGAAAGTTTTTTCTTGATTAAATACATCTCTTGTCTTTTTCTTGTCATCTGGTGTTTGCCAATTAGGTTGTAGTGAACGTCACACGGTAAAGGCAGCAGGTGAGACAAGTGGTCGTTGCGTTTTATACAGTTAGTCAGTATTTTTATTTTTAATAATAATTTATTTTTAATAAGTAATTTGCACCCTAATACACTCTAAGTTGTATTTATGCAATTTCAGATGAGGAGGCCACATCCATGGCAAGAAGCAATCTGCTTGGTATTGGCCTGATTGTAGGAGGCCCAGGTACAGAAGGACCATGATGGATACAGTCGTCCTCATGGTTCAATCCATGAAATATATATTTTTTTATGAACAAAGTTAATGATCAAAGACAGGAAGCATTAGGATTAAAGGCGTTGAAAGTAATTTAGTAAATAAGAATATGTTAAAGAATTAAGAGCATATTTAGAATTGAGGCAATCATTATACAGTAGGCATTAAATGTAGCAATCAAAAGTCATACACAAAACTCTAATCAGTCGTATTTGTGATGTCAATTTCAGATGACAAGGCGGGCAGAGCATAGCCTGATGATCAACTGGCAGTCATGCTAGGAATGGACAGATCAAGTACATCCATGGCAACAAGCAAGGTGCTTGGTAGTGGCTTGGTTGTAGGAGGCGCGGGTGCAGAAGAACCCAAGCAGACGTTGGTTTTCTTCGCCTTTCTGCTCTGGCTCTTGCTGCCAAGGTGCCCTGTGTCCATTTTCTTTTCCCTCCTTGCAGCTCTGATACATTTCATTTCTATTTGTAATCTCAGCCTGATGTACCTAGTAGTAATTTTTTTTTATTCAGATTATGGCACGATGGAAGTCTGCTGTCTAGGAGCATGGCCTCTGTTTCCAGAAGTGCCACCGCATTGGGGAGCTCCACGAAGGAAGCAGTTGTCCTCATCCGGCTGAGCATGTCTTCCTGGATGTCCAGCATTGTTGTTGTAGCCATCACCACACCACTTTGAACTGGTCTCCATCCCCCCTAACGACCAATCCTCAGGCCACGAAATAGATGGATTATCCCCTGCAGGAAGTTGATGGCCTTCTGATGTTCTTCTGGTCTGAATTTGCTCAGGGCTGTCATGACGTGGCGTGAGGACATCAGGTCAAACCAGTGGTCAACTTGCTGCAGAAACCATGATGTGGTGACATATGATTGGGGACGCTGTTCCACCTCCACCAGGTACCTAAGGCCAGCACTTGTTGCCTTGCTAAATACATTCATTGCTGTGCTCACCTTCATCTTTTCAAAGTGGCTGGGCTGAAATGTGGCTCTGGACAGGTTTGGGGCCAATTTCAAAGCCATGCCCTCTTGAAATGCCACCAGATCCTCCAGTTTGCCAATGGAGACTTCGTTGGAGGGAAGCTTCTCCTTTTCAACCACATCTGGTGGAATCAAGAAAGTCTGCCCACGGACCAGGGCACTTTTCAGGTTTTTTTACATCAGGCATGAAGTACAGCCTTCTGTGTGGTTGGACTGGATGTGGAATGGATGTGTGGTTGTAGTCCACTCCAAAGGACTTCCACATTGCTCTGTTCGGGCTCCCCATATCCGTTGTGACATTCATTACATGAAGCCCAACAGAGGCTGCTCTTTCTATGATGCTGAGGATGATCGATCGGTATACTGCCCCATCAGTGGAGTTACCACTGAAGTGGTAGGCCACGACCTGCTTCCACCGTGTGGTGATTCCTGCCAACATGAAGACGCAGGCATGTGTTGCAGCTCCTCCATGTCCAGGCAGTGTGATATCCCCATAGAGCCTCCCTGTGCTCGTGTGCAGCTCCACACTTGGGGTGATGGCCACCTCATCCACAGTGAGTACACACTCTCTTTCCATGTCACTCAGTACCACTGTTTTTAGTTTAAGCATTTCAAATAGCTCTCCCAGTATTCCAGGCTCCAGTTTAATATGTTGCATCCACCTTTGTAGCGTTCTAATGTCTGGTAAGGGGATGTGCATGTCCTGGAGTGTTTTGTAGCCAGTTGTACCTGCCATGAAGCGGATTTGGATAGCTTTTTTAATGGTTTCCTTTCCCCACCGTATCCCTCTTTTATTCTTTTGTCCAATTGCTTTAATTTGGTCTGTTGTAAAAATTCTTGCCAATTTCCTCTGAATCAAAAAGGTTTTCTTTCTTAATGTTGCATTTATTCTTTTTTGCTGTTTGAGTGCTCTTTCTGCTCTTTTTCTCATTTCTTTTTCAATTTTCAATTCTTCCATCAGGTGGATTATGGCTGGTTCCTCGCTGGCTCCTGGCTGACTGGCTCCTGGCACTACATCCTCCCTGTCCCTCTCAATGACCTCACCATTGGTGCTTTCTGTGCCCTCAATTTGTCCCTCAATCTCTGTAATAACAGTAAGGCTTTGTTGTTGATGATGTTATATGGTAGAAGAGTAGGCTACACAGTGTGTAAAAAGTTGGTTCTCCCCAGTGGTCAACATATTTGCATGTCTTTCTCACAAAAGTGTCATGGATATGTCAGCTTCAGACCTCTCCAAACTAAGGGGACCATAACGAATGTTCAGTACTATGTGGTACTAAAATGTGGTACATTCTATGACTCAAAGACTGGAGGCTGTGATCGCAATGAAGGGGGACACACTTGAATTGGTTTTGAATTGATTGATTCTGCTGTGGACTCATACTTTCATGGGACTTTTATAGGGAGAACAAACTTTTAGACATGGTGTAGACATGACATGGGGAAATATTTTGAGTTCACATGTCATACCAAAGTTTGTTGTGGCACAATAGGTGTGGTCACTGGCCATTCCAGTGACCCCTACCAGTGCTGGCAGAATTCGCTGCAAAGGAGCCTTCCTCCTGGGTTTAGGGCGGTGTACAAAAAGAGTCAGAACAGCATCAGCCCTCAGTTTCAGTTGACCTGTTTTTGCCCTGACGAACTGATCCTCCTCAAAATGTTCCTGCAGAGAGGTTTTCCAAGTTCAGGTTCCACACGTAATCCAGACATACATAATCTTCATAATGGTTGTTGGAATTTCATTGTGCTCCACATTTAAAATCATGAAACCCTTTGAAATTTTAACCATAAGGAACTTGTACGTTTCACCTGAGTAAACACAACTTACCTGACAAAGTTTTCTGCTGTTATAATCTTTTGTTATGGTCAGGTTACTTCTGCTGACCATAGCCAACCATCTCTTCCTTCGCTCTATGTCCTTTGGGAAGCCATACATCTGTATGCCCTTCTCAGATCGATTACTGCATCCAAATGCCGCACAACCAACCATGGTATGACAATTTGTCTATAAAATGTTAGATGTAGCCATTGCTGTCAGACAGTAGTGCAAACCACAGTGCGCGGGTGACAACCTCTTCCTATCTGCTACAGTCTCCCTGACTTAGATGAGGTGAGAGGCCAGGGCTACGCTTGAATAGTCATTTTTGCCTTGGAAGGTTCCTATGGGAATGAAATTTCCCATAAGTTTCTAAGTGCCAGCCATGATAAGAGCTAGTTGAATTGTATAAGTGCTTAGAAAAGATGCTTCGATGCTTCCTTTTGATTCTCCTTTAGCATAGGGTACATTTTGACCATCCTATTTGACAGGAAAGAAGATAATGACACCCCACAACTCCATGCAGCTGCAACAACAACCAATCAGTGTGACCCACATCAATAACACCTAGCTTCGCATGGTTCAGGACCCTTCACTGGGCTTCAAGACACTCACAGAGGATGATGTGTGTGTGTCTGTCTCTTCCCATCTCCTCTGTAATTTTAAGTAACTGTCCATTTTGCCTCCAAAGTTGTGTTAACAAGATAGATGTGGCGCCTCCCTGAACCCCAATGCACTGGGTGGTAGCGGTGTATGGGTACTTTGTTGTAATGACTTAATGCATAATGTTTGTGAATGTGTTGTCCTGTTATCTGCAGTGTTCTCTCCCTCCATTCTCGTTTGTCTGTGCTCTGCTTACCTAGGTCCCAGGATGCAGAGGACCAGAAAGATGTAGGATATAATATGATTACGTTGCAGGTCTTTTGTATTTGTTTCAGGTCCCTTTGAATGAGCCTTTTCAGGAGGGAGGCATGATGACCCTGACTTCAGCTGACACCTACCCTAACACCCCAGCCTCCAGCATAATGTGCTGCCTCCTACATTGTATTTCAATTGAATTGATTGAAAGTAGATACTAATTTCTACTAATGACAATTTCTTTTTAATCAAAATGATTTTTATTTAATGTTGCATTTGATATCGTCTCAGGTTTCAGTTCCCTCTCTGATGTTCTTCTCAATGCTTATTCTACATTAAGTTTTGTAGTGAAGAGGATTTTGTGTTTTTTTTTTTTTACTTTTTTTTTTTTACAGTTTCATTTCTTCACTATATCCCTTTCTTATTCTTCAGGTTGTGGCGGTAGTAAGGAGTGTATGGTCAAATCTGCCTACTACTCGTATGTTGTGGTAAACCGTTTAATAAACCATTTAATAAATGAGTGTTCATTGAAAACCTACATTTGTGCCAGCCTTCCGTTTTTATTGCGGTCTCACAAGCTGGGATGTAGCATGTTTCTTGAATGTACTTACCTGACACCTGTACTTACCTGAATGTACTTGCTAACGCATTCCTATACAGATGAATGTCTACAGGCTCTGAAATCCACAGTTCTTGTTGGCTCGCTTGATGAGGAGAAAACTCCCCACGTATACACTCAAGCCACATAGGAGGAGATGCATGCTATCGTCAAACCCAGGACACACTGTACTGGCCCAATATGCAAGCTGAAATCAAAGACTTTGTGAGTACATATTTGACTTGCAATGAATATGTAAGGAATTAGCAGAAAGAGACTATGCTACCTCATGAAATACCTAGCAGGCCATGGCAAATCGTCTGCATGGATTTGTACAGTCACAGGCAGAAGAACTCTTGATAGTGGACCACTACTCAGATTTTTGGGAGATTGAGCTACTCCCTGACCTATCAGCAGAGACGGTTATAAAGTAATGCAAGGCCTAGTTTTCCCAGCGTGGCCAGCCAGACAAGGTCATAACTGATAATGGCCCACAGTTTGGTGCTCTGTTCAAACACTTTTCCCCCAGCTGGGAATTTGAGCATGTTACTTCCTCTCCCAGACATCCAAAATCAAATGGAAAAGCTGAGTTGGCTGTCAAGATTGCAAAGAACCTCCTGCGCAGGGCCATGCTTGATGGAGCTGATCCTTAGAAAGCAATACTGCACTGGAGGAACACTCCCACTGAGAACATGGACAGCAGCCCAGCTCAGCGGCTGATGTCGAGATGGCTGAAAAACATCTGTTAAGGGTTAGCTGACCCAGACACTGAATCGCCCCGACCACTGTCAGCCCACCACAATGCGAGACCAGGTAGATAGCCAAGAAACTTTAACAAGTTGGGTAAAACTTACAGTAAAAAATTCACTGTCAGCACATCCTGGAGTCACCCCCTCTGCCTATTCTTCCCACTGCAAGCCCAGCGGAACCATAACCCCTCCCCCCAAGGTTAGCGCCCCCCACAGATAAGTGTACACACCAATTCCACAGCACACAGTGGTCCTTCACACCTTCACACTCAGGCAGCAAACAAACACTGCAATTTCCCCTCACAAGCTGCAGTTGGCGCCTCCCTCTGGCTGGGGTGAGCCAGTCCTGACACGGGGCTGACCAGGTGGGGGTCGCAGGCTGCCACCGGGAACGCTCACACATTCACACGTATATAGAACAGGCGTTGCTGCTGATCACCTTCCTTCCAGCAGCAACGCCAAAAACACCAATCTAACAAAGGAATCCCCCAAAACACCCTTGTGTCCCATAAAAAGAGTCCTTTGCTGTCCGGACGCCAGGCTCCACGTAGTCATGCTGCCGGGTGGAATTGCGCTGCCTCTCCAATCCGATCCCTCGCCGCGCTCTGCAATCCCTACGAACGCGAAGAGGGAACTGAGAAGCCAGCGGAGCCACCCCTGGTCACACACACACATGCCTCGTGCGGGACGGAATAAAGTACTTTCCTTACGGGCAGCAGGGCGGACGCTCCTGCTATTTGCGCCAATCGACCAGCCGGGCAGCAGCTTCTCCGGGGCGGGTCTGCGTTCAGCAATCTTCCTTTTCCCCGGCTCTCTGCTCCGGCGATGCTCCGCCCTGCCAAAGTCCCGCACAAACATAAACACGCAACCACAACCGAAAAAAGGAAACCCCGAAAACAATCAAACGGAAAGAAAAAGGAAAAGGAAAAGGAAAAGGAAAAAACTCAAAAAGCAACTCAATAAACACCAAGACAGAGCACTTCCCCATGCACTCCTGCTGCTTTCTCCAGGCGGCTGTTCCCCATCTCACCCCAACTGGCTGCCTCTTAAAGGCAGTAAAGCTCCCCTACACGCCCCGCTCACAGGTGCCCGGCATCACTCGCTCGTTATTCAATCATTGAATAATTGCTGTGCCGCGCCATTACGCAACTCCCCAGGCTGCCCAAACCACCGCCCGACACATCCATACCGGTAACAAACAAGCTCCTGTAGTCATGTGTTGTCACAGGCGTCACTGAGAGGTTCCGGCACCGAAAGCAGCTAGCCAAGTCTTTTTACGACAGGTCAGCTCGTGATTTGCCAGAGCTAGACATGGGGGAGACGATCCGCATGAAGCCTCTGCCAGGGGATAACACAAAGTGGTGCCACGCTCGTATCTGGTGAATGTCGACAGGTCCATATATCGACGCAACAGGGTGGACCTGAGAGTGGCGGAGCCAACTGCTTTGCCAGCCTTGGGTATACACGAACCGGAATTGCCCCTCACTCCAGAAGAGAGTGTTGCTGAAGCCCCAATATCTCCATGCACACCAGCTCCTGTCAAGTCCACACCAAAGACTTCACTTGATCCAGTGAAACCCTCATCCCTGGAGGGACACATCTACACAAGAGCTGGACGGCTGTCCAGGCCACCTCAGAGGCTCAACCTCTAACAAGTCACGCACATATAGGCTAAGATTGAGAGAGGACTTAATTGCACTCCATGTTTAAAGTGTTCAAATTTTGTTGGTGTTCTTGATAGTGTTTAAAATTCATTGTACCTTGTTTAAATGTTATCTTGTGTCAACTTCTAGGTCCTAGCCTAAACACATAGTTCAGCACTTAAGTTGCATTGAGGAATTTGTGCTCCATCTGTGAAGACATTATGTAAATGTAACATCTTTAGTCTTTGCTAAGATGGGTAACAACATTACCAAACACGAGCCCAATTAACAAAGCCTTCACAAGGTGATTTCTAGGGACCTGCGCATGACTCCCTTAAAAACAGGTGGTTCAGAATCTCTACTTACTTGATTATCTTGACATCAATCCATAACAAAAGTTTTATATATGTGATGGGGCTACCCGGTTGGCTGGCAAGACACGTGATTAGCATGGTGACCTATAAATAAGCAACAGTAGCCAGATAATGAAAAAACGCCTTACCTGTTGTGGTTCCGGTTTTTCCCCTGGACATTCTGAGTTCCTGTTGTGCGAAGGTAGGCTGGTGTTTCCATTTGGGCTTATGCTGTCTTGAATTGACTTGGGCAGAACTTATGAGCGTTGTCTATGTAGGTTTCCATAGACGGACTGGTGGCACTTGAACCTCCTGTCATTCCGAGCGCTGAGGTAAAGCAACAGTTCAAATGTGAGGGCATATGGGTTGTCTTGGCTTTATATGTACTGTAAAGGTAATTCTGCTCCTGATCGCGTCACGAAAGAAAGTGTACCAAATGTGAAAATGTTCAAGGGAATATGGCATTAGAGTGCTATTGTTTAACAGTTTTTCTATTTTTTTTTATAGGACAATACTGGCTGCTGTTTTGCCGGGTTGTGATTTTATTAGTACACTAGCTCTGTTAACGCTGACCGCGAAAAGAACAGAAGCCCGCTCAAGTAGTGCCGTTTCCATATAGATGTGCCGGTAGCTAGCGCTTTGGTGGCGAGCTACCCTCCGGCTAGCACCGGCTAATTCATCTGTATTACTAAACGGGGCGGCACTTACTGGGTATTTGTATGGTGCTGTGCAGTCTCCCGTGTGACAAACCAACTGTGTATCGGGTTGGGGCTTGGGGCGTATATTGTTTTTATTGTTCTCTTTGTTTTTTAACCGTGCAGTGGGTCTGGGACTCCGTGCTGGTGTAGGTGGGGGCGATTGCGCGCTCGGAAGGTACATCCTTTTCCTCACCGTTTGCTGTGTGTGCATGTACACGAATGTGTGAGTTTTTTAAATTACACTTACTCACTTGCTCTTACTTCACCCTTTTTGCAGTGTGTGTGCCACCATCACTACTATTTCCCGTTCCTCTTCCTGTAGGTTGCCCTCTCTCTCCCCGCAGCGCCCTTACCCGCATGCACCGCAGTAACGCCCCCGATGGTCGGGAGGACGAACGGTGAGGGTTTTATTTTGTGATTTTTATTGCTATTTTTATAACTCGTGGTCTGTGTTTTTATTTGTTTCTTTTATCAGCTATCTTAATAAACTAGTTGTTTTTTATTGTGGAATTCACGTCTCTGCTTGCTTCATTCAGTTGGAGGGACTTGTGCGCGGGGAGCAAATATCTTATTAAAGAGGGTGTTAATTATTTCTTTGGGTGAAATTCCCAAAGTGGCGTAGTTCGGAGTCTAGCATCTGTAACATTCACAAACACCTCTCCGAATAGGGCAGCAGAGAGTGAAGAGGTGGCTTATCAGCTCCATCATGAATGGCCCTGCGCAGGAGGTTCTTTGCAATCCTGACAGCCAACTCAGCTTTTCCATTTGATTTCAAAAAAGCAAAAAACCCCCCAATAGATGAATCCAGCGAAGTACTGGAAGTAGACAAGTCGCCATTACTGAGGTGACATCTCCCTACAATATGTGAATGCAAGCTGTCCTCGGAAGGGCACAATTTTCTAATTTTTTACCTTTCACTTTCAACTTTTGACAACGATGTCAAGGCCATATGGTCACAGTTCACACCTACAACTTTGCCTATAAATCGGTTGCCGGATTCGTCTATACTGTTTTCACAATTTATTGTCTCAGATTCCAAATTTAAAATCTATTAATGTAAGACTTTTTTCCAGCTGGTCTACACAGTACATCATGACAAATCAGAGGAAATGTCCAAAACCTTTCAAAAAACTAGAAAAAAAATTAAAACCAAAACTTTGTGTTGGGGGGTTCAAATTGGCAGCATAGAGCATAGACGTAACCCAAGTGAGCACCTGAACTATTTGTCTATTAATCCGTTTATTTACCAAAATTTCCAGAGGTTCGTGGGTATACAGTGAACCTAGAAAATTACTTTTCCAACACACCCGGTACTAAGCCCAGGAAGACCAAAAATTTGTCTAAAACTGCTACAGAGGAGATGGTGAAACCTAGCATGGCAGCTAATGCTAGTCTCGTTGGGTTAGAACCAAAGTTTCTGCAAGCAGTCAAGAAAATGACGGAGAACATCACCAATATGATAAACACTAAGATAAGTACTGTTCTAGAAGCAATTCATGACCAAACAAGCCAAATACAATCATTGGCCCAGCATATTGGCGAAGCGGAAGAGAGGATTGCAACGCTGGAGTTGGTAGCCGAATCTGCCGAAGCTAAAATGGTGGCCTCAGAGAAGCAAGTGTTTAAGTTAGTGGACAAGTTGGACGACCTAGAAAACCGAGACCGCAGATGTAAAGTGTGGATAGTGGGTCTGCAGGAGGATATCGAGGGCCCTGATCCACTTAAGTTTTTTGAAACATGGATCTCCGAATATCTTAAGATCTCCACCAAGTCTGGACGCATTAAACTGGATAGAGCTCATCCTTCCCTGGCGCCAAAACCGGGACCAAATCAATGCCCAAGATTGGTCCGCTGACAAACAATGGGTCATGGCCACAGCCCGTCGACTTGGATCTGATTCTACAAGCAATGTACCCAGAGTCTCCCTCTTCAATGATTACTCTGCAGTGGGGGTAAAGAAGAGGAAGGTGTTTGACAAGGGGAAAGAAAGGCTTAAAGAAAGGGAGATGGATTATGCCCTGCTGTATCTTGCAATGCTGAAAGTGATAATTGATGGAAAAGCTAAAAGAATGGACACCCCAGAGGAAGCATCAGCATTTATTTACTCAAACTAACTGTTACAGACATGCTGCTACTGGCACTTCTGGGTCCATTGATATGAGTTAGTCTAGCCGGACAACCTAGCTGGCTATATAGCTAAGTTGCTGAAGAGGTAAGAATTGAATTAGCCATCATGTTTCGCCCAAAGTTATAGTGTTCATTTCGTGGCTATGTAACTCACTAAGTGTCAGGGCTCAGGCAAGGACTCCGGAGCGGACCACGCGAGCTTCAGGTTAGAGTGGTTTAATGAAATCGCTAGACAGAATCACGAGTCAAAAAACAGGCAGGGTAGAGATCGGGCAGGCACTCCATGGGAAATTCCGGGGGCGATGACAGGGACAGGCAAGGAACCAGGAACCAGGCAAGCAGGCAGTCAGGCAATCGAGGCAAGGCGGCAGGCAGGACAAGGTCGGGACAACAGGCAGGGTCGAAAAACAGACGATCAAAACAGGCAAGAAGCGGCGGGGACGAAACAGGCACGAGAAGCTGTAACGAGCTAGCGACGAGACAGGAACAAGCAGGGCAGTAAATAGGGCAGAGCTGATGAGGTGATGGGCAACAGGTGAGCTGGCAGGCAGGTGGCGATAAGGTGATGAGGCAGGTGAGGACCGGTTGGGGATAGGGGCAGGGCTGAAACAAAAGGAAAACAATGGCACATGGCAGACAGGGAGAACACAAAAACAACAGATAGGGGGCCGGAGCACTGACACTAAGGTCAGGCTTTACTTGTGGTTTATGTTAAATAGCCTATGTGTGTATACAAGAGGAGTTTAAGGCAGTATAGCCTCTCCGTTATGTTTGTGTCGTTTTTCATATCCAAAGCACTTGAGGCTACAGGGGATAGGATTGAGGTGAAGAAGGGAATCCCTTTTAGGGTACAATACAGGGATAAACCCAGAGGTTTTTCTGTTTTGGCATTTTTGTTTGTATTTTTGTGTTTGTTAAATGTGTTTTTCTTTGTTATCAGCTCCGTTTGTATAGTTAAAGTGATGTCCCAGGGTGATGGAAGCTTTGCTCATTACCCAATCAGGTTCATATGGACCATGACAGGTTAGGATAGTATGGCAAGTACCCAACTAAAATTATGTACATGGAATATTAGGGGGGTCCATAGTCCTATTAAGAGGGAAAAAATATCTCCTTTCTTAGAAAAGAAAACATTGACATTGCCCTTTTGCAAGAAACACATTTAGACAATGTGGAGCATTTAAAGTGGGTGGCTATGGACAGGTGTTTTTTTTCATCCTTCTCCTCTAGGAGTAGGGGAGTGGCAATATTACTTAGAAAAAACCTGCCATTCAAATTGCAGACTTGTGTAAATGATAAATATGGCCGTTATGTCATGATCAAAGGTGTCTTTCAGGGACAAGAAATATCTATACTGAATATCTACTATCCTCCAGTGCAGTGTTTCTCAACCCTACTCCTGGCGGCACCCTCTCCTGCATATCTTCTGTGTATCCTTACTGCTTGATTAAATCAGGTGTGCTCAGCTAATAAAACGTGCCACTGATGAGTTCAGTCAGGTAGGTAGAGCAAGAATAGACAGAAGATATGCAGGACAGGGTGCTGCCAGGAGTAGGGTTGAGAAACACTGCTCCAGTGCATCCACCAGAGTTTCTCACAAAAGTTTTTGTAGAATTTTCAGACATGAATGCTGAAAATGCTATTGTAGGCTGTGACTTTAATTGTATTTTGAACCCTGTTGTGGACAGGCTTCCTCTTAGCTCAGCCTCACTCTCCCCTCAAGCCAAGTCTTTAAATGCAATATATAGCGATTTGGATTTTGTAGATGTCTGGAGATTTTTTCATCCCTCAGGAAAGGAATTCACTTTCTACTTGGCTCCCCATAGATGCCAAATGAGAATAGACTATTTTTCGTTCCTAGGGCCTCATTGGATTCTGTACTAAGTAGCTGTATTGGGAGTATAATTATATCTGATCATGCCAGTGTCACTTTACACATAAAACTAAAGGGCACCTCTAGTCAAACAAGATATTGGAGATTAAATACATCAATTTTAAAAGACTGCACATTTTCATTCTACTTCAAAACTGAATTTCAGAATTAGAGAAGGACCTGGCAATTAAAGAGAAGGCATATTTTGAGGCTCTCACCCCCTTGTTACTTCAGGAGATGTCTGCTATCAGATCCACTTTAGACACTCTTTTGACTCAAGATGCTGAGAAAAAAGTTATATTTATTAGGCAAAAGTACTATGAGCATGGATATAAGCCCAGAAAATACTTAGCTTGTCTTTCTAGAAAGGGAACAGAATCCCAGTATCTCACATCAATTACAGAATCAGATGGAAATAACTTGAACAAACAAGGGATGCACCACAATTAATGCAGAAGTTCTTCTCTAACATTAATGTACCAATTATAACTAGGATTACCACCTTTGATTTGTGAAAAACCAGGATACCCAGATGTTTTTTTTTTTTGGGGGTTAAACCATATTTGCAGATATACTGCGTTAACAGTTGTAGGACTCCCTATTGCCTCTCATACCTATATTTGTCCTGATGCAGACACACTCCCTGACGCAGTTGCACTCACTGTAGTCTCCTTTGTCTGCTGCTGTCCCTTTCTACATTAAATACAATTTTTTTACTTTAATGTGTAAACATATACTGTCTAATTATAATCTATTATAAAATCTAATCATATGTCCAAAGGTATACTCCCTTTAGCAATGAAAACATGATTGGATGTATTATAATAGATTATAAACAACTTTTTAACTTAATGAATTTGGGCAACCTAACACTGACATAGTATCTCACCTCTTGCATGTGAATTTCTCATCCCTTTTTGCCTGTAGAAGTCCCTGCTGTCCCTCAATGAATGCTTTAATACTCGAGTCATGAAAGATTTTCGCACTTACTTTATTGCCACAATCCGTAGATAAGTAGCTGTGGCCGTGGAGCACTCCGTGGTATACACTGCTAAGCTCCACTACCGCTATCCTGTCTTCCTCTGGTGAACTTTTTTTTGTCATAAAAGTTGCAATTGCTAGATTTTTGTGTTTGCTTAATACAAAAATCTGGTGCTTCTTTGTTTTTGCATGATTTTCCAGCGCTGTTCTTCCTTCATATTTAAATGAAACTTTGGCTGGACACAAAATACAGGTGGCGGAGAATGGGTCTCCTTGGGTGGGCCTTACCCATTCAGAAAGGTTTTCTCTTTTTGCCCCGTCGGAGTTGTACATTGATGCTGGTGGCTCGTCTGATTTTGTTTTGTCGTCCTCCTCGTCAGCCTCTCCCCCCATTTCACAAAGCCGACAAAATAAATAGAAAGTTAAAAAAATATAATAATAACGTTACCTCTAGCTAGCAAATGAACTCACAGTGGGATTGTGGATGTGGATGCGCGCTGCTGGTGATGACGGACGCTGGTTTCAAACTCAAACTCATGCTTTCAATTCATCATTTTCACCTCTGTGCCTTCAATGTAAGAATGAAATTGGTACATTAACTCACTGCTTATGGTCATGTCATAGGTTACAGAGGTTCTGGTACAACATACTTTGTGAAATGCAGAAGATCCTGGGTAAAGAGTTAGAGCTAGATCCTTTATCACTGCCTACCCAGTAGACATTACTACTACAAGCACCAGAAGGTTATACGTTATGACCTTTGCCACAAGGAAAAACATCCTCTTGCAGTGGACTAGTGACAATCTCCCCTGAAGGGTGGCAGGGTTGGCAAAGAATACTCATGGAATTAATACCACTAGAAGACCTAACATGTGTAACTCACTGCAAAACAGATCACTTCTATAAGGTATGGCAGCCATTCCTAAATTATTTGGACACTAGAACTTAAGCTATTTTATTGCAAGGATTTTCATAAATTGGACCATCACATGTGCGGGACAAAAGTGCTTTTATATTGCTGTTGTTTGAAATGAGCTTTACTTAATAACTTGGATTACCGTAGGTTGTTATATGACAGTTTTTGCTGTTTAAAGTGTAAAATCCAATAAAATATTGTGGCGAAAAACTTTGAGATTTAAAAAGCATTCATACCCTTTGCAATTATGAGGCTAATGTTGCTCAGGTACAAGACTTGTCTTATAAACTTGTCCAATTTGTTGATGGTCTCCACCTATGTAGGATATTAGTGGATCACCTGTTTTGAATTACTTAATGAGCATAAATATCTTTCCTCTCTTTAAGGCCAAACAGTATGGTTGGATTTTCCATTGAACAAATCAAAATGAAGAGAAAAGAACATTCAAAACAAGTGAGGGATACAGTTGTGGAGAAGCACAAATCTGGGGAAGGATATGAGAACATTTCAAAGGCACTGAACATACCTCGGAGCTGAGTGCAGTCCATCATACAGGAGTGGAAGAGATATGGAACTACAGCCACACTGCTTAGAGCAGGCTGGCCCCCTAAACATAGTCACTGAACAACAATGGCACTTGTCAGAGAAGCTACTGTGATGCCAACTGTCACTCTAACCAAGCTACAGAAGTCAGTGGCAACAACTGAAAATGATGTCCATGGGTCAACAATCTCTAAGCTATTGCACAAAAAGGACCTTTATGGAAGAGTGGCAGGGAAGAAGCCCTTGCTGAAAAAAAGCACATGCTTTGGAAGATACTACAAAGACATAGCAGAAGGTCTTGTGGTCTGATGAGAGTACAGTGGAACTTTGAACTTTTTGGCTCCAACACTAAGCAGTATGCGTGGCAAAAAGCTAACACTGCACATCAGCCAGGAAACACCATCCCCAAAGTGAAATACACTGGTGGTAGCATCATGTTATAGGGTGTTATTCAGCAGGGACTGGCGATAAGGTCAAGACTGATGGGAACATGAATGCTGCACAATACTCCCCTCTGCCAGAAAGTGTAAACAAGGGAGGAAGTTTGTATTTCAGCAGGACAACAACCTAAAGCACACTGCCAAAGCAACACTGGATGAAAAATGAAAACTGACATCCTTGAGTGGCCCAGTCAGAGTCCTGACCTTCACCCCAATGAACATCTGTATTGTTCACCGCTGCTCCCCAACTAACCTGGTACAGCTTGAGCACTTTTGCAAGGAGGAATGGGCTAATATTGCTCCATCATGTTTATTCCATCACAGAATTAAGAGACTTATCCAAGAAGAATGATGGCTGTAATCGCTACAAAAGGTGGCTCAACCAAGTGCTAAAAAAATGGGTTGAATACTTATTAATTGGAGACATTTCAGTTCTTGATTTTTTGTATTCTTTAATGGTTTACAATTTTATTTCTGTTTTTTTTGGCTGCGCTGTTTCAGAGTTGAGTCTGAAATAGATTTGGATAGGCTCCTAGGTTTGGACTTCATTGTAAGACAACTACAGAAATTCACTTCACCTGGATCTGCCTCAGGTCAGGACAATTTTTTCTTAAGTACAGCATTTAAATCTCAGTCTAATTACCCAAAATCTCAGGTTGTGGAAATCATTTGTGTGAAAAAGGATCAGGGGCTGAATACTTTTTCAAGGCACTGTATATTCCTTGTTGTTAACATCAAACAATGTGTCAACACTAATCACTGAGCCAGTATTTAATATTCGTTTGTAAGTGCAACAAACTCTAAATGCACTACCACCTGTTTAGAGTGTACATTTTAAGTACTGTCAAATGCTTTAGTTTCACACACCTGACTAATGCAAATACATAACATCCATATAAGCTAATTGACCTTGAAGTTAGCATGCACATCTGCTTAGACACTGAGATTTTTGTTCCGTCTAAATATGAGACATTATACATGTTTTACGCAATTTCAACATTTAGCACAAACTCAAATGTTACTTATCTTCTATTTGCTGTTCAACCACAACTTTAAACACACTATGTACTACCTGCATTATATATTAAGGCACAAGATTTTATATCATAGAAATACTCCATATAAATAAAATGTTCTTGTACACTTAGCTGGGGTATTCATTATTTATTGAATCTTTTCATTTCTTGGAAGCAAAATAAGAAGTTCCATTATGGAGAAAAAATGAATAACAAAAAAAGCACTTACTTATATATACAAGTATAAGTACGCTTAAACTATTCATTTGTTGCTCACTGTCTCAGTACTTCAAAAACATTTGATCAAAATAATACAGATTGCTGATAGTAACTCTGTGACCATTTTAGGCACTGTCACTGGAATGCAGCATCTTAATTCAGAATTCTGAACAAGTCCACAAGCATCAATGCGAGTCTGCCAAAATGAGAGAGGGTGGCAGGATGTCACATGGGGGAGGGGGCCTCTCCCATCTGGCAGTCTGGGGTGGAGAGGTGCTCTAGCTCATAACGGCCACTCTGGTCAGCTGGACGCACCTCTGTGGAGGTCTTCTTGTGCTCTAGGATCTGCTGCAGCTGATGGCTAGCGTAGTCTGGCTTGGCGGTGAGGGAGCAGATGGGCACCTGTATCCCCAGGATGTCTGACACCATGTATGGCCGCAGCCACCCCACGAGGGGGGTGCTGCCGGGGGTGTAGTGCGTCTGCTGGTGGTAGAACAAGAGGCCATCCACCTGAAAGAGGCAGAATTAGACCATGGATATTCTACATATTTACCTGATACTCAACTTGGAGCGCATTGCATTGAAAGTTGTGTCTCTGCTACTGCTGACACAAGTGTTCTTGTTGGCTGGGTCTTTAACAACATTCTTACAGGGGCATGGCCTAAAACAGAACATTAGTAACTAGCATAGCAGCTGATTCTCATAAATATAGAATATCTGTGATTTGACCATTACAAACCATTACCTAATCCTTGACACTGGGCATGGCAGTGCAGGACCAAGGCCAGAGCAATCAAATGACGAGTTACTACATGAGACCAATCATACTACCCCAGGTTCAGTGAACCAGATGTAACTGTAAAGCAGCAGTGGCGTGGAAGTTGCTCTTGCAAAAGCAGAGCATTGCTGGTTTTAATCTCGAGCGGTAATTGTTGCTGAGCATAGTTCTTAACGTGACCACAGTGCATATTCTAGTTTAAAATCAGGTAATGCTTACAATAAGGGCTGTGCAGTTTCCTCTGGACAGGGGTGTGTGCTAACAAATAGATAAGAAAAAGCCAAAGTCCTCACTTTGAAGCTGTACTCCTCTGCTAGTGCCTGCTGGATGGATGCTGTTGAGCATGCGACACTCTGCAGACTCAGGAAGCGAAACTGTGGAGAGAAATCAGCCATGGCTCCCCTCACACAACACTGCAGCAGATTGACAGTGACAATCAGCAGCAGCAGAGAACCCCACCCCAAGGGGCCTATCCCATACTGGCAGCCTACCTTTGTGTTTAAGGCACTGGGTTCACAACCAAGAGGGGGAGGTGCACTGCTGCTGTACCATCAAGTAAGTAAGTAAGGGAAGTTAATCAGGGAAAGAGCACCTGTTACAGCAAATGAATAATCCATAACCGTGTATACGGTAAGGACCACTTCTTAACCATTTTCAGGAAGTGGTATGGGGGAAAAGACCCTGCTGCAGAAATGATAAAAATGTTGCATCAAAGACAGACAACCCCTTAAGACTTAAGTCTGTAAGATGGGAGGGGGCTTACTGGATTATGCTTGACAACTTCTGACAATCCCTCTACCTCCTGGACCTTGGACTGGAGCCAGTAGAACCGGAATTCTGACTGTGGATTGTGCAATATAAAGACATCAAAAGAAAAAATAAAAACAAGATTATGAGGTGGATGGCATTCAATTCCAGCACTTCTTGACGCTGAAGGTCCCATATTGTCATTGACAATACCAGCTTAACTTACACACAGATGTGTCTTTTAGGAAGTATTTTGCTGACTGTTGCATTTCCTTCCTCAGAAACCAGGCAAATCCACATTATTGTTGGTGTAGGTGCTGAGTGAAGTATTAGCAACATGTAAAGTGAAAGGCTACCACTTTTTTTCTTTTTGTCCTTGATACACCCCTTGATACACCCCTACACACTTTCATTGTAAGACAACTACAGAAATTTGCTTCACCCGGATCTGCTTCAGGTCAGGACAATTTTTTCTTAAGTACAGCATTTAAATGCTTCCTTTTAGATTTTATTTTCAAAACAAAGTGTACATAAAAGCTCCTCTCTGAAGTGTGCCCATCCAATGAAGTACTCAGGGATATCATAAGAGAAACAAAGCAAAAAAAAAAGAGAACAGGAGAAACGCTCACATCACTGATAAGCTCCTTTTCTTACCGGGCAGTCATAAACAGGATGTCCCCTCCAACACATCACATCAAGGATGTAGTATGTCCTGTCCACTTCGCTGAAAATACAGTCAAGGATTGTGTAATCTGCACAAAAAGACATTGCAAATCAAGAGTCAAAAGGCAAATAAATAAATGAATAAACAAATAAAGGCACCTTTGTCTGGAGATAAATTAAAAACATACGGTATCTATGCTAAACAAAAACCATTCAGATAGATGCTGTAAAACAAGGTTCAAAAAGTACCTTTGCCCTTTGCAGAACTGTGTTTGTTGCCTCCTGGTAGTAGAGATGGGAATCGATTCACACAGTAGCCACTTTTTGTGTAAGCTGCAGTGGACCCCTAAAACAGACAACAGAGACCATCACATGCACATTTCACCTTGTTAGGAAGCTATAGTTTTTTACTCCTGTGTCAGCTTGGGCAGGTATTGTTTGGTTTCTGGGAATCAGGATTAAGAAACCACTGCCACTGCCTCTTCCAGAACAGGGGTACAACACTCATCAGAGTGAAAATTCAGGGAAGCAGTTTTTTTTCCACACAATGAAGTGATTAAGCAGAGGGATGTACAAAGCATACACAGAAAGCGCTTTATTAACCCCCTAAAAATAGCCCCTACCATCAAGTATTACTCTGCAGCCCCACTCTGGAGGCAGCAACATTTCACAGATTATGACATCATTGATTACATTCCATATAAGGGCCACTGACCACATTCATCTTTTGTGTGCACTCATCAATATATATATGTATATATAGTGTTACTCATAATCATAATCATAGTGTTAATCATATAAAGGACAGCCTATTGACACTGACCTGGACTGTAACGTATAATGATCAAAAAGAGGCTTACAACTGGAGCAAACTGTAATGTGTGAAGGTCTGTTTTAATGGTAAAGACCAGGGTTTGTAACCCAAAGGTCACTGACTTATTTCCTAGGTGGTGCTGTTGTGCCCTTGGGCATGGTACTTAACCTAAACTACCTCAGTAAATACCCAGCTACATAAATGGATAACATGTACAATTTGGAACCTATACAAGTTGCTCTGTGTAAGAGCATCTGCTAAGCAAATGTAACGTAATGTAAGAAGTCACTTCAATTTAACAGGTTTGCAGCTGCTGTAACTCATTTCCACGGAATTCCTTCTTATTGCCAATACACCCCTTTTTGAAAGCATTTCAGAAAAAGAGGGCTGGTTTTGTCCTATAAAGAGGGCGGTTCTTACACCAATACAACGATTCATTTTTCAGTGGTTCAGTCTCCTGTTTTTTAAATTGTGCCTTCTGTTCCCCTGCCTAGTCACAACAATGAGATTTATAACAAAGCTGTCACTGAATAGCAACATCTTGCTATTGGAGCATCTGCATCCTTCCAAAAGTGATCCCAACATTAAGGTTCAGTTATCTTTATGGTTAACTTATGTCAACATCATATTGAATCTGGGCCTGTCTCACCTTGGAGGCAACGACCAGAGAGCGTTTCCCTACTGGACAGACCACCATCAGCCAATCAGTGTCCAGGTCAGGGGGGACATCCACCAACCACTCTGAAAGCATGAGCTGAATGGGGGAGGGGTGAATTAAAGGTTAATTTTCTGAATAATTAATTCATTCTGTCTGTGCTACAGATCCATCTGCCACTCTCACATTACAAAATGTAGGTAAGGCACAAACACTGCTGACTCTACAAAGATGCTTGCCAGTATTATAGCCATTAGTGTAGTGAACTCTAATCTTGACGCATCATATGGATGGATATGCATGAAAATCATTATGAGGATTTTAACATATGACACCTGAATTCTAGCCTAACACTGTCTGATGTATCGCTTAAGTGCAGAAAAACGTGAAAAATTTAATTCTATGTATCTGCTGCTCAGATGTTGTATTGAACTCCAGTTCCGAGCATGTAAACCCACCACTTCATATTTCCACAAGTGGTCAGCTAGGTTGTTTTGTTGAAAAATAGGAGTCAAAACCCCAAAACAGAAATCTTCCATGTGAGGGCTAAAGGGTGATGCTACTATTGCAGCCAGTACAGTGCTGGGAACCTCGAGCTCCACCATTTTATATATCCCTGCACCTTCCCTGCAGAGTGAACTGCAATACTTCCAACCAAGAATGCACTGGCAAAAAATCTGAATGCCTCCAATTTTCTCTGGTTCCACCTTAGCCGCAGTGTCTGCATTCTGAATGCAAACAGAGGCCCACTTAAATTTTGACCATATATTTGAGCTTGCTGTGGACAGACCCGTAAACTGTATTCTAGTTACTGCTACATTATTCCCCCTTCAGGTGACCTAATACATCAATGCTCAAATGAGTCAGAAGTACTAAAAATAACTTCAAAATTAATACAAACATATATGCTGTTAAAAAACACAAGGTGCAGAAATGTGACAAGCACTAGGGTATTGTGGCTCATGGAGGCAATGGTGACCTGCATTTGCATCGCACTGGCAGGATTCTGACCTGGTTGCCGTAGTGCTTTGGCAACTTTTTCCTCTGCTCTATCTGCATACCCTCATCTTCCTCCTTCTGCCCTTCCTCGGCCGTCTCCATCTCCAGCTCATCCTCGCTGTTGTCCCCTGTCCAGTCTCCTTCCGCCAAACGACGTGCATGGTTGACATAATTGAGCCTTTTACTACACAAAAGAAAAGCATTTCATTCACAGGGGAGACTGCAACAGTAGACAGAGGAAGTAGAGAGCTCCTACCCTTTCCAGTTACTCATAGCTCATGAAATAAATATTGATGCAAAACACATCAAATCCAGTAATGTGCTTGCATGACATACTAATACTCAACCTGGAGAGGTAACCCCTTCGTGTGAAACTTTGAAGCCAGTGGATTGAGGGGTTCAACGTTTTAAGTAGGACAAAGGCAATTCCCTGCCAAGCTGTGTTTGAAGCAGACACAAATTCGAGGTTGAACGTAAGACTTCGAAAGCTTGTTTTAACAACTGCTCTCTCATGAAAGTGAGGCATACCCTATCATGTTCTAAGTGCACTTAGAGATCTGCCTTCCAAAGCAAAAAGCCCTCCATTATTTCTGTTGCATTTGGCTCCTCAGAACACTGTGAGAAGGAGACTAAAGCTCAGAGGACTTAAGTGGTTCAGCCTAAAATGGGGATCTAAAACTGCATGTGGGAATGCCTCCTCAGGAGTAAGCCATCAGATTCAGTGCACTGTCTTCCTCTGTACTAAAAACATCTTATTCTGTAATTTCTGACAAGGACCAGCTCCCATGAGAGACCAAAAGGAGAGGGCTACCCAACTAACATTCTGGAAGGATGCAATTTAACACATTTTCCAGGTCTGATTAACAGCACACATAGTCAATATTGTGAACAGATATTGAGTTCTGCATGAGTCTCACTATAAGTTTTGTCGCTGCCATTGTTGAAGCTATAGGTATTATGATTTGCTAGTTTGTTATTAATAATCATGAAAGGGCTGGATCTAGAACATAACTTCCCTAAATAGCATAGCCACAGAGACAGTACCAGAACCTCCTGTGAGCAACCAGAAGCTCTTAGGCAAGGAACTTCAGAGGACAGTAGGAATGAAGGAGCTGAATATCTGGTTATAATAAATTCAATATCTGTGCTTACATTGTCAGACATGAGGAGGGAAGCAAACGACTATAATTATAAGTGTAATTATTGCTTCCTTAATTAGTGGGCATCTTTATCAGAAATGAAGACAGTGATTGCCAAATCAGGCAGGATTATGGGATTATTGTGACCCTGTCCCTTGACGGCGGAGCGCTGACGTTTTCTGTAGGTCCAGGAAGCGGCGGCGTCTCTCGCTCTGATCCAGCATGCTGTGTTTGCTCTTGTACTGGGCAAGCCGGGGGTGTGGTGCTGAGGTGCTGTTGGGCTCCAAGGAGACGGCAAGGCTGGCGCTGAGGACCTGAGTGATCTCCTCCATGGTGGTCCTGCCAACACACAGTGAACACACACTGATTCTGGCAGGGTTTTGGGGTATATGTGCCTTTAATCAAAATTAAAGGGGCCAGTTTATTCCTCAGTTTTCTTTACTTCTGTCTTTGTTTGGCTCCTTTGTTAAAAAGAAAAAAACAAAACAAAAAAACAAACAAAAAAAAAACAGACAAACGGACAAAAAAAAATGTCCTTGGAAAGAGTCTCTAACTCTGTGGTCTCCACAACTTCTTGTCAGGGAGCCAAGCCTGACAAATAAAACCCATAAAGATATTTTGACATATTGGCATAAAATTTCATGCCGTCTTATTCAAGCCCTTCACTTCTTGTTCCAGGAAGTATTAATGAAAGGAAACAGCCAATGAGATAAGACTGTCTTCTTTTGGAAGCAACAAATGCTTCGCAGCAGCCTCCACAAATTATGCATTCTGATTTTGTTTTTTTCTTATTGAATGTAATACTTTGACTTGTTGAAGGTTAGTCAGGCGATAAAGGACATAAATAATTGCAACTTTTGTAGCAACTGTTAACTATATTAAACTGCAATCTCGCAACAAAATAACTGCAAAAAATGTACACGAAACCATAGAAATGGCAGAAGGGGTGAGGTAGGGAAGCATTTGGTAATCTTAGCTAAAATGTTATTAACTGAGTGGTTAAATGATAAAATGAAATCCGCTGGAAGCAACATTCAGTGCGAAATATCATCATGGACAAATGCGCACATATTACTCCAACGCGTGTGTCCTGCTCCAATTAATCTTTCAGGTTCTGACGAACAATTTGACAATTGTTACATTGTTTTAAACTGATCTCGGTGGAGTATTTAGCTACACTGACACTTCTAAACTGACACTTTGACACACTGACTACATTTACACTTTTGCAGAAAAAAAGCTTAGCAACTGATATGCAACTTCTTGGTTTTCTAACTATTGACGCTTGATAACCGGATATTTATCACGGTTCACATTAGTTTGAGTTTTAAATTCCAGGAAACCTTCCTGTAAATTGCTCTGGATAAATCTATGGTCTGACAAGTCTGGCAAATGAAATGTAAATGCAAAGTTCTGTTCACTTAAAACACTGGAACTATCCCGCCACTATTACCACTATTTCTTTCTATGCGCATCAAACGTTCATTCACACAGTAACGCTAAACAGTATAGTTGGTAACATGATAGCGGTTTTGGTGTCACTGTGGTTCAATCACTCTCCTACAAAATTCTTAATGAGCAGTCGGCAAACGCACAGCCTGGAATGGTGAACGAAAGGGATCCTGCGTATAACACCAAACTAAAGGCTACAAGCTTGCACAATCGCTCGGAGGGAGAAACTGGGGGCAAGCTAATTTTGCAACTTGGGACACCGACCACGTGACTCTGCGCCTTTATGAGGGGAGGTTCTTAGTGCAAAATGAGCGAGAATGCGAACTGGGACGCAGCCATGAATTCAAAGATTGATAGCTACTTGTGTACTACTCCTTAGGTAGCTAGACAGGTGGCAGGTAGCAGACGGACCATAACACTGAAACAGACACTAACTAGCAATAATTTTAAAACGACTCCTGACGCTCGCTAACTAGCTAACGTTCGCTACTCTACAGCGAACCAGCTTGCTAGCTTGATGCATGTCAGCACACATGCTGCAATAGTGCATTTATTCAATTGCTTATACTTGTTGTTTGGGTTACAGAAATACTCTATATTTACCTTGTGTAGTGTCAGTAGGCCGGGCGGTAAGGGAAACCTTCTGGTAGTACGCAGCTCATTCGTAAATTAACGCGGAGTTTCAATTCGCTTCTTGTGCTGGACTACTTATAGCTCCGTGAGGCTGGCAGCAATCAGCAGCTTCCGGTTCCGGTTAGTATATTTCCCTGAGTTAGGGTCGAAGCAGTAGGCTCATAGGTCTAATAGAACTCCTTGTTGTCCTCTTCTTTAAAAAAGAAGAATGCAGCACTGTGGAGCATCGCAGTCTGATAGTTGTTGTTTTGACATTTTAAGTAATTGAGAAGTTGTGATAATAATAGTCTAAACAAAATACCTACCAGTCACAAGCAATACATTATTCATCTCAGAAAATTACAGAAAACTTGTGTAACTATAGGGATCTGGCGAAAAAAGTAACACGCATAATTTCACATCATCATAGCGTTAGTTAGATTGCGTCAACAGGATCATAGAGAAGAAACACGTGATAGTAATACTTGGATTGTACAATATGAAATACGAAAAATCAGTTTTCTGTATATATTGGCTTGATAGCAAGAATGTTATTGTCACCGTCCAAAGAGTTTATAAGCTTCTCCAAATACCCATTTCCGTAATACCACACGCGTCAACATTCTTTACCCTCTAGAGGGCAGCGTGGAGCTATGTTTCCTTTCTTTAAAGAAAGAGGAAAATCTTGAATTAAAAAAAAAAAACTTCCTCGATTGTCCATGCACACACGTCATGGAAAGAGTTCGGTACATTGTTACACAGCATAGATGGAGAGAATCTTGTGTAGATAAGATATAACGGTACACACTGAGCTTTGGGTTTTTGTGACGAAGTCAAGTTTATTCTGTCAATTACATTAAGGGCTACATTGAAAGGTAGCAAGCTTGCTAGCTAGCTAAATATATTCCGCCTTAAATGGGGCAAGTTTTAAAAGGAATGTGGATCAAACCCACAATGCACTAGGATATTATCATTACTCATCTCTCCACAGAAAAATGTCTCTCCTCCCCAGGCACTTTGTCTTTGTCCTGGAACGAAATGCTGAGATAATGTTTTGATCTCGTGTTTTCCTGTCAGCCAACGGGATGTACAACAAGACGCCCTTTTCATGACTTTTATTTTTCTGTTTACTGGATTAACACGATCCGGCGGTCTTTAAAAGTCGGTCTGCCAGGATTACAGTAAATGTTTAGTCATTTGCCATTTACGGCGAAAACAACTTTTTGATTAACCGGTGCATCATGGATCTTTTTGTTTCTTTCTCGGTCTTTGGGATTCAGAACAATAAGTGGACACACTGGCAGCTGCTGTAAAACTCTTCAGTTTGAGGGTAAATGCACTAAATATTTGGACGAAAACCGAAGTTTTAACGGTAATATTTGTTCATAATGAAAGGTGTAGTTAAGATAGTTAGCAAGCGTAGATCATCGTCATATGAATGTTATGCAGACATTTTATATTAAAATACCGTGTTTAAACTGCTATATATGGTCACCGCATCATTAGTTGTGGCTATTGTATTGAACTCTAATTCCTTCTGTGTGTGGGTTTAGTCCCGTGTTTATGGTAGATTGTTTGCATTTATAGGCTACAAGCAAAAAGTAAACATAATTGTTTGAAGGCATATATTTATGCGTAGTGTTATATCTGCATCAAAACGACGAACGATTGGTCTTTCAGTATGCACCTAGCAATAGTTCAGTTGAGCCATTAGGACCTATAGGTAATTTCGTTCGTTCTAATGTCATTGTGTGAAACGATCTTGTATTACTAAGAAATTAAATTGTAGAGAGGCAAACAGAAACACAGTTGCAATAGTTTTGTTATAGAAGTTTCTCATTCGATTCTGAATGCACAGGAATTGCCAGCCACTTACTTATCGTGCAATATATATATGTATCTAACTATGTGTTGTTTTTCCATAGTTTCTGGTTAGGCTAGTTTGCTTATTGGTTCACGAAGGTATACGGGTAAAATAACACAATTTCGGTGGTCTTTGTTATATGTTTTAAAAGGGTAAGTCTGTATTTTATCAAGCGTATATTGCACATGTCATGGAGGGAACGCTTAGCAATGTCCCAGATGCAATCCTGAGTGCACCGTGGTAAACGAACGCTGATACAATTGTTTTTCCAACAAGAAATACCAGTCCGTAGTGCAGTCGCGCTGATTATTAGATTGCGCCGACTGGGCAGGGCATCAGCTCACAGTGTCATATGAGCAACACGTCATTAAAAATAAATCGGTTGTCTTGCACCTTCATTTTCTAGGCTGTTCAAACAGGTGTTGAGTGAGCTGCACTCAAGACCATTAAGAAATATGGCTGAAGAATTGTCGACGATGAGATGAAAGATTATGCTAAAGTCAGTGCATGGATCTACAGTTACTGTTGGAATATTGTATTACTTTTTTTTCTTTAGAGAAGAGTGCAATGATATGCTGTTTGAGGGGCAACAGGGCCTGAATATCATCTAAATTGTGGCATCACAAACCAAGCAAGGCATTTGTCAAAATGTCCCTGAAAGCCAAGGCACTGTACACTTTCCAAAGTGAGAATAAGGAAGAGATCAGTATACAGGAAAATGAAGAACTGATCATTTTTGACGAGAACTCTGTGGATGGGTGGCTGCAGGGTGAGAACAGCCGGGGGGAGCGGGGCCTTTTCCCTGCCTCGTATGTGGAAATAATTCGACCACGTTCCAACTCGAACCTGACAGACTACTCCCTGAGCCCAGCGGGATCTCCAGGCAATGAGTCATCCTACTTTCCCTCTGCCCCACACACCCCCTTTCACATGCGTCCAAATGACGAGGACGATGACGATGACGACTGGGACGACTGGGATGACAATTCCACTGTAGTGGAGGACGAGGACCCCCGGCGAGGGGTTGGGGCGAATGGACATGCCCACCAGAGCTCCTACAGCAACCCCAATGTCCACTACCGGCCTAAGCCCTACATGGAAAGACAGGACAGCATCTCCAGCTCACGGAAGGGCAGCATGGTGGGAAGGAACCTCAACCGCTTCTCCAGCTTTGTACGCTCAGGGGTGGAGGCCTTTGTGCTGGGTGATGTGCCCATGATGGCCAAGATTGCAGAGTCATATACTATTGAGATGGGCCCCTGGGGGCCTCAGTGGAAGGAGAACCCTCAGCCTTTCACCTGCTCCATTGAGGACCCTACCAAGCAGACCAAGTTCAAGGGCATAAAGACCTATATCTCGTACCGCGTGACACCCAGCCACACTGGCAGGCCAGTGTACCGCCGCTATAAGCACTTTGACTGGCTCTACAACCGGTTGCTGCACAAGTTCACCGTCATCTCTGTGCCCCACCTGCCTGAGAAGCAGGCGACTGGGCGTTTTGAGGAGGACTTTATTGAGAAGCGCAAGAGGCGGCTCATCCTCTGGATGGACCATATGACGAGCCACCCAGTGCTGTCACAGTATGAGGGCTTTGAGCACTTCCTCATGTGTGCTGATGACAAGCAGTGGAAGCTGGGTAAGCGGCGGGCCGAGAAGGATGAGATGGTGGGTGCCCACTTCCTGCTCACCTTCCAGATCCCCAACGAGCACCAGGACCTACAGGATGTGGAGGAGCGAGTGGATTCCTTCAAGGCCTTCACCAGGAAAATGGACGACAGTGTCCTGCAGCTGACGCACGTGGCCTCTGAGCTGGTGCGCAAGCACATAGGTGGCTTCCGCAAGGAGTTCCAAAGGCTGGGGAATGCCTTCCAGTCTATCAGCCAGGCCTTCACCATGGACCCACCCCACTGCTCAGATGCCCTTAACAGCGCAATATCCCACACGGGCCGCACATATGAGAATATCGGGGAAATGTTTGCTGAGCAGCCCAAATATGATCTCTTCCACATGCTGGACAAACTGTCACTCTACCAGGGCCTGCTCTCCAATTTCCCTGACATCATCCACTTACAGAAAGGTAACAAGGTTTTGCAGTTTCTGTCATTTTGAATAACACCAGGAAGTATTGATATAGGCTTTCAGATAGGAGAACCCCGGTGAATTGTAGGTATGTGTGTATGGACTGTTATTCTTCCTCATTCAAGCATACCAAGGATGAAAAACCATGACCCAGTAAATACACAATTTTACACCTGTTCTCTGAGCTAAAGTACATATTTTCATGAGAGAATCCATCATGCTTTTTGACATTAGAGGAGATGAATACAAGGAATACAAAATACAAGGCCTTATACTGACAGTGGATGTCTTTGCGAATGGTTGATCTTTAAATGACCCTTTCTGGGATTGAAACAGTGAATGCCTCAGTAAAAAAAATTGTCTACAGTGCATCATTCCCTTCAGAAGACCTCGGCAGGTCAGGTGTGGAGTTTCTGAATGAAAAAAAGAAAATTAAATGGTTTCATTCTATGGTCTCATGAAAAAATTCAGCAAACTTGCTGTTTTCTGCTGCACTTTGGAAAGAGGCTTCTGTAGATTTTAAGCTTGTAAAAAAAAAGAGGATTTCCATCCTCTCATATTATGAAATTCTTAGCTTCTCTCTGAGGGTGAAAGTGTTTGTAGGGTTACTTTCTACTTGATTTTGCTAATATCTACAATTGCTAGTATCTGCAATCTGGACAAAAGTGGAAGTTCTTTTTGAGTGACTGGAGCATGAAATTTCTTTTTTTGTCAATTAATTATTGGAACACTTTGGCTGAATGTAAGTGTATTTTTTCTTGTTCTTGGTGGTATAATATCACAGATTCACAGTACCATTAAGCAAACTAACTTCAGAGAGTTTTAGAACTCCCACGAAATGCATTACTTTCACACAAATTTGCACCAAATTTGACCTGCTCATCAACAGCTCACTTAGTTTAAGGTCTCTTTGTAATAATCTCAGAGTCATGTTTTTATTTTACACCATAAATTTACACAGCAGGAGAAGGTGGATGGACTGTCATTAACAGAGGGAGAATGATCTGACCTCTGCCTTCTTGTACCTTAAATTACCACAGGTGAATCTAGCCAGCTGTCACCATGGGGATGGGCATTGGTTTGTAATAGTCCTGCACAAGGCGTGTCAGTGAGCTCAGCTTACAGCTTATTGTGAGAGACCCATTTGGCTCCACAACCAGACAAAGGCAAATGCAAGTCTTTACTGTGAATGGAATGGAAAAGGCATTCTGAGGGCTTAACAGATCACTTCCTGTAATGTGCCCAGTGATTTAGTCTAGTAAATATTTGTTCCTGATAACAAAAAATATTTTAAAAGTCCCAATTTTAGCCATTGGCAAAATTTATCTATTATATGGCTGAAAGAAATGCAAAACAGGGTGGATCTATTTTGTGAACCTTATAGCATTTCTGTAATGTGGCACACCCACAAAACCACATCAGCTGTTTGGCACAGTGAGGCACTTTGAGAAACCAGAGGAACCTGTACTTTGTGTAGATAATGTTAAGGTTGCTCAATACGAATGGTCACGATTTCAGGATGTGGGGGAGGCATGGTCTTCTCAAAAGGGGTAATGTCATAGTGTCTCTGCTATGGAAAGAGATGTTAGTGCTATTTAGGACCCTGTCACTTTTTAGTGTTTTCAGTGCTAATGAAGTCTAAATATGCTCACAGGTTTTGAGACAGTTGCACACAAAAATGATTTTCAAGTCAAGTCGAGAGACCTTTATTGTCAGCCCATCCATATGCAAGTATACAGTAGGGTTGAAATAACATTTCCCTGGGACCCATGGTGCTACATTCAGACAGTGCAAGACAAAGACAACACAAAGTGCAATGGGAACGGTGCAAAAAGACAATAAGACAGTAGAAAAATGATAAAAAGTCAATGAATAACAAGACAACAAAGTGTGCAAGTGACAGTTGCAATTGTAAACAATTTCATGTTTTGTAAAGTGGCTGAGTGCATTTGAATTTTCAGGGTGTTCAGTCCAGGGGAGTGGATGGGGGCATGCTGTGCCCTGGGGCTGAGGGTCAGTTCTTGTTCAGGTACAGGGGGAGAGGAGGGGCAGGAGGGAGTTAAGGAGCCTGACTGCTTGAGACAAATAACTCTTGCAGTGTCTGGCAGTGATGGTATGGATGCTCCGGTACTTTCTGCCAGACGGCAGAGGAGTGAACAGTCAATGGGGAGTGGGGTGGAAGGGGGTCTGTAGTAATGCTGGCTGTACGCCAGATGCAATGTTTATTAAATTTTCACAAGCAAACAAATCTTGTGACTACAGTAAATGTTTGCAGTCAGTTTTCTTTTTCTTCAAGCCTTGGACCAGTGCTCTGGGGTTAAAATATGGACATTGTGAGACTTTTAAGCCCTCTGTCTGGCATTACAAAGACATTAATTAGTAGAGACATTAATTAGCAGGATAATGTAATCAGTGTGCTCTTGGGTTTGCTAAAATTCCAAGTAAAGCGTTCATGTCCTGACAGGCACTGCTAAATTCCAAAACGGCTAATTCATACTGTAATTTTGATGGGGAGAGTTCAACATTGTGGTAGTTTTGACCCTCACTGAAGGCCTTAAACAGCTGATCGAGCAGTTCCAGAATTTACACTGACTGTTTCCTCCTTTGGCAAATGCCTGAGGAGAATTTTGCCAAAATAAGAAAGGGGAAACATAGCATGCTGAGTTTCATTTTCTTGCTCTGACAAAAACTGAATGTGCAGGCTTTTGTGTGTAAACAGAGCAGCACGACACAGCATAGACAACAGTGTGCAAGTCACTCTTAATGATTTATTAAGTGACTTGGAAACAGAATAACAAACATAAAACACAAAACAGCCACCATAGGCTTTGCCAAGAAGAATCCTCTCTCTCAATGCCACAAGTTTCTAAGCAGTTTACTTGTTGGGAATTTACAAGCTGCATTCCCTACAGTTGTAAACTATAAGCCATGTGAGGTGGTTGATAAATCAGCACTGTATCCACAGACTAATGCAACTGAGAGTTACATTTAATAGTCTAACAGCACTCAGATTCACAGATTTTACAATGTCATTCCTGTTCTGGTACAAGGCAATTTCTGTTTGAACAAGGGATTCCTCAGAAAGGAGGGTTTGTCACCTTCTGGGCTTCAGCTCAGTCTCAGTCTCTTTCCGCTGATTGTGAGTGTTCTCAGGGATGCCAAATTTATAAAAGAATCCTCTCCCCCAATATGGCAACCATTCCTTAAAGGAAAAAGGAAACACTCTATTTTTTCCCTCATAAGTATCACAAGACAAAATCTTAACTTGCTTCCCAGTACTGCAGTAAGTGCAATTAAGATTTCCATGGATGTTAGCATTATCTGAGAAGGATCCAGACACTGTATTATCCCCTTTTTGGCAGTTTCAGAGCAATATCCATCCTGTCTCATTACTTAACATTATTACATTATTACATAACCCTACATAATCTGCTTTTCGTTGACAGCATACAAGCCTCTCTGTGGAGGAGAAGGAAAACTGGGAAAGAGTATTTGGGTGTGGTGTGAGCTACATGTGAGATTGATAAAAGCAAGGGTGGAGGAAAGATTGAGGGGCTTTGGCAGTTGATCAAAATGATTTTGTGTGTGTGTGTGTGTATGTGTGTGTGGCAGCAGGTTTACTGCCTGTACAGTCAGGCCGGGTTAGTCTGCCTGCCAGGTCTCCTGGTAGATGAGCTTTGTGGTGAAGGGCATATTCAGATGTACACTTCGTTCATTTTGTGTTTTCCATGCTGCAGTGTTGCCTGGAATCTGGAATTTTGATCTTTATTGATCATAACACAGAAAGTTAGGAAAAACTAGTTTATAATGGCTTGTATTTTTGTCCTATTTTTTTTTTTAAAACATTGTGATGTTAGTTGCGAGTTTATGGTGATGTTAGACATAATAATTTGAAAATAAATTTGAATTTACTGGAAGTCAACAACAAGTGCCACTGGGCTTCTGGCCATTAAACAAATTGCATCAATCATTCACAAATGTGAAGAAAATCAGATGGATTTAGTTCTTGCTGTAATGATAAGTTATATCCAACTGACAAACTGCTGTAATGGTGGTAGACATGAGTACATTCATTGTATTCACAGGGGTTTGGATACAGTGCCTCTTATGCTACCTGCTGACACTAAAGATGCATGTTTGGAAATTCTGTGGTGAAATATGTTCCAGGGAAAGTGTTTTGTTGGACCTTTAAGGGGCCCAAAGCCTTTTACTCAGTGTGTATTTATGTACCCCCACTAATCACTTGCCCTGGAGTTTTCTTTCAAGTACCTGTGAACTTATCTGAGAAAATCTCTAAATGAACTCCCAGTTTCAAATTGCTTTTTCTCTCTCTGAGAGAGCATGACCCCTGTCGGACAAACACCCATCACACATTTTTATACAACAAAAAAGGAAAATAAATATCATGAAATAAAACAATAGAATGACACAGCTGATCCATAACCAGATCAGACATAGTGATCTGAGTTGTGTAACCTGACATTAGTGAAGTGTTTCACTTCAGCATATGAGACACAGGGGTCAGGGTACAGTCAGAGATGACAGATTAAAGAGAAAGGACTGGGAAAAAAACATGGCCAGTAAAACTGACATCTTACAAGCCAATAAATAACATCACAACAGTGTGCTCAATATGAATATAACAAAATTGATATGTTGTATAGTTGGTTGGAGGGATCAGTACTGTGTGCATTAATATTGAATATAATGTTGAATTAATAAATATAGAGTATATCACATACAGTTGATGTCATGGCAAAGTAATTTCTTCCAGTACGGGAAAATGCTGGTATGTTGCGGCTCAAGTGCTGGTGTGCAAGTCCAGGGACATCATTGTGTCAGCAAGATTCCTTGCTCATTGCTGGAATCTTTCTCTCTGAAATTTGAATGACTTGATCACTCAGACCACATTACCACACTCTGTGTGTGTATTCAAATTTGTCATATAAGTTAAAGATACCTCACCTGAGCTTTCCTTTTGTACGTCATTGGAGCCAGTAATTAGAGTAGAACCTGAATCATATGTTGCACCAGAAGTTAGTCAGCTGCTGATTGGAAGGCACCTGGCCTAATTATGGCTTGTTCCTACAATCAAGGTGCACTAGTGTTCATGTGCACTTGAATGCCACTAAACTATTAAAACCTTCTGTGTACTGTCAGCAACATGTGAGGGTTTGGCTGAAGGCAGGGCTCCCGGGAAAGTTGGCTATCTAATACTTGAAGTGATGTGAGCATGGTTGCAGTATATTTGACAGAAAAAAATGTGTGTTCATGTGACCTTTTCACATGATAAAGGAGGAAATAGACCCAAGCACAGTGCCATATCAATGGTGCGGCCTCTTTCAAATAGAAATTTGTTGAGATCTGAAAAGAGCATCAGTGTAAACATTGAACATGTCTGACCAGTCAAAGGCCTTGACAGCTGTACTAGGCAAGGAGGTAGTCGGGAATGCAGGAAGACATCACATTTAAATTAAAATTGACAGTTAGATCATACATTGTGTAAAGGCAAAAACAGCTTGCTGCAGCCAGAAAGACAATGACATAAAACACACATGCACTGAAAAACACTTAATAAAGAGGGTGAATAATTGTAACTGTATATAGTGAATGGGCTAAACTGTTTGAACAATGTTCAAATTACACACCTGCCTAGCCACTATATTAGTCATCAGCCTGTGAGTGTTTGCTCTGAATTGCTACAAAATTCTAAATATCGAGAGCATGAGAGTCTGTGGCTCACCCTCTAACCAAGGGTGTAGTTTCACATTATGAACACAAAGTGGGTGTGTTTTGCCATTTTGGTCATGGTTTTTGGCTCCTGATTGGAGCTGATTTGCATGGTTTTCTGGACTGCCTTTTGTGGTCAAACCACAAAAGCACAGCCCAGATATCAAGGCATTCTTGCAGATGTTGCTTTCTCCATTCCAAATTAATTCAATGTTTTGAATCAATTTTTCAAAGAGAGAATACCAATTTACAATTATTAATAAAGCCTTCTTTTGTTCCTGTTCCTGCGCAGTGCAGTTCAGGGTGAAGTTATTATCTGTGAGCCATCTCTTAAATCTCCTTGGGATTTTGGAATTGAAATTTTATTACATTGAAATTTTTGTTTTATATGTAACTAATTTCAGTGTTCCACATATAAAATCAGCGTGAATTACATGTTTTTTTTTTTTCATAAATGCATACGATAAAGTCAACAGCATTGGAGATGAGAATATATAAAGATTTTATGTATGCAGACTGTTTGGTTGGAGTCCATAGTTTTTTCTTCTGCCTAGCTAAGGCAAAGACTTCAAGTTAATCCATCTCAGCAAGAATTGTTGTCTGATTAGCAGTCTGCTGTTGATTATCTCTGTGTCATGGTATAGTTTTGGAAAAAGTTGTGTGTTTGAGGGTATATTGCTTACACACAGCATTTGAAAATGTTTTGCTGTTTGTGTTATATTGTAAATATGATGAATACATAGGAATAGATCCTGGAGGGAGTTTTTATATTTTTTTTAATTTCCACATAAATGAAATGTTATTAGACACAAAAATGTTTTTTCATTTATCGTTTATTTTGCAGACCCTCTGCATCAGTCAAGTTTGTTGTGGCGGGATATATGTAGTACTTAAGAGCTGTCATTACACAGGTATACTGTCAGTACAGAATAGCAAGCAATGTGACACATCAGTGATAACTATTTAAGCTGAGAAATGGTTTTAAGACAAAAGCATAAAATCAAAATTGTTCTAGAATGTGAGGAAGATTGCAGGAAACCTTTAAAAAGTCCTATAAGGGAGGTTTTCTGATAGCTGTATAAAACATTATTAGATTAGATCAACTGAAAAAAAACTTTATAAAATGCTGTAAGGAGGTCACCTGTAAACTGTTAGAAAACATAAGGGAGATCAACTGAAAACTATTACAAAGTACTATAAGGGAGGTTGAATAAAAGTTATTATAAAGCATTATAAGAGGGAGGGCCTGAAAGAGGTCACCAGAGAGTTGTATGGGACGTTGTCTAAGAGAGCAGAGAGGATTTGATCCAGAGAGCAGGTAGCCATTTTATGAGGTGTCTCACCCCTGACTTTTGGCAGTTTTCATATTGTTACTCTACAGAACAGGATTACAGGGCATTCTGGCCGTTCTAATTTGTCTAATATACTATAAAAGGGTACAGGCAGCACAATAATGTTCTTGGTGTTTAGATAAGTGCAAAGTGTGTAGTGTTGCAAGGGGAAAGTCACATTTCTCTCGCAGGGATTAGAGGTACACACAGATCCAAGCATTAGATACCCCCTCCCCCAAACTCCCTTCATGGTGGGCCAAGAAAGGCTGTTACTGCCTGTTTTTAAGCCCTCTGGCTCCTGCTTATCCTGGATACTGTCCTGGTATGGTGACATGTTGGCTGTAACAGCCCTATTAATCAACCAGTTGTGCTGCACCACACAGGATGTTTTGTGCATTTTGCAATAACCCCCAAACAAACAAGTGTCTTTTTCCCCCTTCTCTTGAAGAGAGTGATTTATAACATCATATCCTATGTAACAAATCATCAGAGTGCCGTTATACTGCTCTGCCACGCTTGTGGAGATAACCATGTCAGAGCACAAAACACACAGCTGGAGAAATGCATTTTGGAAAAGCAGTCCCTGTAAAATCTCTGAATCTCTAAGAGAGAAACACCCTTGAAAGATCAGAAATGTGAAACAGAGTCATTCTATTCACCTTGGCACCACTATTTCCCTTTTCCTGCAGACATACTTTTTGCAAAGCCCTGTTGCAAAGTATCCACATGTTTCTCTTTGTATCTGCAGCACTGTTTGTTTGTCTGAACAACATAAAACTTTTTGCATATTTCAGTGGTGTCTCACAACAGTGGCTGTTATTGTTGACTAGTTAGGAAGAGGACTTGCTTGCAGTGGGAACAAATAAACGTCATGTGGGCTGTCCCTCTTATATTATCAAGGAAGTGTTTGTGAAAGGCCTCGTGGAGCTGTCAGTGACAGGTGCTTTGAAATTTGGACTGAAACATAATCCTAAAGCACAAACAAAACTGTTCAACATGGAAATGATTGCAAACACCTTACACGTTGTTTGTGTCATATTTAAATAGCAGTGTTGCAATGTTCTGCATTTTAATGCCATCTGTTGAACATAAGTCAATATGTTCTTGATAACATTTTGACTGGAGAAGAAGGGCCTCCTTTGTTTAGAATCCCCCCCCCTAAACTGTCCTAGGTAACTGCACTTATCGTGCATGATCGCGGGAAGGAATGTTTTGCAGCTAAAGATATTTTGGCACATCAGATTTTGTAGCCACTGTATTTGCAGCCCCGGCACTAGCTCCTTTGTTCTCCAGGAGGGAAAACGTTCTACTGTAATACATGGTTTTTCAAGGGTGGAGAGCCTAGTGATTTAAAAGCACACCAGGTTCTTTCTGGCTTGGAATGGAAGATGTCTTGACCTCTTTTCCCTTAAATCTTGTCTCTGAGCAGTGTTTCTCTCCAGGCTAATTACTCACCACTACAAAGGAAGGAGAAAGCTGTGAAACTGAGGTGGCAAAGCATGAGAGCGCATTTTACCTGGAACAGTAGGCTAGTGTTCATGCAGGTGGTGTGCTCTGGAATGGCCAGCTGTACTGTAAAGCAAGGTTGTCTCTTGTCTGCCTCTGTGAAACATAGAGTGAGAAAGCAAAGTAAGATCCATAAATCACAACTGGGAAACCTGTAATTTGCCAGGCTCCATTTATTTAGGGTACTGGATCAATGTGTAGCTGTCTCATAAGGTGTGAAGCAAGAAAAAAAATGAAACAGGACATAGATTAGCTTGAAAAGACAAACCCTCAAATCGTGGGATTGTGACCATGAGAGAATCCCCTTCTGCCCAGAGCGCAGGATAGGTTGGGTGGGTTGGGGGAAAGAGTCGCTTGCATCAGAGAGGTGACAGAAGGCCATGCAGTGTTGCTCTCACATCCTTCTGTCTGCAGCCCCAAGTTCTCTGCTGTGCTTGGCGCGGATGTTCACCACTCCACCCCCACACCCTGTCCCCCTAACATGTCATCAGCATTTGTCACAATCGCCATTTGTCCTCTGACTAAAGATAAACCCCTTTCTTTAAAACAAACACCCTCTCTTATTTCCTTATGCCACAGAGCATCTGGCCAGATGTATTGGTACAGAACGAATAAAGCCATCACTCCACCTCTGTCTCCATCACAGGCACCAAAATAGCCTCTTTAGAGGGCACCAGGGACTATTCTGACACATCATAAGTGTTTAATTCCTTTTTGGAATTCATCTTAATGTAACTACAATAATAATATAATATAGGAAGAATAAGAAGGAAAGCAATAATTAAATGGCACATATATACAGTGCATACATGTATGGTGTATACCTGTCATAAATAAGGAACAATAAATATGTAAACCTATTATGAATCGAGCATAATATGAAGAATTGATTGCCTTCATTTTTGTGGATATGCACTGAAATTACGCAAAGATTTGCAATTTTCTTATAAAAGAGCATGTCCTCCTGTAACATTTTGTAATAAAGTACACTTGTGAATCTTGGATATGATCTGAATGTCCAGAATTGCCACAAAGTAGTCATGTGATTGCCACAAAGTTGCTGTGGGGTGATTTTAGATTTAAGATGTTATATATTGCAGTCAGTGGTGTCTTCTTGTGCATTTGGTGACTTTATTAGCTTGTCTTAAGAACTCTCAGTGGTTCTTGTACTAGAAATAGTTATTCAGGTTCCAAAAAGGGAAGAGGAAAGGATTGTCCTATGAGATATTCAAACATGCAGTGTAATTAAATGTGCTATTTCAGAATGATATACAGGTGTGCTGTTTTTTGCTCACTTGGAAAAAGTCCAAATGCATTCCAGATTTGTATTGTTTGCTAAGCAGATGCTCTTAGTCAGATGATGTGTATGGCTCTCATTTTCACATATAGTTCATTTGTGCATCTGGACATATTTTGAAGGAAGTCAAGTTTAGTGCCTAGCCTCAAGGGTATAGTGGACTCAAATTTCCAACCCAGATATGCAGATCATCCAGTGGTCCAGTCTTTCCTGTACATTGTTCCTACACACATGCACATGTGCACACACACATACACACACGCTTATGCCAATACATTCACGTGACAGCTCACAAAAATACACACTCACACATACATATGCACATACACATACAGCCTGTTACTTGTGCAGTCTTCTAAAGAGCATGGCCTTTATAATCCCAAGGACTCAAACCCTGGAGAATGTTCCTTGTCTCCAACGGCCTATTACAATCCCTGCTGTATCAATAAACCACAGATCAGGTCAAATCTATAACTGTTAGTATTACACATGTAACAATAAAAATAGCATTGGATGGCGTCTATGCTCGTGTCACTGAATGACTACTTCAGAGGTGTGTGTTCAGGAGCTCCGTGTTGGAATAAGGCATTGTGCTTTTGACAGGGTAGGTCACAGGAAGGCCCTGCAGAGGGGGGAGGTGGGGTGGAGTGGTTGTTGAGAATTCTGTATTTCATCCGGCTGGGATTTGTATCTGGAGCTGATCTCTCGTGGGTTAATGCCTACCGTCCTGCAGGCTGTTTCTTCTCCACCTCCCTGATGCCCTGTTCACAGAACAATTTGGTGTTTATAAGTACTTCCCTGCTTTTGTTTTCCCTCCCACTACCAACTTAGAAAGTTCCCCCACACCCAAGTCAGAGGTTGAGAGTGGTCTGACTCAATACAAACCATGTGCTTTCATAGGAAGAAAAAACAAGTCCCACCATGAATTTCCAGTGGAAATAGACCCTTACGGCAGGACTCCAGCCTGGTGTGTGAAGTCTTACCCCCTATCCACCCCCCACAGCCCTCCATTTTTTGGGTCTTTGCTTTACATATGTGTGTTTAACGCCTGATCATTGCATAAGACAAACATTCCTCCTTCTTCCTGTGAAATGGGATGAGCTGGAAATGTATGTTTTTTGCAGATTTTTTGCCCCTCACCCCCATTTTGCTTGCGTCCCGTCTGGTGATGCAGTGTTTCCTCATGTGGAAAACACAATACATCAAAGTAGGTCAGAGCCACAGACTGCACAGAAAAACCACAGGGCTGGAAACAGTGCACCAGTCTTCAGATGGGAAATCCATACAATGTGATGAACACCAAACCAGATTCAACTGGGACCCCAACAATAAAAATAAATAAATGAATTAATTATTTCCTTCAACTTCCATAGGAACTTTAAAATGGCCAGTATGTGTTGAAGAATACATTTTGTGACTCAGTCCAAAACATTGGTTCTTGGGTCCCCAGATCAAGTCTTGTTTAATTCATTGTGTTAGGATGTTGGCTGTGACAGAGCTGGCAGATGCTCTGCACATAAATTAACAGAAGGAGTAAAACTTTATAAAAAAAAACAATAATGTATTTTTAAAAAACCACTCACAAACACAGGAGAACCAGTCAACAACCTCCAGCACACAATTTTCACAGATCTCCCTATTCTAGCCCGTCTTGACCTGTCACATGTAAATATTCCTCTGCTCAGGAAGGGTCATTGTGTTAATGTTTGGCGTTCCACAGTCTCCCCTGGGTAGGTTACAGGCAATCAACACCCTGAGGCTGAACCATTATGACATAGTGTCCCAAGCTTAAATAGGGCAGTTCTTTAGTGACTAAGGATGTTTTCACACTTGGTCCCTTTCAGCCCTCAAAACGAACTCAGAGCGATTAGTCAGCATTTTTTGCGTATATGTGAACATTCCAAACAAACTCAGACCCCTCTGAAATGGACCCAACTGAGACCACCTCGGGAGGTGGTCTCAGTTCGGTTCGCTTCAAGTCCGCGTTGCGGTTTGCTTAACCTGTGCATTGTGAACACAAAGTGCTCCAGGTTCGCTTCACCTTTTGCTGTTGTATTTTAGCCCTCTAGGCTTGCCGTAGACAGCTAAGTGACAGCTACCCATAATCCAAAGCAGTAAAGGTCTGAAGCTGTGTCTTAACCGACCGCAACGCGAAATTTACGAGCGATGCGAATGTATGAAAAGTCAATAGCAGGATGTGAATGGGCGGAATTAATTGCGGCGAAACTGCAAGTGATGCGAAATGAAGGTTCACAATGGTTCGCTTGAGTTAAAAATTGTTCAACTTGAGCAAAAATTTTGATCACCTTCAAGTAGGGCTAGAAGCCACACAGCCTTTCCAGAAATGTCTTCAGTCATTTGCTAGCAGCGTTGGTATAATCAAAAGGGCCACTCCCCCCTTTTCCAAAATTCGCTTGTTCATTTTTCAGGCAAGCGATCAAACTCATGCGAGGAAAGCGAAGCGAAATTTGGCTTCACGCTCAGTTAAAATGCAGCATGAGAGCTCCAGAGGAACTATAGTGTAAACAGCAAGAGGACTGAGGCCCCATCAGAGCTGAAGTGGACCAGAAAGAGAACTGAGTCCTCTTTCAAATGAACTCACAATGTGAATGCAAAAAGAACTCCCTTTTCTGTTGGTCCATTTTTTGGTCCACTTTAAGAAGACTGAGTTTGGTTCATTTAAAAAGGACTATATGTGAAAACACCTTGAGTATCTGCTGGGCAGGCAAGGTTTGACTACCCCCAACTCCACCCCTCTGTGTGTCGGACATATGATTCTATACCTTCCCCTTTCTCCCAGCTGATTGGAGAATTCAGGGGGGCCACCAAAGGGATGATGGGCACTGGTAACCCTCATTGTAACCACCTCCTGCAGCAGAATGACATGCATACATATGATTGTGGAATTTTTGTCGTGGTAATCCAATTAAGTGGGCACCGTATACACTTTACCCACACTTCAGCAGCCAAGGGAAGGTTAGTCAGCATTTCACCAGAGGTTGGGTGTTGTGTCTTTGCCTGCAGTGTAGAGTCCCAAAGGCTGCAGTGTTTATTTGCATGGCAGATGCTCTTAACCAAGGGCAACACATTGTTTACATTTTATCTATGAATGCAGCCTGATATTTACTGAAGCTGCTCAGGTCAGAACCCCTCCTTGAAGTACAAGAAATGCTTTGATAATTCTTTTACAATTACTACACAAACTGAATAAAAATGCTTGTCTTCCTGTTATTCTTGGCTACCACACCAGGTTTTATGTGATTCAGCAAGTTAAATCATCCAAGCTCACTCTTCACTTGTAAAAAGGAAACCCGCAATAGAGACACACTCTTTTGTAGTACAGAAAGAATACTTCAGTAAGATTAGCGGTTGTTACTCAAAACACAGCATAAATCAGCCCCTCCTTGGAATTAGTTAGATATTAAACCTGTTCCAGTATTCCAAACTGGGACCGATAATATCCCTTTCTGAGCTGTAAACCCGACAAACCAAGTTCTTGCTCTCTCTGAGCCATCACTCTCTCCAACTGGGAGATGTTCTTGTCAAACAAACACCGTGTCCCCACGTGTTTGTGAAGTCACCGGTGAGCAAGTATGAGAAAGCATCCATGGTGCCACCTCCCAAGCATGTCCCGTACAAAATGCTCTTCTGAGTATTACAGAGGAAGGTTGCTTCTCAGGCATTTGGTTGTGTTGCAAGAAAGATCTCCCTAGAATGATGTCAGCTTTCATTCCATAAAGGCAGAGAGGCCTGTGTAACCACGCCTCTGGGAAGCTGTTGGTAATTGCGCAACATCAATTTTGGAAAAGCTCTCATCTCCCCCAAAAGTCAAAGGTGCCACACTGGTGCTGCAACTGTCCTACCTATGTTGTCACCTGAGGGAATGTGTCCCTGTGTGCTAGAGGGGTTATCACACAGGCAGAGCTTAATTATCAGCCACATCTAATGTTAATTGGCTTGAATTGCATTGACTCTGTGTGCTCTCTAAACACCTTTGAGCTGCCAACCAAGTATGTCAATGTGTAGTATCATCATGGCAGCAGACAGTAGTGAAGAAAAACTGGTGCATTGTGGGACCAGAGGTAGAACATTGGTGGGGGGTGGTGGTGTTATTGAGAGCCATTGGCTTACTGGTTTTCAGAAGTCACATACCTTTAGCACATTATCATTTTGAATTGGCCATGATTCTATCTAACCCCAATGTATTTTGTCTCACTTTCAGTTTGAGCAAGTTTTGGGATTTTTGGGAGTTTTGGACAAGAGTTTTTGTGCCACTGCCAAACCTGAGCAAGAGAGAAGAGACAGTTTCTCTGTTACTGGAAATGAACGGCAAAGAGCATTGCAGTTAGATTAAACCTGCACTAGTGTCTCCTGCTGGGTATGGAAAGATCGGATGTGTGTGAGACTCTGAGATCAACTGCTGACGGTGTCGTCCTCTCCACCCCCTGCTTGCAGGTGCATTTGCCAAGGTGAAAGAGAGCCAGCGCATGAGTGATGAGGGGAAGATGGACCAAGAGGAGGCGGATGGTGTGCGGAAGCGCTGCCGCACCGTGGGCTTTGCCTTGCAGGCTGAGATGAACCACTTCCACCGGCGGCGCGAAGTGGACTTCAAGGAGATGATGCAGGCATACCTGAGGCAGCAGATCTCCTTCTACCAGCGTGTGGGCCAGCAGCTGGAGCGCACCCTGCACATGTACGACAACCTCTAGAGCTAAGCCCACCTGCCTGGCTCCGTCCACACCTGCCCTCCACCTGCCCTCCACCTTGGTCTCATCAGTCTGGGATGAGGGTGCATTGAATGTGCTCCTCCCCTTTTGCTTCACCTTTTATGAGGGGGGCTGGCAGATGAGAAGGTTGATTTGGCAGCAGCACTGGTCTCTACACCGGTTTTCTGAGGATGACCGCCCAATGGCTGACTTGCACAGAACAGTTGAATATTTCCTTGGAGGAAATATGAACGAAATCTAAAGTAAACATGCCCTGCTAGTCAGGGTATGTCTACAAACAATCTTTTATTTTCCAGTCTTGCATCCTTACAGTTTCCAGGGACACCTAACAGTAGAGATAGGCTTTGAAAAACAACACAAGCAAAACATTTTTGTTTATATACAATTGTGGTATAATCAAATGTCTCACGTGTATGTACCATTTATTTAAGTGTGTATAGTGCATTAAATGGCAGGTATCTGCAGTGTTAAAGAATATAGAGATGCTGGGGGGAAATGCAGGCTTGCACAAACCCTGCCCCCCCTCCTTTGGAGGGTACCTCTCATTGGTCAGAGCAAGGCTGCTCCTGAGATGTAAACGTCAGCACTGTAAGGCAGGATTGGCGCTCCTCCCTTTTGATGTCAAGACAAGGATATGATCATTGCTCAGGGTTGTGCTGCTTTTCCAAACACCTTCTGGCTCCCCTGCAGAGCTCAGAGTACTGTTCGACACAGTGTTCTGGCACTGATCACACTGGTCACTGATCTGGGTTCAGCAGGGAATGAGGACATGGACAATGTCCCAAAGTGAGCACAGTCTTTTGGCCAGCCTTAACTATGTCTGCTGGATTTATTCCTGCCTTGTTTGTTCTTCAGTAGTTTATGCCTTTCTGGGGGGGCAGTTTTGAGGTACAGTGTGAAAGTTACTGAATGAGTGAATGAAAGAAAAAAAAATATATGTGAACTTGTTCCATTAAGTGCCTGGGGGGAACCTACATGGTTCTTGTAGACAGCTGACCTTTTATAGGTTGTTTCCATCTTTTATGTTTACCTTCTATGAGGCAAATCCAGAACCTCCCACTGTTCCATTTTTTTTCCAAAGCAGGAGGGATGGCATTTTAGTATTGCTGTGTGGGATTCCTTTAAAATGCTGGGCTGAGCTGTTGATTAGTTTACACTGCAGTTTATCAAAAAATTGTGATAGTCTTAAAATTAAGTGATGTGTGAACAAAACAGATTTAATCTTCATTTTTATTTTGAATGGGGACCCTCTTTATTGATTTTTCAAGTACTGGAGACCTGCTATGTATTGTTTGATGAAAGCCAGCACATTTTTATTTTAAGAGCCTAATTCCACATGGATTTAACTGGGGCACATTTGTTTGATGGTTTCACTAATCTCTAGATTGTAGATGTGAGTGACTAAAAAAAATAGTATCTAAACCTAATAAAAAACAAACAAAAAAGTCTTTTAAAGGAGTTTTATGATCATCCAGTTTCTACAGGATGCTGAAAACCATAGAAATGAAACATTACTCTGGTGACTGAAAAACATTAAGTTGATGACCCAGAATGATGTTTCCAAACCACAGTTAATCCAGAGCTAACCTTGTTATGTCCTTCAAAACAGGCATAACCGTTCAGGAGTTAATTTCTTTCCAAACCACTCAGTGTTCAACACCCTCAGCAGGGAGGGAGATTTCCTCTTTGATGCTATGTAGCCATAACATCTTCACCTGACACATTCAGTAAAGCTATGGTACATTTTGTGGTAGAATATAAGAGAAAAGTTTCTGTTTCCTGCCAGTGATTTACAGTAGGACCAGTGATGTCATCAACATCTGGGTGGGGATGTGGCTCTGCACTAGCTATACTTTGAAAGCATCATTTTCAGTCATTTATGTTTCACAGATATTAAACAAAATATCAAATTATAGATTTAGACTAGTGTCTGTTTAAATAGGGCTGCCACCCACTCACCCACTGGCTCCAGACCCAGAATTAAAGAACTGATGTCAAACAGTAGGAGGATCATGATAGCTTTTTTTCTTGTAGGATATTTTATTTGTAGTCTGTTGGGGATTGCCTGTTTAATATCCAGTGTTTGACAAACACAATTTTGTACACAGAAGAAAAACAGGCTTATTTGTGTCATGTAGGACAATAGCTGTTGCAGGCTAAACAATTTCGAGATTCGCGCTGCTCCAAAGCATCACATTTTTATCGTAATTCTGCGCTTTCATTTATGTGTTTTTTTCATTCTTCTTGGGGGATTCCTGAAAATTAGTCTTTTGGCCTTCTACTGTAGAAACTTAAGAAAATGTTGTTTTACAAAGCAGCTATTGAGGTGGCTGTGCTGTAGTTTCCATGAATCAGAACCGATAAATCGTTGGTGAAGAGGACGGCATAGTAGGAGACACAGGAAATGGAAGGACACTTTGAAATGTTCATTCACTTTTCTTTGTCCCTGCCCCCGACAACCACCAGCAGCGCAGTGTTCCTGTGTGAATACTCAGGCCTGACTGGTGGAGCAACAGCAGATCTTGCGTGGGTGACTGCACTGTTGAACAAGGACCATCGTGTTCTTGTCCACCTGAAACCAGTCTACTTCCAGGAGAAGCAATTGGAAAGTGAGCACTGTCTGAAGATTCCAGATGAACCATGATGTCATAGAGGGAATCCTTGAAAGTCTTAATGAATAGTCTTAATAAATAAATAAAGAGATAAATGAAAGAAGTCTCTGTGTATTTGACATTGAGGTTGGTGACACATGGCCCTCATGAACAGTAGTGAATCTGTCATTGTTTCTCCACCATCCCACTGAGGACAATCAGACCTGACCTTTCACATAGTTAAAGGGACTGCCATGTCAGTAGAGCTGTATCTGAAATATTTTATTGTATTTTTAACAGAATTGTTTGGTAAGGAATGCTGAGATATCAAAACTTTTACGCAGAAGTAGGGAACAGAGGAATACTTCATAGCAGGATTTCTCTTTTTTCTTGATTATGAATCCAACACAACCTTTTTACAGTGAACATTGGGCCTCATGACCACACAGCGGTGAGGTGACGGCAAAGACAAATACGAAGCCATAAGGTTTGCGTTGTGGCTCATACAAGACCCCCCTGTAATGCTCCTTTCACAGTCACAGGATCTGAGAGACAGGACCTGCTTGGCTGTTGTTAGCACAACACAGATGCCAGCAGGTGCTGGCTGCATACGAATGAGGAAGATCTGCTGAAAAACATGAACTCATCTCACAGTTGACATTCTTTAAGACTAGTCTCTACAGTTTTGATAAGGATTATGGTTAGGGTAAGGTGGTTAAGGTTAGGGGAGTCAGGGTTACAGATGTGTGGTGACGATTTGGCGGTTTGGGTTGTGGGGGTTAGTGTAGGGGGGTTAGGGTAGGGGAAATAGGGTTCGGGTGAGGGGGGGTGTAGCAAAGGGAGAGAGCAGTCACCCCACCCAGCCTCAAACCCAGGCCTACGAGGTACCAAACCTGCAGCTTGACCACAACGCCAAAGAGCCAGGCTCATTGGTATGGCAGTCAGATCGCATACTCAACCATAATGACGGCACTCTGCCCTCCCCTTCGGGACGCGCCCATGTGCTTCACACACAGAGGCGTACCTCGTGCAATCCCCCACCATACTTTTCCCATCCCAGGGTGCCCCACTCACTCGTGCTTCACCCATCTCTGGGGTCCCTCACACCGGGGTCAACCTAACCTGGGGGTCCCTCATAAGGCTCACACACTGGGCACGCCTCCGATGGCCTCGCGGCAAGCCATCCCACTCTGACACCATATGTAGTGAAGGGAGAGATCAGTCACCCCACCCGGCCTTGAACCCAGGTCTACGGGGTACCAAACCTGCAGCTTGACCACAACGCCAAAGAAGCTTTTGGGCCGGGTTAAGTTGAAGGTCAGGTTTAGGTTTAGGTGTAGATTTAGGATTGAGTTGTGGTATAGTACATATTTTTGTATGGGCAGACTGGTGATGTTCTTTTTTGGTGAAGTTACGGTTGGGGATAATGTCAGAGTTAAGCATGTCACAGCCATGGATTGCTGCAGATGAGACTACCTTTTTAGGCAGCTGTGCTGCAGTTGGATCTCTCATGCACACACATCATTCCTCTCTTTTGCTTCTGATTTCTGGTCACAATTTAAGTTTTTTCATATTTGAAACAATTCAGTATCCTTAATATCAGATAAATGACAGGTGTAGCAGTGACCGCCTTATAACAGACAGGTATAATGTTTTTGCCTGATTGAAAAGGCTTCAAAATAATTGGTTTAAAGCCTAAAAGGACCATTGTCTGCAGTTTTATTAAATATAATGAATACTGCACAAATTATGATAAATGTTTTAACAAAAAGGAGCATGAAGCAAATGAACACACATTTGAAAGCAAAAATGTTTTCTTGCAGGCACATTTCTGTAATCCCATCAACACAGCTCACCTTTTAAAGTTACATAAACGTTCTTATTATGTCAGCTGACGGCTTCATGTGCCAGATGTATGGCCTTGCAAGAATGGTTACCTGTCAAAGGATTCACCAAAGTGACAGTGGATATTATACAAGGAATGTGTGTATGCATTTATGTTCATCATCAGATGAATACATGAATTCTGGATACTAAACAACTGGTGACTACCAGGTTAATTAATGCACTCTAACAGCTGAGTTGAAAGTTGCATCTTTCTGTGTTTCCAGGGTGTCTCCAAGAGGTGATAACCAGTGGATGGTATTATAGTGCAAAATTTCTGGCCTAAGGTAAAAACAGGACAGTGTGATTTCTGTGTGTGTGTGTGTGTGTGTGTGTGTGTGTGTGTGTGTAATACAAACTGATTTACATGGATTCACTTCAGCTCAAGTCAATCGGTCTTCCTATCCTTTTCACAGAAGATTTTCATTGTCGCATTCTCTGGGAAGATGATATATTTTCAATGCATGACTACAATGAAAATAAATTCCTCCTTTTCTTTTGTGGGCTGTGGAGACAGCTTGCTTGGAGTGTCTAAAAATGATGTCAGTGGCCTGTTATGAAACAGAATAAAATGCCATTTTATTCCATTATTACACCTCCTGATTGACAAACAGAAAAATAAGCACTGTAAGAATGAGGAAATAGTGGAAGTAAAAAACCTGGAACAAAACAAAATGTTCAAATAAAAAGTAGAATCCATGGATGCCCTCCACCCACCACTGCCAGCACTACCCCCACCACCACCACCCACCGGTATCACTACCAGCACAGCTTTGTAGACTAAATCCCATCCCAAACAGTCAAGCAGAGAAAAAGGGTGCTGGAATGAGGTCCCCACCTTCAAGATGTCATGCATGATTCCCTGCTTGAGTAATGCTAAGATGATTTTTCTAAGGTAGCTTATTTCAAAGCAAGGAAGCATGGAGCAAAATTAAATAAACCTCAGCTCCTCTCTCCCTCTTTTCCCATAAAACATAGCTGTGGTTTTTGCATGAGGTCACTGCCTCTCCTCTGAGAGGAGCTTGAGCCCTTAGCCCAGAATCCGTGTCAAATTACAGACAGCAGACATCCTGATGCACTTGCCTACCTACCAACCATGTTGTCTGAAGAGCTGAATAAGGACAGACTCCCCATGGGGGGACTTCTGAGTGATTTTGCAGTGAAGGCATGACCTCCACAAAAAGAATTGCATGCTGGGAACGGTCCTCAACCTCACATCCTTTCTCAGTGACTGAGAAAGTAATTTTTTTTACTTTGACATTTTTGAAGATTACCTTTCAATCACTGAAAAGCATTCAGGAGATATAGGGAATATAATTTGCACATATTCATTGTTGCAACTTTTTGCTGTTGGATGAATAACATATATTCTAAGGCACTAATGTTGACTCTTGTTCATTCACAGTCTTGAAGGTCTTATAGTTACAGCTGATTGACTGTAGTAACAACAGATGATTCAAGTCCAATTTATGGCTCCTATTAAGGTAGTACCTCCTTCAACCCTACCCTACATAACAATGAAAAAAGATTAAGCCTGAAAATTGCAGCTTATTCTTCCTAGAGACTATTCTCAACACCTTCCTATAAAAGGACTGCTCAGGCCTGCAGTACTGTACAGTTTTGATGGACAGCATCATGAAAGCCAGTAACCAGTGAGATAAAATAGCTTAGGTAAAATTGGTCAGGTGTGCAGTGAAGAGAATCATGCTTATGGGCAGCACAGTGTGTAATTACATTCTATGCAAGACAGTTAACTCTGGATTCATAGCATGCTTGCCTGGAAGTCCCACTATTAAGCAATCCTGTATGTGTATATATACACACATAAATGATAATAACTCCTCTGCACCAGCATATTTAGTGTAGATCTAGGATAGATACATGCGTGTTTTATATAAACAGACAGGAAATGGTTGTACGTTCAGGCCTGATCAAAATCTAGTGTAACAGATGATTGAATTGGGATGTTGCAAGCAACCAAGAATCACAGTAACTTGCAAACCCCAGAAAAACACAAGGTCAAGACAGGTGTGATTTTAAACAGATTGGACTGTTTGTGTCTGCTCCTTCATAGTTGTGTTCTGTGCCGGGCTCCAGGATAAGCGCTGAACAGAAAACAGTGGAGTCCTCACATGCACCCACTGCCAGTGCACTGCTGAGGCGGGGCGTTCTGGCCCTGACCCGAGGAAAAGGCATGGACTGTAGTATACCTGTGGGGGGGGAGAGGATGGGGCGCCATCATGTCAAGCGATGGGAACATGGGAAGCCTTCCAGTTCCTGTATCATACAGTAAAACATTGTGTTGGGGGCGCTTTTTTCCTGCTGCGAAGAAAACAGATGAACAGATGGTCTTTTCCTCTCATAGCTGGTGGTTCTGAATCCTCATGGCCCACATGTCCCCTCCTGCCTAGCTGCTATGAGTTAAATCCTGACAACCTGTTTCTTTTTTAATTTGTAACACCTAGAAAGGACTGTGCTTATGGCTCATGATATGTAAAGAGTGCAGGCTGAAGGATGCCCTCTGATTTGGAACCTTCCTGGGCTCATGCACTGCTGCAGCTAGTGTGCTGTCAGCCACAACATATTTTTCACATTTCCCCCTCTTGCACTTAACCTTTTATTTAGTAGATGTGAACTTCCATAAAACTAAAGCATAAAAATTGAGAATGCTATGGGTACAGTAGTACTTGTCTTGGAGTCTGACAAAAGGATCACAACACCCCTCCATGTGGACATCATAAACAAAGGAAAATAAAGATGTGGTGGAGGTGGGAAGCTGTGAACAGCTGATGCAGAAAGGAAGTGGTAAGTGGGATTTTTAAAGTCATGGATGGGACTGATTTGTCTATGTTTGGTTAATTGCATGGAGATTGTTTTAAAGTTCTTCATTTGGAACTTTAATATTTGCCATCTGTGCATTAGGCTTATCAAACAAAGACAACCCCTGACCTTGCAGAAGGGTGAGGTGAATGCTATCCTCAAAATACAAACCAACACTGAGACTGTTTTCAACACTACAAGTCCCACAGCACACCAGGAAGCGCATTCAAAAAATGGGGAATGGGTGCATTTCCCTGTTTCTAACTCATGGGTGCCCAAATGAGTCCCAGGGTGCAGAAAGGAAACAATGAGGGGATCCTAGCCAGTCTACCCACTGCTATCCCTGGAAGAACTAAACAGGTTTGTTCTGGTAATATGGGCTCCTGGTCATTGCTGGGCAATGACTTTGCTGTGTTTGAACCTGGGCAGCACAGCTCATCCTGCACTTGGAACAAGCTGTCTGTCTCATTGGTAGTTTCAAAGAATCATGCCATTCTTGCTGCGGTGAGCAAAGACTTTTGAGTGTTAGCACATGGTGGGCTCCATCTCTGTGGATTCATGAAGCCCCAGTCTTCCATCACTGACTGCTGAGACAACTGAGAGAACTGATACCTGCTGAAAAGCAGTCCTATAACAGGAAAAAGCATTTTTATACACGTTTATATATACAGGCAAGGTACATGATTCAGTGCATGAAGGGAAGCTTGTGTATTCTTGCTTGCTCAGGCAGTTTTGTTTTTTGACAGACAGTGCTCACACCATAAAAATGATAGAGGGTGTTTTTTTACCACAACTCAGATGTTTCACCAGCTCAGTAGTGTTTGAAAAATCACTAAACGAATCAATGATATTTTAATGGGGATTATAATGTTTCACATACTGTGCTGAGGCTGTTTTGATGTACTGTGTTTTGAGAAACTGGGGTCTGTCCTCAAAGTCAGATTTAAGTAGATATTTCTTACTTTTTCTTTCTTTATGATCATTTTTTTCCAGTGACCACTGAATTAGGAACACTGCAATACACATTTGTGGTTGAAATTTATGATCTCATTGATCCATATCTTTTTGACTGAAACAATGTGGCGTAGTTAAAAATAGATGATATTTTTTTTTCATTTCCGATGGAAATGTCTGGTCAGCTCCACTTGCACACTTGTTGGCATGTGGACAGGGGAAAAAATCATAACAAGGAATTGTAGGTTGTGGATGCTTAAATCTCCACAAATTTTGCCTGATTAAAAACACATTCCTAGATGTGCCTTGAATCTGTTAATTGAGATGGGTGTTAAGGGAGCACTGTGTGTGATATTATACAGTATTCATGAGCATTAATGTGGTTTCTCTTCCAGCACCACGGAAATTGCTGGTGGCTCTCTGGGGGTAGTGATACACAGTATATGAGTCTCTCTCACACATTTGGAAGGAAAGCCACCCAGACCAATTCCAGATGTGCTGGGCTGGACAAAACTATTCCAATGGAACAAATTGAAGGGGTGAATGGCTGGTGCCCAGTAGGTGTGGCGGTAGTGGGCTCGTCAGAGCAGCCACCAGAGCCAAGTTTCAGTCTGACTGAACTCAGTCACTGGAACAAAAACAAGATTCCAGCATTTTTTTTTTTATTTTGGAACTCTGGCATTTGCATGGAAAGTCCCAGGTACAACAAGGGTGTTTATCAAACAAAGATCCTAGCTTGATTTACATTCACATGGGGATAGTTAAACCAGGAAACATAACAAGCTTTTAACAGCATCAAAAAAAATTCACTCATATGTTCAAGCGAGAGAAAGGAAGCAACATTAAAATAAAAGGAAAAAGAAAAAATTGGAGACAAGATAGCCTTATTTTACAGGCCAGGACACTGGTGAATATGGGGTGCAAAGAACTTGGAAAGTTCAGAAAGGAATGCAAGGAATCTGGAAGGCTGGGTTTCATCTGAGTAAGGAGTATAAGCTTGCAGGTTTTGGTTTCGGTTCCGGCCTAATCAGGCCTGGAAAACTATTCACATTTAAACCTCTGTGACATTCCTTTTAGTGGAGGAGGAATCCTGAGCTTAGTTCAGAGCACAGACATTCTGTCTGAGCTGATATTCAGCTCCTGTGTCCTCTCCATCAGTTCCAGTTGGTAATAGGATGCCTTGGTGCTGTCTGCATTCCTATGCTCAGTGTTGATTTTTGGTTTTAGACCACACCCATTTCAAGTATGTTCATAACTAGCATATCAGAACACTTGTAGTGACATAGACAACAAGTTACAGAGACAGAACTATTTATATAGTCCATATGGTGGAAATCTGTTGTTTCAACATGCCTAGCAGACATTCTCTTGAATTCTATAGCTTTAGCTCTTGGCAGTTGGACCACCATAGCAGAGTAGAAATGAGCAACCACATGTAGCACCTCTGTTCCCAATCGACGGAATATACTACACTTCGGACCTAGGGTCTGAAGTAGTAAGGTTAGAAAGACCCACAGCAGACTTTGCATGAGACTGAACACTTGGCAACTTTATTACACAACCTTTTTGCAGTTTACCTCTCCTGTAGAATGACCACTGCAATGCGTTAATTATACAAATTAATGAAGTTTTCTCACAACCATAAGACTCACTTAATAAAGAAAAGGCAAAGTATCAAACAAGAGTGTAAAATGTCCTTCTGTTCAAAGTAGCAAAGTAAACGATTCACATATACCCTTTTTTTCCTTTGGGTTTATACTTAAATGGTCCTATTCACTCAATATCTGAAGAATATTAATTCTTTTGTTGGAAAATTAGTTTCAGTGTCCCTTTTACTGCTATTGTGATCACTTATCTACCCGGGTAGAAACTAAACTGTTGTCTTATCTGAAATCCTGACGTGGATCAGCTCAGTCGCTCTGAAGAAAGGAATCCGAACCAGCTGGCCACACTGGTCCCAAATGTTCCCTGCTTGGAGCTTCTCACTGGGCAGGCTCGCCATCAAACTCAAGCATGGTTTGAACCCAAGCTACTTCCAGGATCACAAAAAAACCAATCTGCACATACAGTACAGAAAATATTAGTTAAGCTGTTTACTTTCTCACATCTTAACATGAGACCTCATTGATTTCTATTTCTTCTTTAACACAGTAGCATAAAACCATGAATTATGGAAATAACTGTATATAGTTTACGGCGTGTATTACCAATAGCTTGGTTTTTTACAACAGACTATGATTTACTATAACAGAATAAAATATTACACCTTTAAACATTTTCCATATTTTCTTATTCCTTTTAGAAAGTTTATTTTGTCCATAATTATGAATTCAATGTTAATACTGTAAATAAATTTAATATTCATCCTTATCTGTAACATTAAATGTAATTTTAGCTTGCTATACAAAGTATTAAACTTATAAACACTCTGGTACAACACATCAAGGATTTAGCTAAATGTTCCGTTTACCAGAGAATTCCATTCATTTAGTGCAACACACCTTTAATGTAGACAATGCTAACTGGCTGCTCATTAAAATGAAATACGATAATAACAAAGGTACCGCTATTAAAACAAAATTAGCCAGTAACCTACATTACCCTAACACAACATATGTGGATACCAGATACGCCGGTAGCAAAAACAATAAAGCTAGCGAGCTGCCTAGCTTTACATAATATACAATGATAAAAAAAGATACACCAATGTAATACTCAAACATTTCACAATACGTCCTTATTACTCCGATTGTTTTTTTTTCAACAACTGAATTTGCTGTAAGACACTCTCGGTTTTTCAAGCTATCAATCATTATAGGCTGTAGCTAGCAATGCTGTAACTACCTAGCGAACATGTGCTGCATATTGACTTACCGGAGTTCTCGGTAGGAAAAAAAACGGAAAACGATGTGATAAAACTGGTTCCTCTCCCCAATAATCTGGTTGCTAACAGAAAAGTACCTTATTGACAAGGATTGATATACATTAATCGAATATTTCCATATTTGGCCACTATCTTTTAAACATTTCTCACCATCACCAGGTAGTTAAGCCGCCTTTACTCCTCAATTTCAGCACGCATGCGCTCTCTACTGGGCATCACCCATAATGCGCTCTGATTTTTTTTTTTTTAACCCCTTAATAACCTAACTTTTCATGTGGGTTACACACAAAATGAACTGAAAGGGACTGAATTAACATACCCACCCACAGTGCGTGCTCACGTAGAGTTATGTACGGCCACACACAACAGCCTTTCCTTCCATTCTATGTAATATTTTAAACTAAATTCAATTCATTCAGCAGACACTCTCATCCAGACCAACTTAAAAGAAAAGTTTACAAGGAGAATTTTCCAGTGCTGTAAAGGGGCTTCCCCGTCGAGTTCTGACTTTACACAAGAGGATGCATTGCTGAAGCCTAGAAGGTCATCTGTACATTACTGCTTTGAATCGCCCCTTGAATTGATGTAATATCAGGAGGGATACGCTCGGCTTGTGTCTTTCTGGTGCTATATGAGGCATGGTGGTAGGACACAAAGTAGACTATACCTATTTTCAGCTAAGCAAAGCAAGGCCAGGCTTCAAGGTGACAGATGCTTTGTATTTTGAAGGGGGATTCTGCAGTTTTTGTGAAAGTTAGCAAAAACTTCAACATGAATGTTCTTCCTTTCCAAGGTAATGGTCATTTAAAAAATGCAAGGCAACATGAATCAATAAAAATATACTTGGATTGAATGGCTATTCTAAAGTTGAATTTTTTTTAAAAACTTTGCCCCATGAATGAAAAATGTAAAGAACAGACTCACACCCAGGAGCTCAAGCGCCTATAAATCACATGCATAGCAGAGCAGAAAGTGAGTAAAATGAGGTTAAGTATCTCCAAACGTTACATAAACTGTTATGCTTATTTGACCAAGCATATTTGCACTGAATTACAGCATTAGTGTTATGTCAATGTCAAGGGCTGTGTGGGATTCCTTTTGCAGGCTTTTTGAACCATTATGCCTTTTTTACAAAGCTCCTCAAACTGTATCTGTTCATCATTCTCAGTGGGTAAATATCAGTCTTCATGTACTCTTTGCAATTGGAGTCAATTTCAAGAGGGCCACACAAATGCAGAGGACTACATTCACTGTGAATGTATGTATGTGGGTAGCCGACTTCTTCAGATGACTGTTTGTATTTCCCACATAGCAAGTAACCTTGTTTTGAAACCAAATACCTCAACAGAGACAATGCCTTTCAGCAAAATCATGGCAAAGGGAAAGGGTGCATGCACTCTGCAATAATGTAACATAAAGCTACCCAGTGCTCACAGAACACCTGTTTCAGCATAACCACTGGCTGACTGCTGGTCAAAAACTGGAAAGAACAAGACACATTAACAATTTCCTGACAGGACTCTTATTCTGCCTGTGGTAGTCAGGCTTATTAGTACAATAGTACTGGCTAGCCAGTCAAAGTTCACTGCATATTGTCAGCTAGCCAAAGCAAACTGTGCGTGGTCAGCAAGGGAAAGTGAACTGTGCATAGTCAGCCAGGCAAGGTGAATCGTGCATGGTCAAGCAGTGAAAGTGAACTCCACATGGTCAGCCAGTCAAACTGAATGGTGCATAGTTATTATAGCCTGCAAGTTGTGGTTAGATTTATGACAAGCCTGACACTTTTTTATAGAATCACATCCAGGGTCAGCTGTCACAAGCAGACCTTCTGAGAAGGACTACCAATGAAAAATGACATTCAATTTAATCTGGCCTGTAGGCATGACGTTCCAGGCTGATTTGGGGTTTTCGGGTGTATTCCTCTCCTCCAGGCAGACGCCTGCGTCTCCTCCCCCTTCGGCTCTTTCTCCTCCTGGGACCAGAGCCAAGTTCCCTGTGGAGACAGCAGCCATTTCCTCGGAACAGCCTGGACACATTCCTTGCATTCCGATTGGCTCATTTAAATAACATTCTGGTCTGGGAACACCATGCTGCAAAGACACTCACTGAAACCATAGTCTAACCGTCATTGCTCTCTCCCTCCCCCTTTCTGCGTTACGTTTATGTGCCTTCAGATAAACTGAGAGTAATGGCTGGGATAATGTTTACAGTCATGCCTAGGACACAGCAGGGCTCATTGTTTTCTGGGACTGCAGCTCTCCTCTAAGTTTCGGCCTCTTGCACATTCCAAACTTGGCCTATGGATCTTTTATGTCTTGAGCTTTGCAGAATCCCACCAGGGAGAGCCTTGGAGGCAAGGGGGCAAGGCCAAATGGTTTTTGTAGAGCCAGACCAGGATCAGACGTCAGCTCTGGGCTGATAACGGTAAAGAAAACCTTGGCATTCCATTTTGCCCTAGTTATTCTTATCACTTGCTCTTTTCAGCCACCTTCTGGTCACAAAATGGTCTTTTCCCTGACCCAGGAGAAAAGAAATTGCTGGTGGCAAAAACCTGTAAGGGGAATTATCAAATTCTGAGCTGGGCCATTTTTTAGCAATGGCATTCTTTTTCAGTCCAGTAACAGGCTTGGTTGAGAGGCTTATGGGAACACAACTCACAACACAACAAAGGTTAATAGTATAAGCAGCTCATCATTTAGAGAAAAACATGGTTGTCAGAGGATTTCATTCTGGTTAATATAATATAGCTGTACTCTTTGGTCCAGTGGCAACAACACACACACACACACACACACACACACACACACACACACACACACACACACACACACACAGAAATGGCCATCAGCTTCAGAAAGGCCAAACAGGAAGTAAACATCACAGCTTCAGCCTCAAGTGGGAATCAGTAAAAGGAACATTAAGGTGGAGCTGGACAAACATAACTATCAGCCCTACACTCCACAGTCAAACACTCTTTGTTCCTCACTTTACAAGGCTATCAGGGAGTCTTCACTCTGTACCACAGATGCACACTGATAATCTTGATTCTGAAAGAATTATTTGGCCGGTGATTCAGCTGAAATGTGTGCGAGCATGCAAAAGCATGTATTTGTGTGAGAGAGAGTCTGTGTGGATGTCTGGGTGAGAGTGCATTAGTGTTTGTGAGATTTTGATTGTGTGTATGTGTGGGACCATGTATGTGCATGTGTGTCTGTGTGTATGTGCTGAGCTCTCAGGAAAGGTTAGAATTCAAATATTGACAGTCTGACCTCGTTTTTTTATCAGAACATTTCTTCTCCACGGTGACATTCAGCATGCCCTTGTGAGCTTTGCGTCTGTAGTCCTGACTGGCCTGGATATAAACAGAACTGATCATGAAAGCACAAGTTGTAGCAATCAAACTTGCCTGAGGCTTTCCTGATGAGGACTGAGAAACATTAGTGAGGAATGTGTGCAGAAAACAAAGCACTGTTGTAATAAACACACACAGCTTTTAGAATCTGTACATCCAGGAAGAAAGCATGCTGTGACTCAGCACAAACTCTTGTGAAGTTCCAAAGTTAAGGAAATGGACCATTTGTTAACAACAGTGCATGTTTCAAAGAACAATTGCACACACTTTCAAAGGTGCCCTCACAATGTTGGTAGTGAGTAGTATAGTAGTAGTAGTAAAGTAGTATTTCACAATACAGAATCAATTCTAAGGATGGGGAAACTATAGTGGTAAAAATATAGAAGTATGAAAAATGCACAATTGAAAAACTGTTACATGATAAGAAATGAAGGGATTCACATTACAGATGCACCTTTAAAATGCTAAAAGTTCATTAAGGGACTTTCAATGACACCAGGAGATTAGTTTCTTTGGCCTGCTGTGGCTTTGTGCTCAGAGCTGGCTGTGGTGCCTGCAGTATGTCTGAGCAGATTTCCAGAAGCGCTCTCTCTAAATAACTGAACAGCTAGCCTGCATACCAGACCCTCTTTCCCTTGAGCTAATTCACTGGCCAAAATTGGTGACGACAAGCCCCAGATCAAAGGCTGAAGAATGAGTACCTCCGCAGTTTCCTGTTTCTCAGAGGGTTGTACCAGCCTGCTGTGTTGTTATTGGACTGCACCGGCTCCAGAGTTTATGTTTTTACCTCAGGTGAGCCCTCCACACAGCCTACGTCTCCATGGCGATCATGTCCCACCCAATGCATGTGCTAGTTCTCCAAGGTACAATGCATGCATTGACCACAATATTGGTACGTGGAAACACAACAGGTTTTACAAGCAGGACTTCCAAACAAAAGCGCAATGCAAAACATGCAAGTCCCAGAACACAACTGCAACCCCTGCGTCAGCAAATCAACTGGAGCTGGTTTCAAGAACATTATTAAATAGAAACACTGTAGTGAAGCCATGGGTTTAAGGACCAAAAGAAGCTTCAATAGTTTGGGGCTGGGCAGACACCAAGGCGACCCCCTGAGAACAGATATTATGTTACACTATTATTATTGAACTTCATAAAAACAAACAAACAATGGGAAAATGTGTTTCATGTTAATTCCATGGCATCTTTTAATTTCTCATTTCTGATTTAAGTACAAAATTTAAGTACAAAAACAGTCAAGTCTACAAACAGATCACCCAATTTCCCAGTCTAACACAGTTGGAAGATGGGGGCGTGTCTTAAATGAAGTCATTAACACAGGCATGATTCTGAGAATGGTTTGGGAACAGAATGCACTTTATATGTTGTATTCTCCTGAGGCCTCTCTCCTCTTTCTTCTTCTATTGGCTCAAGATGGTGCAAATTAGCACCTATATAAATTCCTTGCTTGAAGCAGACAGTGTCTGTGAGCCCTGTTTCCCCCCACCATTTGGGAAGATATGAGAATCTCTCAGGTAGTCTGTCAGGTACGGACAAGGACTCAGCCGCAGACCACGGAGATTTTCCCATAGGGTTTATTATAAACCGGCAGGCAGACTCGAAAACACGAAACAGGCAGGGTCGAAACCAGAGAGACAGTCCGAAGGTAAAATCCAGGATCAGGAACGGGAGCAGGCAGGGTCGGAAACCAGTCGGGCAGAATTCCAGGCAACAGGACAAGGCGGCAGGCAAGACACAGGTCGGGGCACAAGCGAAAAGCCAAAAACACGAAAACCAGCAAGCAGAATCAAAACGCGGGAACGAGACAGGTAAACACACTGCAACGAACTAGCAACGAGACAGGAACAGGCAGGGCATTATAAAGGGCAGAGTAGATGAGGTGATGGGGAACAGGTGAGCTAGCAGGCAGGTGGCGGCAATGCAGTAACGAGGCAGGCGGGGACCGGGCGGGGAACGGGACAGGGCTAGAACACAAGGAAAACAAAAGCACATGGACAGGGGAAGAACACAAACAGCTAGGGGGGCGGAGTACTGACATAGTCAGAGTAGGCCTTGTTTTTTCTCATTATTATGAATTATATTATCTTCAACCATCAATTACAAGTGACAACAAAGAACAAAGAATAGGACAAAATAGGACATTGAAGCAAACACATCTCCTCAAAAATATATTAGCATGAGGCATTAACTGTTCTGCATGGTAAACGATGAATCCAGCAGTGGACAGCAGATTGACGCAAATTTTGCTCCAGCTTCTACTTTTAGCTGCTTCCTTCAGACAATCAATTCACTTTTTTGTCCTCTTTGGTAAACTTTTTTTTGCAAATTCTAAACCACAGGTGACTATTGTACTTGTATCCAGCACTCCAGAAATATTTTACTGAAGTGAGAAATGAAGAGAGGACATGGAGTTTTACACCTCTGTGCTAAACCATTGAGGTCCTGAGCTGTTGACATAACCATGGCATTACCGCACAGCCACCAGGCAGAATGACTGGTGCTCACCAGGAGAAATGACGCTCAGCAAGTGATCCATAAATCGTAAGACATTTAAGGAATGTTAGCGATTCACATGCAGAAACTTCTTTCTTTTGTCTTCCTTTTTTAAGCAGACAGAAACAGGTCTGCCTCCTGGAATTACACATTAGAACAAATGCAGCAGATCATTTCAGCAAGACCCATAGACTGTTTGATGGCTATTTTTATTTATAAAGATTTATATTCACTCATCTATTGTTTGATTAGCACCTTTCACAGCAGATTAACGTCTAGAAGAAGCATGATAAATGGTTCTACTTTGTAGCTGTTAATTGTGCATGACTGTAGAGTATACCTCTAGATTGCTTGTACAAGTTTATGACCTGCAATTGCCAAATGGCCTTAATCCCAACAGTACACAAATGCTCTGCATCATACAGTACAGTAGTTAATTCAGTACTGATGATAACAAAATTCTGTTACATTATCGGCAGTATAAACATGTAAAACATTATTGTTTTGGGTGCAGCTCAAAAACAGGTTTATTTTCATGCACAAAACAAATGTGCAGTTGCAGAGCAAATCCAAATAAGATTCCACTCTCAAATTCCACATCATTCCACAAATGAAGCAGAAGTGAACTGTGGGACACTGGAGGTACAGTCTGAATTGAAATGTCTCAGCTGAAGGCATTTGCATGAGTGTGTGCACACAAGACCGTGTGGCAGCTGTTTCCATCAGGCTGCTGCACAACAATGGCATATCAGTGTTACCTCTGCCTTCCGGCTTTCCTCCAGTCTGTCAGGCACCCACTGAAGAAGCCATTCTTTCACAGAAAAAACACAGAACTCTTGTGTGGTAGAGCACACTCCACCTCCTGCCATATATTCCAGAAGCATCTGGTGGGCTCAATTGCAATAATTTCTCATGGCACAACTGGACTCATTGGACTCAGCGGCAATGTAGCATGGTGGTTAAGGAGCAGGACTCATAACCAAAAGGTTTCCAGTTTGATTCCCCACAGGGCTGTTGCTGCTATACCCCTGGGCAAGGTACTTAACCCAGAACTACCTCAGTAAATATCCAGCTGTATAAATGGACAAGATTGTAAAAGCCTGTAATTGATGTAAGTCACTCTGACTAAGAACATCTGCTAAATGCCAATAAACTAATGTAATGGTCAGAGGCAGGAAATTTAAAAGTGTGACAAATGTGCAACAAATCTGCCATACAGAACTAAAACTATATACAGGGAGAGGCAATTACTCGGTAGATCGGTTTCTCGGTAGATATTGGATTGCCAATTGTTCCACTATTATCTGTCTTGTCATTTTAAAATAATCCACAGAATAGGCTGTCTTTGTAAATGTTTGGCAGGAGCTCTTTACAAGAAACAAGATGCATCAAAATATTCACCCTAGAAATGTAAACAAATATATGATTCTTGATTTTCTAAGTGGTTCTGGGATGGAGACTCTGCCAAATGATTAAAACTTGAAGAGGGGTGTGTGATTTGAGCAGCTACAGACTGTGTGGAGCTGGTAAATAACAGAGATGGAGAGAAGCAGGCCAACCTAGCTGCCCCACCAGTGAAGTGAAGTGATAGAGGCCCATGTTTGTGGTTGGACTGATTCTTTGAATGATGGAGCCCTTTCTGGTCTGCTCGTTACAGATTACCTCCTTAATTAAAACATAGTTGGTTGAAGTGTTTTGTCATTATGAAATTAAACCTGCGTGCTTTGGGTTTTAAGACCTAGTCTTTCGCCACTGCACCACAGTTGGTATTTTGTAATTAAAAAATGAGGTTCCTGGGAAGAGTTTTTGAAACTCATTAAAAGGTGTTGTCTACTTACCACAATATGTTGCACAGCTGGAAGGTATGATTTCCAGTACATCCAGGTCACACATGGTTTAGATATCTGTGGCCTAATAATAAACATAGATTCACAATCCTCATTGGAAGCATGGTTATTTCCCATTCCTGGAGGCATAAAACTTGTTCACAGGCTACTTCCATGTTTTTTTCAAAAGATGTCCAGGCTGTACTCTCTTTACTTCTTATGCATGCACACATGTCTAGGGCAAAGTAATAATATTCAAATTAATATTATCACTTAAATTAATATTTGAACTTAGACACATTATGTGTAAGGCTATCTTTTTCTCACTCATGGCAGGAAATGCAGGATGACCAATTACTTCATGCAATTAGTGGTAAACTACTGAGTTCCACTGAATTTCTCATTTATTTGACCATACATAATGCTGTTTGGCAATGGATAGTTCTGGAAAATTGAAGTCTTACAAGAAATGTAGATGAGAAATCACACAATGTCTCCCAATAAAGTTTCAGTTTGTGCTATGTCAGCTCTAAACTATGTGCAATATCCTTCAGAGATAGGCCTCCCTGGTTGTTTCACTGTGTCAGAATGTTAATGTGTTGCTGGGTGCTGCAGGTGATAATTACCAAGGACTAGCTTTGGATTATTAAAACACAGACTTTTTACATACGGACTAAATAGTCAGCATTGTCTGTTCCACATTGAAAATTCTGTTGCTGCCAGTGTTGAAGCTCCAGCTGTTCTTATTTGATGTCTTGTTGTGAACACTCTTTAAGAGCTGAGTCTAAAATGGCATTGGAACACAGACAACACCAGAACCTCCTATTACTAACTGCAGTCCCATAGATGGAGGAGAGAGGGAATTCAGGGGCTGAATATGTGGTTTTAATATGTTATTATGTGATTTTATAAAAAATAAAAAACCCTCAAATGCCATCAACTGATGTCATTCCATTTTAACTGCTACAAAACAAAGATTAATGACCATTCAACATCATGTTTATCTGGAGTATATTTGCCATTTCTGTATGGTCTAAGCATAAGAGTTGTGCCTACATAATGGCTTTTTTGAATTATCATATATGTCATTTTAAGTAAGCTCATCTGTTTCTTGAAGGAGCAGAGGGACACTTGGTTAAACCATTTCACAGAACTATATTTAACACAGCCCTGTTGTTATAGAAAATTCGGAGCCTCAAACTGCAATTAATTTGATATTCCCTTATGGTACCCTGCCTTTCTTTATAACCCGTGTTTTAACTTTGCACTTAGATTTTTTCCTTTGAAAAGCATACCTTCTACAAAGCATACCACTCAAATGAATTGTGCAATAAGAATTAAATTAAAAAGCTTCAAGCCTTTAGTCTCCCACCAGAAGCCTTGCACTTATTTGACTATTCTCTTAAAAACTGGGAAAAGATTTCTCCATTTTATTATCTGATTGCCCAGCAACTCCTCACCCAGCAATCAGCTGGTCTCTCACTTTTGCCAAGTTGAGCCTGAACCTTTCAAAATAAAAGTTTTCACAATGTTCCCCCAGTAAAACTTCACCAAAATAATCCATTCAGATTAAAGTAACTCCAAAATGAAAGATGTGGGTATACATCAAAACACCATACACAAATATTTGCCAAACCCAGTTGGAAATTTAACCTCTTAAAATTCAGCAAATCTCCTTAAAAGCACAAAATGTAAGTCAACAGTGTAGAGTAGAGTTTCTGTTTTGTCATTCAACAACATTAACACCCTGAAATGGATCTTTGGCATGCATCCAACTCAAAGGCAAAGAACTGCTTTTCCTTTGATACAGCATTCACATTTGATCTGTTCATCTGTCTCTATCGTAGATTAATTTGACCTTCTACTTACTATATAGGAACTAGTCTATTCAATGAAAGCTTTCTTTACAAGTTAGTTGATGTTCAACAACTTTATTCATTCCAAATGCATATTAATGCCAACACGCACTCACAAATATACATGTTAAAACAGGTTCTACAGAATGCACTAGCTTGTAGTTTTATTTTTCCTCAAATGATTCAAAGCCACCTATGTTTGGCACATCTGCACAAGTATGAAAAATGTCTTAAAGCTTTCCCTGTCCTATTTTTAGTGATGTTTGCAAAGAAAGATGTCTGATAAATGAAGTCCTGTCAGTTGTCGAAAATGTTGAAAATTCTTTGGATCTGATACACCATATTAAGCAAAGAAGCTCTGCATATGAATGGAAGGCCCTTCTCAATAAGGACAGAAGGAGAAAGAGAGAAACTTCAGGCACAGGAAACACTGGAATATAGGAAAGAATGACTGCAGATGAGCGGCAAGTTAAATGCTGATGAATAACTTTACACATACTGTATCTGGTCTCTTGAAAGCCTAACTACTCCCTGGCGCCACCTGCTGTTGAGATGTGCTGTGTGAACAGCAGTGATGGCTATCTAATCTTCAAGAAGTAACCCTGACTGATTTATAGAAGGTGGTTAACAATGATTTAGGGGAGTAGACTTCTTAAGAAATAAAAACTAAATGGCAAAGGCTGTTGAATTAAATAAAGTTTGACATGGGCACAGGCCTGGCGATATGAAGGTGCTTATGGATGCATTGCACCCCTATAAGGACCTCAGTACACCCCCAATTGTCTCCTTATACCCCAATGTGTACATAGTATTTATGACATTTTGTGCCCCCCCATGGATTTCAATTTGCAATTGCACCCCTCTGTATTTCTCATGGCACCGGGCCTGCATGGGCAGCCATTTTTGCACTGTGCTTATGACATAGGACTTCCTCCTCAAATTACAGTCAGGGCACTGCTGAAGTCCCCTTCAGCATTTTTCTCAACCTGAATTGATTCAGTAGATGTCCATCAATATTCATGGATAAAATGCACCATGTAAGCTGTAGATGTACATTGAGATGTCTGTTTTAGCAAACAAGGGAAGAAAAACAGGGATATGATCAGTGTAGAAGAGTTTGTTTAACACAACACAACAAAAAAGAAAGAAGAAAAGAAATTCACATGGCACCTTCATTTGGCAAGTTTTATTTATTTTTCAATACGTGGGCTTTTATTACATGGTTTGTTTCTGAAGATCCAGGTACCAGTTGGTAATACTCTCACAAAAAAATCTGTCCATTATTCTAACAAACCCATTAACCACATGTTCACCAATCACACAAGACAAAAGAAATTAAATACAAGCCAATGCAAATATGGTTGGGTCAGGATGCACTATGCATTCCGAAGCACTGCTCCTGGAATTCGAGAACTTCTGCAAAAAGTGCAGCAAATATTAGTTGCATGCTATAGGGGTAAAAACATAATTTTAACTCTTCAACAATGTTTCCAATAAAAAAATATTTTAAACCCCACAATATGAACACTTAGGGGTTATGAAAGGGAAGATTTACAGATGGAAGCAGCATATACAATATGTGAGCAAGGATATGGCTTGTCGTTTGTAGTATGACAGAGATTTGTAAAAACAAAAGCAAAGAGGAACCAGGGCTGCATTACATGGCAGGAAGCAACTAATCCAGAAACTTTCTAAGATATCTCAGAACTGTCTTAGCCTAAGAGACATGTTATTTTTCCTGGGATATCTTTGTATGGTCATAGCCAAGGCGTCTAAATATAATGTCATGAAATCCACAATAACTAGAGGAAAATATGCATAAATATTTATTCACAGGAAGAGAAATGTCCAACTGCCAATCATCTGTGATAACTCTGGACCAGGTCAGATCTATGTGCGGGTTCTTGTTTGCTCAAAAAACAAGACTGTCATTTCTGTTATCTCTACCTAACAAAAAGAGTCAACCACATGTTACTACATGCCTCTATCCTTTCAATATCATACTGTTACATATCACAGTCTTTGCCAGTCTTATATTTATTTTCCATTTCCTTTTATCTGTCCAATGTTAATATGTCTTTTAAAGTAATGCTTTCTTCTAGTGTATATGAATGCTTGATAAAGAAACAAAAAGCAATGACGTGTACATATTTTTAAATGGTTATAGTTCCTCCTCTTCATAGATATATCTGAAGTCCTTAGCTTTAATGAGATACCGTCAGTTGAATGTGCAGCATGAGGATCAGGAAATCAGCATGAACATTGCCACAAGCTAAGCCAAGACCTGTAAAATGGAACATCACTCAAGTCTGTCAGCCAATGGGATGCATGTTATACAGCGCCCCCCGGTGAGTCACTTCCTGTCTATGGTCACACAAATGTATTCTGTGTAGGATTTTTTCAGTGCCGTCGGTCAGTCCAGTGAATCTAATGAGCATTTCATCTGCAGAGTGCAGGGTTACGTCTGATTAAAAACTGATTGGCAGATCACCAAAGCAAATAAAAAATACATTTATAGAAAAATAAACACTCAAAAAGGCAGTTTGTCCGTTCTTTGATATAGCACACTTATACTCCAATAGACACATGTGAATCAATTATTATATACATATCCATCATATCCTTCATTCTCAAAAAGGCAAATATTCAAATCAGAACATAAAACAGTCTATTTATGTACTTTACTCGAATAACATCAGCATTAAATGAAAGTAAAGTAATTGTAGATGACAGAGTAAAATTTATTTTCATCTTTCAACATCCATTTTGTTTCCAATGCCTTTTTTCAGTTCAATCTGTGTCCTTATCTGGGCTCTGTAGAAATTCTGAAGATCCAGCAACATTTGCTATACAATAAATAGACACAATATCAAAGCTTTTCTCATTTAGATTAATGTTTGCTTGTTTTTACCGCAACTAATAAAGATTTTCAGTGTTTGATAACCTGAGGACATGTGGGCAGACTGGATTCTGGTAAGCCCTGAACAGAAATTAAATCAAATATGCACTGCTCAAATTCTAAACACAAAAATAGCGAAGAGGTTTGTAATACTGAATGGAATGATTCTGAGAAGCCTGGATAGAATGCTTCAAATCATAAAGGTCCTGTGTCTCTTGGCCTGGCCTCCTCCGCATTCCTCATACCCAATACTGGTTCTTTTTCAAAGCTGGGTTGGTTGTCCTACAGTGCTGCAGCAGCTCCGGATCGGGTTCTTTGGAGTCCACATTTGACATAGGGATGTTGTTGGCTGGGTCAGTTTTGCGGAAGGTCTCCTGCTTGACCTCCCCGTTTTTGGGCTTTGGGGAAGTGGTTTGAACATTATGCTTCCCCGTCTTGTTCCGCCGCACCAGGTAGTAGGCCACAGCGGCTGCCAGGAAAAGGAGCAGAAGGATGGCCAGGATGGGGATGAGGATGGCCCACAGGTTCCTCTGCATGGAGACCACAGGTTTCCTGTGGGAGCCAAAATCTGGATGCGTGGTGGTTGGGTTAGCACCCTCAGACCAGCCCAGATTACCTCTCTGTCTTGAGCCTGGTGGTGTAGTGCGAGGGGGACTCTGCCTGCCTGCAGTATCCTTCCTGTCCACCACAGAGCCACTGGAGGGAACTTTGAGGATTTTGGCTCCATAAGTCATGGAAGGGTCATAGGGGACTGTCCTGAAGGACAGGGTCCCCTCTGCGGGCGGTACTCCGTGTGCCCTGAGGATGAACTTGACCTCTTCCTCCTCAACCTTGTCCCCTGGGACCTGCAGGGCAACATGGCCCTCCTCGACATCTCTTTGGGTGAAGCTCATCACTGGTTGGCCATCTGCTGCTCCTCCTATCTTCAAAAACTGGGCTGACTTTGGCTGTGAGACTACGTGGAATGTCGGCACTGCATTTGTCTTGTTAGCCAACAGTGAGGCATCCAGGAGCTTGGTGTCCACAAGGACAGTTGCACCTTGTGGCAGGAGAGGGTCATATGGAAGGTTCACCAGGGGAGTCACAGTGACGTTCAGGATGGTGGAGATGTTAGCCGCCCTGCTACGGGCCACGATGGCCACAGTGTCCCTCGGGGAGGTGGACTTGACAAATCGGACACTCACCCTGCCCTCCCTGATCTGCTTCTGGGAAAAGGCAGATGTGGGCTGCCGATCCACCATGACGGCAGCATACTCAGGAATATTTGTAATTTTGTAGATGACCTCCTCCTCATTTGGCCCGCCTGTGGTGGCTTTCAGCATGGACTCAGTGATCAGGGTCTCATCATCCCCCTGCCTTACGTGGATCTCCTCTGCCTTGGCTAACAACAGGGCCCTGGCCAGTATGCCGATGTGCAGGGTGTGTGACTCTGTCCGGTGTCTGCCATCGGAGACAGTGAACTCCATGAAACCGTCGGCCAAGCTCCCATCGCTGATGAATGTCACTCGTCCAGCGTTGATGTCCTCTTGGGTGAACTTCTCGATTTGGTCTTTGGACTCTGTGTCCACCAGCAGACCGTTGGCAGGGCCCTTGGTCACAGTAAAGATGATCTCAGCAGGTGTATTGTCCTGGTCGATAGTGTTGAGGTACTCTTGGGTAAGGACCACGGCAGATCCCTGCAGGACCTCCAGCAGGAGGTCCACGCTCACCAGCTCTGGTGGGCTGTAGTCACGGCGTCTGATGGAGATGTTGAAGGTCTCCTCCAGGACTACAGCAGCTGGGGATTGGACCTGAGGGCCTCTTACCTTGGGTTTGAGGTACACACGAAAGGTGAAACTGTCAGAGGAGGCATCTGAATACCGCTGAAGGTATTCCAGGTCACCATTGTCTAGGTCTTCCTGCAGGAAATAAGGAGATTCTTTGGGCAGGTCTAGGTCACCAAGCACAAGTCTTCCATGGGCTGGGAATTGCTTCACTTCAAACATCACGTCCATGAAGGCTTGTTCTGACTCCGCGATGCTGGCCAGGAGGTTGGAGGCATCTAGTCTGGAGCTGTCAATCACCTTCCTCTGATCTCGCACAATGTCAAGACCTTTAGGGAAACACAAAAGACACAGATACACTCACCCTCTGTTTCACTGGACCATGTGGAGATGAGAATCTGAGAACATGTAATATAATGAGGGCTCTGTATATATGTTTCTTGAAATAGTTCTCAAGCTGAAATGACTTGTTTGCAAAAGAAATGCTTTTAAGCATTTTCATATGACAGTGACAAATAACCTCATTAAAAATGAACACTTTATCAATGGGGCAATTTTCACTTGTGACATTGTATTATTTATACTAGACTTTTCCTCAGCTATTTTATTCAGCTCCTGTAGATTACAAATGGTGAGGCAAATTCAATTAACTAACTGCATTTTACAAAAAGGCATTTACAGGTCTGGATGTGGTCCTAATACTTGGGAATATAGGGTTTACAATGATCTCCACCCCCAATTGGAGTCACTTCAAGTTTAAACATTGGGCATGTAGGACACTAATAAGAAAGTGCCACTGGTCTATACAATACTGCAAATAGTCATTGTTGATGACTTTTATTCATTCCAGTGTTTTCGAATGGAACAGTTAGTTGAGAAACTCAAACGTGCAACAAGCAATAAGTATTGATTGCAATCATCGGTTAACAAGTTGATATATTTCTCCTGTGTGCCAGGAGTACATTTTTAATTTTTTTTGAAAAAGACACACCGTTTTGGCTATTTTTCACTGTTTTGTCTTTGAATTCCCAGGCACATTCTAATTTAGCTAATAGCAGATGTAAGAAATAACCAATCCTCCCTTGTCAATCTTCAGGTTTGGACCAAACAACAGGACTGAATTTTGTTTTTTCAAAAGTCAGTGAATTATATATTGAATTAGAGTCCTCCTGGTCAGTTTGGTGATTCTGGCAGATGCCTATAGTCTTTTTTGTTTAGTTTAATTCCGTCATTGGCTGAGCAGCAGTGAATTTTTTTGCAGTGAAATAAACCCTGATGTGTTGGGATCAAAGGTCATTTGTTTTGGGTCACCAGGAGAGGGACACTGAGTTGGGAAGCCATGCAAAAAAGGCAGACAGGGTTGCTATAATGGGTGATAATACTCCTCAATTTTTTGAAAACCTGTGGCAGGGGGTGACAGGGATATGGCAGTCAATCAGGGAGATGAAGTAAAGGATAAGATGTGGGGAGTGGTAACATGGGGGGAGGGAATTAGGGGACCTTGCATCTTTTTTAGCTGAACTTAGCTGAAAGGCTACATTGTAGACCTTCATATATAAACTACACTCCTGTGATGGCATTACAGTCATTTATTTTTCCCATTACTCCCATTGCAATTTCTACTTCAGTCTTGAAAAAGGCTGAATATTGCTAGATGAAACAGGCTGAGTGTGGTCAATATTAAGCCAATTAGGTAAAAGGCTGAACATGATTAGGTGATGTGGATGAAAAGGGTGGTGTAGTATAAGTGGATAAATGTTGAGTGTAGTGTACATTACGTGGTACAGGCTGAAAAAGGTTATATGAATGTGATATACTGCTGGGCAACTTTAAATTCGAATGGTTACAGTTATGTTCTATTCTGTTGGAAATTCCTCTGGATAAGTGTCTGCTAAATGCATATAATGTAATGATATAGATAACATGTTGACAATGAATGTGCAGAGAAGAGATGAAAGAGGTTGATAATGTTATAAAGTACTGTTTTTCCAGCGTGCATCTTGATTTTTACAGAAGCTGTATGTCAGACACTATGAATAATTAAAAAGCATTGTGTGTGTTCATCCAAAGGTGTGCTGTGTAGTGGTACCTGTGTTCCTCCAGAGCTGGGATGAGCCGTTGCGGTTTTCAGCTAAGAAAGAGACGTTAACAGGGAGGGTGTGCTCCATCGCCTGGGCTGGGCCAGAGGACAGCAGGAGTTCGACAGAGTCCATAACAACCCAGAAAGGCTCCTCAGGCATCTGGTGTTCGTAGAATATAGACCCAGAATCCAGCTGTTCCAACAGAGAAGCGACCAGAGCTTTATCACCTGTGAGGTGTGGTGGAGACCGAATGGAATTTTGAAGGAAAAACTTTTGCCTAAATATTTATGGACTTAAGCCGCCACTCTAAGTCATGTGCCCACAATACTTTCTCTCAGGCTGCAGAGCCACGTCAGACACATGGGGAGGGGGGAAAAGAAGGCAGACGGCAACTCCAATACTGATATTAACCCTTTTCTTCAGGAAATGCACACAAATCTAGTATTATAATCAGAATTTCCTGCTCAAACATGCCATAGATGCTCTAGCTATATCTGTTATTAGATTCCACCAGCACTTTCTGATTTGTCTGTTTTTCCACTCTACTATGTGTTTGATGAGGTTTCTGGCCTGGTTTGTTTGGAGCAGAGGTGACACTTCATGTGGAAATAGCAGCATCTCTTCTTCTCTCCTTTTAAATGAGAATATTATGGCATTAAATATTCAATGGGGCCCCCTAGTGATGGGAGTTTGGATAACAGGAGGAGGCCTGTTTAGATCATAAGGAGGATCACTGCTGGTATAGCATATCACTGGGCTCAGATCAGATGCCCGGTGGGACAGCTGGGAAGACAAATGTAGAGACAAAAAGGGCTGAGACCCTTCTCCCAGTGCATACTCCTCAACATGAGTTGAGGCTTACTCAGACAAACTAGTGCACCGAGCTGTTGCATCGGTATTGTACATTGTAAAATATATGTTCAGGTACAAGTATGATTTCTGCAGAGAGTCTCATCAGACAGATGCTTCATCTGGGAACAAACAGTTCCTAAGAAATGTAGTTTTTACCACAACGCTGAAATGAGATTCATCCAGGGTACTATGATGAGGTATTTGATTATGACATTTCTACCATTTTTCCTGGTGCCCCCTCCTAATATTCCCTGCAAACCTGACTTCACACAGCGCCCCTTTAGATGGGCAAAAATAGGCATTTGCAGAGAGGAGGCTGTGCTTTTGGGCCTCATTGCAACAACCACTGCTTTTCCAGGATCCCATCCTCAAAATCACCCAGCAATCTTAGAGAACTGGGATGGTGAACAAGTCTCAGCATGCATTGTTTCATGCCTGGAAGAGGGGCAAGAGTAGCACCTGCTCCCTGGGAACAAATTGATATAGCAAATTGATAAATCATCTGGTTCTGTCACATGGTCCCAAGTAATTGGGACTGCAGGATTTTGCTTGCACTTCTTGCCCACTTTTCCATTTTTGAATGTCGGTCATTAAGAATGGTAACTCTGAGAGATCGAGTGAAGGGGGCGCTCTGTGCGCTATGTGCACAAACTCCTGCCATGACAGGGATAAAACATCCATTTCAGAAAAGGTTTTAGTTTCCAGTTGATGATGACAGCATCTTTACTTCCTCTTACAAACACAATTAACTCCAGGAATAGCAATACAAAATCCAAATAAAAGTGGACTGTATTTTCTTAAGCTGACTCACCTCTGATTGGCTAAACCTGGAGACTTCCTTAAACTGTTTTTTGTGGTTAGGCGAAATCAGCCTGCCGAAACGAGGAGCTCTCAGGACGGCATATGTTATTTCGTCCCCACCCTCGCTGGTCACCGCCTTCAGGATGTCACCTGTGATTGGCTGCCTTGTGCCTTTAAAGAAAATAACATCAATGTCACTGCTTAACTTTCCTTTGCAGAATGCAAAACAAGCACACATTCCCTTGGCAACTATGTGAAATGTGCGCTCAACTGATGGTCTTTAGCAGACAGGTCTTTAACTGCTCCTGTCTGTTAAGCTGTGGACACATGCATGACTGTGGGGTATAGTGGATCTATAGTGGGTGTAGCAAAGGGCGAGAGCAGTCACCCCACCCGGCCTCGAACCCGGGTCTACGGGGTACCAAACATGCGACTTTGACTGTGACGCCAAAGAGCTAGGCTTGTTGGTATGGCAGTCAGAGCACATACTCAACCATAGTGACGGCACTCTGTCACAGTGGGCATGTGTACAAAGTCACAGGAAGACATGCATGTAGTGTGGTTAACTTCCTCCAGAACAGGGCCATGTTCTACCTGCCACCCACACCTCCGCAGGAAATGACATGCACCTGGAAACAGCATGAGCTCCTCCTCTGTCTCCATGGAGATGGTAATCCGCCTGGCTGTGACCAGGAAACGATACAGGGGCGAGGTGTGCTCTCCGTCTGTCACCGTGAAAGCGAAACCACCCAGTTGGCTGCCTGGAAAGGGTTGCACAGAGATGGGTGTTACATTTTCAGTGAACCTCACTCATGTCTGCTTATATCACTCATGCCTCAAGTACTAACTTCTCACATTACATACATGACCCTGTTTATATTCTCATGCACATAACTCATATCTGAGACATCATTCTCAAATTAAATGCTTCCCTAAATTACATTACAGCATTGACCCAACCACTGAGCCACATTGCCACCCAATATTAACAATACCACTACTATTATTGCTACCAATAATATCATGTATCCATACAAATGCATATGGCTGAAGCTCACTTGAACGCATGTTGCCATTAGCATGAGTCTGAAAATACATTCTGATGGATATCTCTCTATAAATATATGTGAAATTGACTGGTATATTTTTAAGAAAGCCTGGATTAGGACAGATTTCACATTTGCTGAAAGGTCACAACCTTCCAGTTTTGTAGCTCAACATGTCTTTATGAATATTGTGATCATTAAACCTGCTTCCACAAGTTTCAGGAAAAAAACCTGTTCCAAATTAGCAGGGTTGTGAAGGCTGTCCTACATATAAAACGGCTGCCAATTTAATCAAACACGCCTATTTTAGGCATGCATAATTGACAGGAAATTTAATTCAGAGAGCCATGCAGACATGTTCATCCCAAGAGTAAACATTTTTAAAAGTGTACCTTTGTGGGTAAAGACAACATCCCCGTTGTTAATTTGCGCCTGAGTGAAGTTTTGAATGCTGTCTCCAGGCGACACTCTGAAGGCTACAATCCCATTGGAAGGCGTCTCTATGGAATAAACCAGCTCCTCGGGAGGGGTGTCGGCATCTTCAGTACTCAACATATGTTCAGTGATTTCAGCATCTTCCCCTGAGAGTACCTGGGGGAGTGGGATAATGGAAGCAAAAATAAGTAATAATGAAATAACAGGGTATCAACAGAAAATAGCAAGTGAAGATTTGAGGATGATGTTGACTTTAACAGATTCTTTATACCAGGCTAGCTTGACTTGCAATCTAAGGATGAAGCACTCTGCATTGGTCTCCTAGGATACTACTTTAATGGACTTCTAATGGCCTCATTGCTGAAAAGGACACTAATTGAAAGAAAGGGAGCAGCTCTCTTGATAGACATTCCTAAATAACTTAAATCAGTGGGGAGGAGGGCTCATTGACTATCCATACTAAAGAAAGCATATTCTGTGTATGGCAGTATTTCCCATGTAAAAAGGGAATTGTTGTTATTTACTGCACATTGTTATTATTATTTAATAATATATAGTATGTATTATTTAATAATACAATACACAGAAATAAAGGATAATTTGAAGCTGTTTATAGTAAACTGGAAACTCAAGTTTCCAATATGAGAAATAATACTGGCAGAGAGGCTTGAGACACAGGTGTCTGCTGCCCTCTAGTGGTCACTAACATACAAACACTGTGGGGGCCTCTTGGTGTCATCACTAGATGGAGACATAAGCTTAGTGATCTGTAATGAATTTTCACCTGAGAGATATTGGTTGATCTACACTGTGCATAAAGGAAATGTAGAAAGAAAGGTGTGTCCAAACTTTGACTGGTACTGTACATGTTACCCTCCACTTCTCAACAGCAGAATAGCATTAACTTCCAATAACAACCTGATTATACAGTTGTTGTTTAGTGTAGATAAGGAGACAGATAACCAATGCTAAATTGACTATACACAAATGGCTGGTTTTGTTGGATATACAGCATCACTCAAAAGTCTGGACATGCCAAAACTATATATATTTTTGTTAAACTTTATAGAAAGAGAAACAGATTTCAAGCATTTAAGCATAAGTCTTTACATCAAAATGTCTTTGAATGCATATTTCCCCTTATCTTAATCACATAATATGTGTGTGTGTGTGTGTACAGTGCTAGTGAAATGTTTAACAAAAAAAAATATATAGTTTTATATCAAATTATATATTCAAATATATAGTCAAATTATCCTTTATATTTCTTTCTATATTTCCTTTATGCACAATGTAGATCAACCAATACCTCCTATATATATATATATATATACACACACACACACACACACACACACACACACACACACACACACACACACACACACAATAGGGGTAACCCTGAATAGTCGACTATTCGATCTAAGGAGCCTGATTCGACAGCCAATCTCACAGTCGAGTCGTCGCAAAATGTGCTTATGAAACAAGGATCATTCCATTCCGGCTATATGGGGGTGCTGAAAGTCTGATTTCACATAGAATTGCTTGGTTTCTCCCAATAAATCATGATATATAGCCTATTTTGGTGTAAATACCAGCCTATTAATAATACTGTTAATAAAAATGGAAAATAACTCATGTGCTTTTAATCAATCTCCTTAGTGTGCGTGAATAAAGCACCATGGTAGACTAAGCTGCACTATCCAATTCTGCGGGACGATTGGAGCAGCATCTTGGCTGGGCTTTAAATCTTTTTAGCTTCCTAATAGCTCACAATGTCTGGGAAAAAAAAAAAAACTTCAAAAGTGTGGGAGCATTTTGAACAAGTCAAAGATGATCCAAAAAAAAGTCAAAGCTGTCAAGTGACGGCATATCAAACATCAAAGTGGCATATAAAAAATGACCGTAACAAAATATACGGTTAAATAACAAAGGGGCTAACACATGCCTTGGATTTTTAAATTTTTAAGTTAAGGTGAATCCCTACAAGCTATAAATTAAAGGCAATATGGAATAAACATTATTCGTTAAATGATTCCTTAACATTAACATAAAATGAACATTTTAATGCCATGAAGTGCAGAACGTCAACATTAATGTTTGTGTGCTTGCTAAAGCTACAGCATGAGATTGTTTAATTAACAAGGATGGCAATTTTAATAATTAAGTGGCAAGTACTCCCAAAGCTTTCTCTTAAATGTTTCACATTATAGCTTTCTTGTGTTACAAAATTGAAATTACAAAATGGAGCTAATTTTAGTTAAATCATTTTAAATTACTGAGAATAAACTTTTAGGTTAGGTTGAGTGCAATGAACAATAATGTTTAGAACACAGACCTCACAAAAGCTTGTGATGTGTCATGGGCATTTAACGTAATTTAAATTGATAAATGCCATCCTTGTTAATTAAACAATCTCACGCTGTACCTTTCGCAAGCACACAAACTACAGACAATCTGCACTGTTTCACGAGCATAATAATTTGCTCGATTTACGCGATTGGTGTTGATTATTCTGTGAATTATTTGTTTTATTGTTAATCAAAGAGGATAAAAGGGAACAGGTTGAAAGTAATGTTTGGGCTGCCCCCGTTTCCATATAATCCAAACCTACACCAATTCAAATGAATAATAGACAAAAAAGAGCTGGTCTTAGTCTAATCTGTTACCTTTGGCCTTCCTGTTATGGTTGGACCTCACAGGGATTGGTACAGCCCCTATCAGTATAGCTCAAATGATCACTGAGATACTCAAGCTACCCCACCTCAACAAGGTGCCTGCTCTGTATTGGGGTAGATATGGGTAGGTAGGGTAAAGGGATAGTTTGGTAAAGTTTGGGGGAGGGTGTTTTTTTTTTTGGTAGTTTTTTTTTTACATGCAGTTCCTCTTATTATACAATGTGTTGACAGTGTAAAATAGAAAAATCAGTAGAAAAATCGTGAGGTGTTATCAAACACATGACTGGCAAAAGTTGTAAGCATGTGTTTGCATGTCACTGTCAGTACTCTGGCCCCCTAGCTGTTGTTTTGGTGTTCTCCCTTGTCTGTCAGTGTGGTCCATGTGCTTTTGTCTACCGTTTTCCTTGTGTTCCAGCCCTGCTTCGCTCTCCGCCCTGTCCCTGCCCACCTGATTACTTGATCTCCCCCACCTGCCTGCCTGCCTCCTTGTCACCCCAGCCCTATATCTACCCTGCTTGTCTTTGTCTTGTTGCCAGTTTGTTGCAGTGTTTTTTGCTTGTCTCTGTCCCGCCTGTTATTCTGTTTGGAGTTTCCTGCGCTGACCTGGCCTGTTCCTTGACTTCATCTCTGCCTGCCATTTTGCCCTGATTGCCTGATCTGCCTGTATGCCCGGTTTGACCCTGCTTGTTCCTGTTTTTTGATCCCTGCTTTGCCTTCGGACTGCCTGCCTGGTTTTGACCCTGCCTGTTCTGCCATTTCACTCTTGTACTACGATTCCAATAAAACCACCTGGAACCTGAGCACTTGTGGTCTGCGTTTGAGTCCGTGCCTGAGCCCTGACAGTCGCTTGCATCTCTGGCAGATCATTGGGGTTTTATTATCAGATCCTGTGCAAAGATGACATTGCGCACGTTTTGGGGCTGGTGTTGGCACTAGCTTTGGTGTTTGGGCACATCTTTTTCTTGCCTGAATCACCAGCGATGCCGATGTTACATTACGTGGAAAGCGCTCCCTCTGTGCCATGACAGGTGCCACAAGATCTTTCCCTAACTGTTCAAGGAAAAGTCTACGCTTGTGCAAGGTCAGCTTCTGTGCTGCTAATAGCTGAGCATGTGTAAAATGTCAAGTCAATCATTAGAGGTCAGGGGGCATCAGTGGTTTTGATACAGTATGGTAAAACATGGAAACTGTGTACTGCTACCAACCTAGCATGCTAAACTAGCATGCATGCTAATATCTTTGAAATGGGCCTAGTACCAGGTATTTATGAGTACGAGGAAATACTTGAGTTCGTGGCACTCTGAGTTAGACAGAGCTGCTCATAAAGATAGTTCAACATCAAAAGTTATCTCAGGTCATATTGACTCTAAGACAATAGACGTTACTTTTCTGTGGCAGCTACACTGAAAATGATTTTTTTTTTTAAATTGCCAAATTTCCATTTTTGGGGTCATTTTAGGAAGGTACATAGGAGGCCATGTACTTAATTAATGTTTTATATCATTTTCTTAGGTTTGACTATGATTACGGGTCATTATGACCCCAGGACAATAGGAGGGTTAAGAGGTGTAGTCATCTCATATACTTCAGCTAAAAAAAACTGGAACTTGAATGCCAGATATCAGAACTGGAAAAAGAGTTTATGCACTCACCCTGTAAATCTCTCCTAACAAAACTATATGCAGCTCGCTCAACCCCTGATAATCTTTTAACTCAGAAGACAGAAACAGCTATTTTATATGCTAAGTCAGCCAACAAACCAGGTAGGCTACTGGCTTGCTTGGCAAACGGTAGAACAGATTCTAACGTGATTCCTTCTCTCAAAGACAGCAGGGGGGTGAAACAATTTGAAACTAAACAGATGGCCGGAATTATGAATAAGAATTTATATTCTTCAGAATGCTATAATACCACTGAGGATAGCCTAAGATTCCTGGACTGTTTAAACCTACCCACACTGACTGATGAGAGCAAGGGTATCCTATGCCGCCCTGTTACAGAAGAGGAAGTTCTTGAGACTATTGGATCATTACTGGGGGGTAAGGCTCCTGGCCCTGACAGGCTCTGTCCTGAATTTTATAAGAAAATAGCTAAATTGGTGGGTGGTCCACTCATCAGAATGTATATTGAGTTATATGAAAAGGGCTGCTTACCACAGACACTCAACCTGGCCAACATATCACTTAATCTAAAGAAAAATAAGCCTTCAGATTGTTGCTCCTCATATAGGCCAATAAGTTTGATTGGAGTAGACTATAAGGTGTTATCTAAACTCCTTGCAAGAAGATTGGAGGCTTTTTTTCCCTCGCTTTAATTAAACCCAATCAAACAGCGTTCAATAAGAATATTCTTTCACAAATGTTCGGCGTCTCCTCAATGTCTTGCAATTTGCTCACTCCACACAAGACAGAGTGCTCTGTGTTTCCCTCCATGCAGTTAAAGCGTTCGATAGGGTGGAATTCGAGTTTCTATTTGATGTCTTTCAAAGATATAGGTTGGGGCCTGAATTCATTAATTCGATCAGGGTGCTCTATTGTTCTCCAATGGTGAGAGTGCTGGTAAATGGCTGTCCTTCAGAGGCTTTCCATCTGGGGAGGGGCACAAGACAGGGGCTGCCCCCATTTGGGCTGGTCATTGAACCACTGACAGAAGCCATAAGATGCCATAGCAATATTTCAGGTGTAAGACTTGGTGGAATTGTCCAGAAGATAGCGCTCTATGCTGATGACATAGTCCTTTTTTCTAACCAAACCCGAGGAGTCAGTTCCAGCTCTTGTCTCCACCATAGACACATTTTGTGGCTTTTCAGGTTATAGAATTAACTATGACAAATCTGTGGCTTTACCTCTGGGTAACTTTGGTGATAGGAGCGTTTTGAACAATCTTCCTTTCAAATGGGCAGAATCTGGTTTTATTTATGTAGGCGTTAGGGTATCTGCCAATATAAATAGCCTTTTTAAGCATAACTTCACCACACTTTTGAACACTATCAAAAGCGATTTAGATAGGTGGTTCGATCTCCCACTATCCTGGACTGGTAGAATTAGTTTAATTAAAATGAACATTATTCCAAGGATCTTGTACCCTGTGCAAATGCTCCCTTTGATAATAAAGAGGTCTGTCTTGTCTGACATTGAAAAAGCTATCTCCAAATTTATCTGGCATGGGAAAAAAACCACATCTTAAATTTAAGACCCTGCAATTGCTGTGGGGGCTTGCTTTGCCTAACTTAATGTTTTACAGTTGGACATGCCACATGCATATAGTGTCAGGTTGGCTGCAGAACTTTCTCAGTCCTAGAGGGGAGACTCACAAGTTCACTGGGAGGAAGGGTTACTCCTCTATCCTGCATCCCCTTACCCAAAACAAAGCGTTTCCCCCTGGAGTTGGCAAGAGTATCTTTGAATGCTGGTATGACAAAGGGATCAGGATTGTTAGTGACCCGTTTGATGTTGACACATTATTATCCTTTGGGCAACTCTAACCTAAATATTGCATCCCATCCGATCATTCCTATGGCTTTCTTCAGATTAGGCAATTCATAAACAATTTAAAATTTCCTCTGGCCAAGCCGATCGCTTCCCCCATACATTTTTGTTACAGTATCAGAGCAATAAGAACCTCCTATCTCATGTAAATTACAGTCCCTTATTCCATTCAGTATAGATAAAATTAAAGGTATATGGGAAAGAGACTTGGGATCTGAGTTGGGGGAGGGGGCATGGTCTGATGCTGTGAGGTTCATAGGGAAAACCCTCTTGTGCAATAGGCTAACAGAGAGTCAGTATAGGATCCTTCATAGGCTGCAGTGCACACCTCAGTTTCTTAACACTGTTGATCCAAAGATCTCTCCTATTTGTGTCAAATGTAGAAAGGAGGTGGGATCCTACTTTCATTGTTTTTGGCAGTGTTCTCTAATATCTACGTACTGGGAAAATATATCAGGGGAACTCAGTAAAATTTTCAAAGTGGATATAGAAATAGAACTGAGAATGTTTCTGTTGAATGTTTTAGATAAAGGGTTCCCTATGACAACAACACAGCATAGACTTTTGAATATGCTTCTTTTTTACTGGCAAGGAGATGCATACTATTCTAGTGGATTAAGCCCAGACCTCCCACTATAAACCAGTGGCTTGGAGAGATATTCAAAGTTATACCTATGGAACGATTGAGCTTGACTCTAAAAGGGAATGAGGCAACATTTGACAGACTATGGCAGCTGTTTCTCAACAATCTCCCAAACAACATTGCTGACCTTGTACATAGTGGGCATCCAAAGTTTGTTTGGCAACCTCCATTTGCCATCCAGGATGGGTGAGGCAGTATTGTAGTGCAGGCTCAGTGACCTATACATTTTTTTTGTAATCTTTTGTAATCTTTCAGCCATTGGCTGAAAGGTGTCTAACACAAGAGTACTTGTATAATTTGAATTTATACTTTCTAAATTGCCAAATGATTTTGTCTTCCCAAAAGACTCATGATATATTGTAGTGCTATGTGCTGTCATTTGTTTGTTCTCTGTTTTGAAAAATACAATGAAATATGTTTAAAAAAAAAAAAACCTCACATATATAAAACTCACTTCACTACTGTTCTTGGTGCTTTTGGATAACATGCAATGCTATGATAACCCCAAAGAGAGGGTTTCTTCTTATTTCAGCAGGGAATCACTGTGCATGTACTCAAAAGCACCTCCAGGGGGAGCTGCAGCCCACACAAAGTTTGGTATGACAATGAAAAGACCCCATTCAGTGAACAGGAGTCTAATCAGAGCCACCTGTGGCTGAATGAGCCAGAATCTATGGGGATTAGTGCCTGTGTCACCGTAGTGTTGTTTGCTGTGTCTGATCATCTGTAGAGAACTCGTATATCCTGCATTAAATCAAACAGGACAGCAAGTTTTCATGAGAGGGGAAAAGGTCTCTATGAATGTGGTTGCTCCCTAGTCAAGAAACGAAAAACATATGATTATATTATATTTAGTGGGAAAGAGAAAAAGGTTAGGAATGGATGGTTCTTGAGCTCCCCAAAAACTGAATTCTTGCCACTGACAGGGCTTTCCAAAAATATATGTTACCACGGAGATGCGGAACCACAGGCAGGGACAAAGCAGTTGAATCATACACTTGGTTTCCAGTTGTACGTGATGATTATGGTAGCCGCTTTCCAGCCAGTTTCCAGCTCTTGCAGTGAGCTCTTGGTTCCAAGGCCTTTTTGACTGTGGAGGATATCCGGTTAAGGGAGCTGGTTTTTGCACCATACCTCCAGCCCAGTGTTGTGGGTCAGCCTTGGTGGCTCGTCATTGACCGGCAGCACGGTGATGCCAATGGTGACCGGCTCACTGGTTCTGCCAATCTCGAAAGCAGATGCAAGCAGAGTAAAGCAGTCCTCTGAGGTCTCGCTGCTGTCATGCAGGTAGTAGATGAGGCCGCTTTTCACCTAGAATGCACAGAAAGAGCAAGGAGGTATCTATGTCATATTTAGTCACAGCAGTGTGGTGTAGAGATAAGGAGAGGGGCTTGTGATGACTACTGTTGACCATGGTAGGCCTCTGCTCTTGTACCTTTGGGTGAACAGTGATTCATGGAACACTGCTTATCAGTGTAAAATCTACTTTCAATGCTAAAGCCATTTTGAGTGTGCTGAACATAAATGACCATTTTGTAAAGAGACACTGACTGAAATACCTGCTTGGCATGGCCAACTAAACACTTTCCCTGGCGTTAATTTTAATAACAGAATGGTTCAATCAAATTTGGTTTAAAGGTTTTCTTTTTGACATTGGTCTTGGAGGTATTCATCGCAAGCTAACATGAAGTACCATGTAAAATCAGCCCAGCTGGCTCACATCCCATGAGGCGGACATAATGCCTGTTCTGAACTCTTCCTTGAACCACAGAAGCAATGCCCTTCCCTGATGTGCACATAGAAAATCTCTTAATGCAAAGAACTACCAACTCCTCAAGTTCAGGATCCAGAATTCCAAATTACATATACATAGCTTGATACACTCAGTCTTTAATTTAGCAACATTTATTCTCTGGTTTCTAGGCCCTCTGATCCTGCAGATTTCTTTCCCAGTATGATACTCTGCACAAATTAAGATGAGAACACCACTAAGCACATGCATATCATATTACGTTAAAAGTGATGGAAGAGATGTTACCTCTATCTGGTAATTACCCAGAACCTGTTTTCAATTGTTTGTAATGTTTAACTAGCAGGCCAACTAAAATAAAGACAGCATGTTAGTTGCTGACATAATTTTAGTTGACACAGAAAAAAGCAGTGCTGCCTTCAAATATGAAATTTTAGCTTTTACTTTAACATTTTAGCTTTAGCTAAATCTGCTTATAATGGAAGAAAAATCAACTGAAAGCTCTGATCTGGTATTTTCAAAGTTATTTAATATAAACTGATCTCTTTTTCATACTTAAATGGTTTAATGGAAAGCACACATAGGCAATACTTCACCATTATGTGCAGTTAAGTATATATGAATCAGCCCCAGATGGGAGATCCTTATTAAAAATTCAAGCTGGCCAGTCATCATAAACATCCTGTCTCCCATTAGTAGTTCACCGGGTACCACAGCATAATGCATATGTCAGTAACATATACTACGGTCTGTGGAATAAAAAAACCACTCCATAATAAAAAGACACAAAATGTTCAGAATGGGAGATTATTTCATTTAGCTTAGATTTTTTTCACCATAATCAGATCTCACTGAAGCTTGAATTTCTGCTTCTTGCAACAGGCATGTGATACACAACAGAGTTTTTTTGGAACAAGCTGGTGAATGTGTGCAGGGGGCAGTGTGCACATACATTATTACAGTAATATATGGGCCATTTTATTTTGGCTCTTGGCAGAGTGGGATTTGCATCAGTTTTTCCATTGTTTAAAAGGGGGGCAAAAATGCTAAAATGACAAACTAGATGTTTTAGTCCTTTTCATGGAAGAACTAACAAGCTCTGTTAAGATGTATGAAACATGAAGGGCACAAAAATGTTTTTCCACATGCAACCACTCTTCCCTTTCTTAGTGTGGATTTCTGTGCTTTGATTTAGGACTATATAAATGCCACAGACATACCATAATCATGAATAAATTCATTCTATCCAATTTTTGCTGAGTTGCTTTAAATGCAAACACAATAAACAATAACATTATTTACTGACTGACTCTGGGATAACATGGCAATAGTGCAACATTTAGTTCCATACAGACCTATATACCCCGAATGTCTGAAGTCATAATTTGAGCTTTTTATTATTTTAAGAATAATAATATGACAAAAAACATTGTCTTAAATCTGATTGTGAAAACAACAGTAATGGACTTTTTATATTGCTTCTGTAATTACTGATCACACTGATTTGGATCTTCTCTTAACATACATACAGACACACTTCAATTAATTTAGCCATCCCCAAGCAATGACTCAGTATTGCACAGGCATTCCTAAACTGCAGACACTTGACACTGTTCATGACCACAGAAGAAAGCAATCATTTTGTATGTATTTTGATCATTTAACTTGAGATCATTTGTCTTAATTAGTGATGGAGGAGGAAGGCAAAAGCACTTACCTCATCCCAGGTGAAGGTAGTCAGGTCATCCTCATCGCCATCCATGTAGCGGATGGCACCGTGTTGAGGGGCTTCCTCCACCACAAAGTCAATGTTAGCAGAGCTGTAGAAGGAGTGTGTGATGTTGAGGAGGTCCTGGGTCAGCGCCACACCGCTCCCCTCCCTGACAGTGAAGTTGAGGCCATGGAAAGGGACCTGCCCTGGAACAATGTCTACAGCAACCTGGATGTCCTCCAGTGTCACAAATCTGTTGGTGATGTCCACGGTGAAAGAGTCCCCACCTGGGGTGGGCATGGGCATGAAGAAGATCTGATCATTGTTTATTTCCTCCTGGGAGAAGGAGTGGATGTAGTCCAGAGTGGAGCCGTTGGTCACCTTGACGACATGGCCAAGGCGAGGGGGCTGTTTGATGGTGTACATCATCTCTGATGGAAGAATGTCAGCCTGTTCCACCTGTTGTGGGTGACAGCAATTTCTGAGAACATCCCCATGAATGTCCTAAACATGATTAATGCAGTACATGCTCCAGAGCTTAGAAGGACCTGAAAATGGTTCAATGCAATAGGAAAACCCAGAGAAAGCTGGAAATACCAAGCATCTGTAAATTGGAATTGTAAGAGATGTTGATTTAGGGGTAATGATTATGATGATTATGTTATGATTTCATTAGCTATTTAACGGTATTAGTGCTGGGCCTGGATATGTAGTGCTGCAAGTAGGGTGGAGATTTTTTGTGTTTAGTTCCCATTGACTGCAGAATTGAGTGTCACACAGGTAAACACATTATAAGGCTGAAAATAAAGTGATCCTGTAAACTAAACTGCATTCATTTTGGATGAAAAAAGAAATTGCACAATGCATACTTACACACAGACAGATTTATAAGCACACAAAGTTCAAAGATTTTGGACCAGCTACCTTGTGGTTAGGGTTGCTGGAGCATTGTAGTCCTACAATTTTACATGGTAAAGCATGTATTTAACATTCTGTCAGCCAGTGCAATTCCAGTGTATCTTTATATAGTTTTAGAAGCTGTGTTTGATTGAAATGTGTTTGATTACATTTAGTCATTTTTGTCTACTCTTTATGCTAATGTATACGACTATGACCTTTGCACTAAATCCACATAAATGACTTGAAAAGTGCTTGAAGCACATATTTTCACTGTATATAAATCTAACTGGATAATTAGCGTACTTGAAAACTCTGCCTACAATGCAGTTCCAGATAGGGGGGTGTCAGTAATTAGTCAATAAAACCATATGAATAGGAACAGACCATTTCAAGTGAAGTGCACTCATTTTTCATGTTTCTGGAAAGAATCATAATTTTTTGTAGCTTGTGCAATGTGTGAAGTGTTTTCCCCATTTTGGCTTGAGAACAATTGATTAAATGAACAAGAATAAAGGCAGCAGAGATGAACACTGTGACATTTGATTCTCCATGTAATTTATGCATCTACTTCAGCAGATATATTACTGTTGGCAGGTGGTTGAAAAATTCATTCAAAATTGCTCCATGGCATTCCAATATTCCAATAAACACTGGTTAAGATATGAAACAGGTTTATCTGATAAATATAAATATATAAATTATTGTACTGTAGAACAGAACATCAGTGTAAAAAAATTAAATTATAAATTAGGATTTCAACACACAAAAAGAGGATAATAAAGAAAGCTTACCCTGAGATGATCCTTGTTGATCACTGCATTTTCTCCTTCATAAGAGATGATGAGCTTATTGATGATAACCTCTGGCTCTGACAGGTATCCTTGCTTGAATATCTTGATTCTGAATGTACCATGGTCAGACACACCTTTGGACTGTACTGTGAAACTGAAGGCGTCCTTCGATTTCAGGCCTTGCTTGTTATGCTGATATGACACCACACCTTTTATCAGGTCTTCCTGGGTGAAGGAAGAAGCCTCTATTCCGTTGACGATGATTGTCCCTTCACTAGGGGGCGACGTCACCTCATATTCAATCTCGCTTGGGTCTCGGATATCAGTGTTAGACTCCACCATGAGCAAGCTGGTGTCCAGGGTCTTGGTGCTGCCAGGGTGGATGATGACCATAGTGTTGTTCACCACACGGAGGTAGGGCTCGCTCGCTTGAATTTGGAACAGAGCTGTAGTTTTGTGCAGGCCGTCAGAGACCTGGAGCTGGAACGTCTCACGATCTGCACCATGGTGGATGAAAAGGACCTTTTTCTCTCTCAGGTCAGCCTGGGTGAATCGGAAGAGGGGAAGAGAACTATCCTGTGCTGCAACAATGTTCCCTGACAAGATTCCTGCACGCATGTAGACCAGCTGGCTGTCATTGATACCAGAGTCCTCATCCCTGAACAAAATGTCATCTGTGGTCAGCAGGCGCTGCCCGTTACGTACCACATTGAAGACTTTGTCCACAACTCGGACTGGAACGTGATCGTTACTAGACTGTATAGAGATTCTGAATACACCACTGATGGACTCCTGCCCCTGGGTCGGATTGTTGCCTCTGGCTTGATTGAAAGCCAAGAATGTGAACTCATCTTCACTGGTCTCTGATCTGTCATGCTTGTAGATCAGTCGGTCCAAAAGCAGGTCTTCATTGCTGAACACTTTAATGGCTCCTTCAAACCTAGGCTGTCCTGGTGGGGAGTCCCGGATAAGACGACCATTTCTAGGACCCTCTGTGACCTTGTACAGAAAATCCATTGAGTTTTCAGTTTGAACCCAGAGGTAGTCCTTGTTCAGGACATTCTCTCTGCCCTCCAAAACAACAAGTCTTTCATTAGTCAGGACTGGTATGTCAGCATTGGCCAGGATCTTTATGGGGTAGGTGTAGACCGGGGAGTAATGGTTTTCTGAATGGACTCTGAACTGGAACTGGTCCTCCATATTCCCAGTTCTGCTGACTTGTACTTTATAGTTGAGATGAGCATCCCACAGATCTTGCTGTGTGAAACTGTCTCCCACCATAAGCTCCTTTCCACGCAACAGCAAAGTACCCAGTGTCGGAGCCTTCATGAGGGTATACTTCACAGATTCTGGATATACATTTTTGCCTCTCACAACAGCCTCAAGTTCTTTTTGTTTTATAGCTTTTTGCTCTTCCCTTCCAACTTCTAGAGGGACCATTGCAGCCATTCTCACCTCAGATGGAATGATCTTAATTATAAAAGTGCCAGGCAGTGTTAACATCCCAAGATGCACGTTGAACCGGATGTGTTCAACTGCCATATCTTCGCGTTCACTCCAGTCTGTGCTGATGTACCTCAAAACACCTTGCTCTAAGTCAAATTGCTCAAATGACATCACTGGCTTTGCCACACCATCACTTGTCAGAATCTGCAGTTCTCCAAACCTCAAGGCCTGCGTTACATTATACACAATGACCCCGTTCCTCGGAATGGAGGTCACTGCCAGATTCTGGATCCCAATGATGGAACTCTGACCCTGTGGAAGAAGAAGGCCGGTATTTGTGACGAGGGTCATCTGAGGCGGTGTGGCTAACAGGTTGAAAGTGGTGACCTGCCTGATGGACTGTCCCTCTGACACTTGCAAGACCAGGTGTGCTACGTCTCCACCTCTGTGGACATAGTAAATTATTCCATCTTTCAGCTGTTCACATGTAAACTCGTCTATGATCCTTCCTGGTTGCTGTGCATTTTCAAAATACCCCTCCTCAGCAATAGGTTTGGAGGTGACTATGACTTTCAGTTCATCACACTGCATGTCAGAATCCAAAATCTTGATCAACGCAGTGCTGAAACGGGTACGCCCGTACTTTGTGATTGAGATTTCACTGCTCCTCACTTGAGGAACATCATTGACAGGTATGATCTCCACTGGAAGGACATACTGGTAGGGGTTTTTCAAGCAGTCCGGAAGGTCACTCTGCCCGTGGGCGACAACCTCCAACTGTATCTGATCTCCGTACTTCTCATTGCCATTGTGGAGATACTTGATTTTCTTATTGACCACATCAAGGAGGGTGAACTTTTTGGCCCTCCTGTTGTTGATGTTCATGTCAACCAGTCCATACCACGGGTCGTTTTGAAGGGTGAAGATGATCTGTGATTGTCTGAGTCCCACCTTGTTCAGATCTATGGTGGGGCTGAGGTGGTTAATGTCAAGAAAAGCCTCCCCACCTTCGGGAACAAACAAGGGCTTGATGTCTAGCAGCTTGGTGATGTTCTGAAGCATTTCTGGCATGTCATCTGTTGGATGGCAATGCCTTTCATTGGAGTCATCAATCTCCTCTCCCTCACATTTCACATGAATGTCTTTGGTCACCAAAGCATCCTGCAGGCTTTGCTCCCTATTGTTCACTTTGATTGCTCCTAAGCAGCCAATGAATGACTCTGAGGTGATTTCTTCCTCCATGCGAGTCAAAACTCCACTGTCTTGGTGTACTTCCTTCATCTTTGCCTCTATGCCCCCAAAGTACAGGTTCCCTGTGAGATCTAAGCTCTCTGAGACATTCAGAGCCATAGACACAGTATTGCTGCCTACGGTCAACTCAACCATGCTCTCATTGATCTGAACCTTAATTGTATGCCACTGGTCATCATCTAATTTCACCTCTGAGTTTTTCAGGACATTGAGTCCACTTCCCAGGTCTACCACCCCTTTGAGATGACCTTCTTCCAAGCCCACAGCTACAAAATCGGTTTGGTGCCCGGCGTGGAAAACCAGAAGGGCATCAACAATGGTGGTCTTCAGCTGCAGCTCCACAATTCTGGGTGCTGCTGTGCTCCATGTCGGGTAGGAAATGAAGGAGTCAGTGCTGATGAAGCTCATTGCTTCTCCTTCTCCAGCCTCAAATTCTCCGCTGCACCCTTCCTTGGTGTTGTGGCATGAAATGGGAGCTGATTTGAGGATGTCAAAGCTATGGGACTCGAACCTCACGTTGCTAATGCAGCCTCGCAGCGGAGGAATTGCACCATCCAGGTATGGGGCTGTCGTGGTCTCTGTCCCCCCAAGGAAGAATCCCAGGTCAATGTTGAGGTCATCCTGGGTTTTTGAGAGGGGCAGTTGACTGGTGTAGAGGTCATCAACCAGCAGGATCAGTCTGGAGTCATCCAGGGTGACTACTACTTTGTGCTCAATGAGATTGTTCAGTAATACACCTAGGGGTGACAATAGCTCCAGCTCACCCGACCCCATATCCATTCGAACCTGGAACACAGACAGAGTGATTACATCACATTTATTTGCCTATAGCCAGATTGACTTACACAACCATTATTTTTACATATTACCCACTTATATAGTGGGTACTTCATAATGCAAACAAGGTTAAGTACCTTGTTCAACAGCAGTTGTGAACTGAACCTGCAGCCTTTCTAATTATCTCCCTGTATTTCAATAAATGGCACCTTTATATTACCCTCAAATAGCACCTTCAATACCTGTCAAGGGTGTGAAAATGGTTTACAGAGCACCTGGTAGATCTGTCATAGCCATTGCATCCCTGAACCATGCAGCAACTGAGGCAGAGAGGCGAGGATGTGTTCCCGGCACTGCTTTTTTTAAAATTTTTGTGGTTGTAACATAAGACAGGCTGTGTTTATGCCAGTATTTCCCAACCCTACTCCTGGCAGCACACTGTCCTGCATATCTTCTGTGTATCCTTGCTGCTTGATTAAATCAGGTGTGCTCAGCTAATCAAACGTGCCACTGATGAGTTCAGTCAGGTAGGTAGAGCAAGGATAGACAGAAGATATGCAGGAGTGTGCCGCCAGGAGTAGGGTTGGGAAAAACTGGTTTATGCATTCATCCAGACAAAGCCAACTCAGCTTTTTTTTTATTCACAATTCAGTGAATGTCTATGACAGCACATCTGATGCTAATTCTTCCTTGCACATAATATGTAAGCCAGTTATTCATGTAATTAAAATATCAAGAATCTAATTTTGCAAGCAAAAAACACCTGTTTACCTGAAAACACAACTTACTCCGTTGCCATTTATTCCTTGAATGTAGCTGTATTCTCATATTTCAAACCTCTGTTTTCCTAACCTGTAGCCTCCCATTCTGAAGCTCCAGGATCAGGTAGTCTTGAACTCCGCCTGCCAAGAGGAGAAGCCCGCTGCCTCTGCTGGTCTTGAACTGCAGTGACAGGTGGAACCTGGAGACATCTTGGATGGCTTGTATCTCACAGTAGCTGTCCCCAAAATAGGAAACTGCTGACACAATATCAGAACACAGTTTAATTTAAGATTTTATACACAAGCACAGACAAAATAAATGCCAGCTTATGTGTTTTATGTTTTTTAAGGTTGCATAGATTCCTCCTTAAGGGGAGCATATACAGTCCATAAAGATGCTTTGGTATATAAATGGTTATATACCTGTGTTTATAGAATACTATGTCTTTTTCTTTTTACCATCTTTCTGTGTCAAACCCATGGCTGTGAGTGTGTTGGTTTTGGTTTATTGTGTTTCTTTTTTAAATGAACAATTTTTATTTTCAATTTTACTACTTTTTGCATTTTTTGTCTGTGATGCATCAGCCAGCACTGTAACAACTGTATCTAATTTATTTGATAAATGTACCATGTACCTTTTAATGCACCACATGTGTGCGCTGAAGTCATTCTAGTCAGGAAGAACTAGAATTTGACAGCACAGGCATAGAGAAAAGAAAAATGTTCCCACACTGATACATAAATACTTATCCTGTATGTTCCCCTGGAGTCATATGAAATGCTATGGGATCCTAAAAAAGGAGCTGAAAATATCTACAAAAAAGTCTTTGTGGGATTCCCTCTCTCAATATCTCCATCCTTATGGCTTTGACCCTTTTTTGGCCAGCCAGTCCCAAGGAAGCTCCTCTCCAGGATTTCCCAGCCTGTCAGTCTCCCCTTTTCTGCTGTTATGTGGGCCCAGCCACCTGTATGGGACAAGGGGTCGCTGGGGTCTCCTGATTGCCAGGCACTACAGAAGTTGTTCAGGTCCCATCAGTGCTCCTAAATTAAACCAACAGCTCTCCAAAGGCCTTCGTGTTCCAAGGCATAGTTTTGAGGGGCTGGAGCCAAGAGATAGGGGTGGGGTTAGGTGCTGAATCATGACCACACACTTGCTGCCTCAGGGGTCAGAGGTCACAGCGGTGTGATTTTGGGAAAAACTTCAGAGGGGATGCTGACATGTTTCCAACAGCAGACAATGAGGACACTTGAGCCCAAGAAGAGGGGGACCGACCAGCAATTTAACACCAGAAACATTCCGCAGAGGTCAAAGGTGGGCCCCCGTGTCCTCGCAAGCACCCGAAACAGCCAAGGAGTCAGGCTCAGGGGTGTTTTCAGGTCATGAGCCGCACTGAATGAGAGCAGTCCACAGGTTTGCACCCAGTGCCACATATCAACACAAAACCAATCGCCATTGACCGCAGCTGAGCACGAGTTATATCTCTGCTGACTCATTTACAGCCTCCTTCAGATGTAGGAACATACCAGAGCTGTGCACTGTTCTTTCTCTGTTTTTGTTTTTTGTCACCAAAACAACCAGTCATATTTACCTATATCCTTCTTAAGCAAAAGTGGAAAGTGTTTAGCTCTGTCATCCTGTGTTACAATGGAACACTACAAAGAGGTGGATGATAATCCTGGCTTTGTTACTGTAGTCACACGAGCATATGCAAACAAATACACACACACACACACACACACACACACAAATGTTTGTAACATATTGATTTGATATCAAGTAAGACCAAAACATTGCCTTTATCATTACTCCATGAGTTTGGATCTTGCCACAAGCTAAATCTATAGCTACTGCCAAGCATGCACATTTTGTGAAGAAAGACATTTGTGATTAACTGTCTCAATTGTAGGCCAAACATTCACAGTAGGATTTGATTAGATGCAGCTCTGTATCATTTCCCCAGAACCAGAATAAAACAATTCCTAGCTGAGCTCCTTGCAAGCGATACAGATGTCTATCAGCTAGCAGGTCATGGTGAGTCATAAACTGAAATGGAAAAGGATTCTTTTTTTCCCCCTTCAGTAAGGGTGTAAGTATTGCCTTAGCCATTTGCCAAATTCTGGAAGTCATGACCGCATAGTATTGGTCTCCTCAAATTTGAGAGCTGGCTTAGCATAAGGATTGCTTGTGCAGCACAGAGGTTCAGAGTGGAGAAAAAACAGGCAGCAGTTTCCAAAGCTGCACCCGAGAATTGATTTCACTGCTCTCTGGAGCAGTTTACACACTGGGCTGAGAACCACATAAATTCATTAAATGTAATCAATAGTCATGCAAAGGTGATCCAGGCATAAGACATCTGCCAACATGGCACTGGCCAGTTTACCGGTATTACAGAGAAAGCTGTGTGGACGCTTGTTTACAAGTAAAAAAAGGTCAGACCAAAGCCCTCTGAGTAAAACATAACATGAACAGAAAAAAATAAGGACAAAAACAAAATTGTGTAATCTGCTTTTTTTCCACAGTTTCCAGGCTGATTTTCATTGGACGGCTCACAGAAAGGAATGAAGCACAGCCGTGGGCATGCTTGCCAAATGCTTCTGCCTCCAGATTCTGTGGTTCTTACTGCACTCACTGTTCCACTAAAATCCTTGAGAGGCCCATGTAGGAAGCTGTTTTATAATGGGAGTTACCAGCTACAATGCCCTGCTTTTTGGGAAACCGTTACCTGGGGCTGGGTTTAATTATCTCCCCGTGAAGCCTTGAAATGGAACACACATGTTAAAGAACCCATTGCCTTTTTCTAGCCCCTACATATGAAACACTTTTTACTGAGACATGATATTTGTGTACGGGCTGCTTCCCTTTCTAACAGATGCACAGGACAGGGCAATGGTCAGTAGCCTCTATACCTGATAATCTGGACCAGAATAGAATTTCCAAAGGACACCCATCCAGGAGAAGGCTCTTAATCTAATTCACAGACTCAGGCCACAGCTGCCCACAGCTTCCTGAAATTCTGAGGTGCCTTCAAGCTAGGAGTTACAAAGCTTCGCTGGTTTCTGGTCACCACGAAAGTTTCCCAGCGCCTGCTCAATGTCGATGTCTGGCCGGACACATTTACACATCTTCCGCATTTTTAGTGGAGGTTTCCAGAAGCCGGAACTTGATGTTCCCTTCTTCATGTGCTGCTCAGACAGACTGCCACACCCGGCGAAACACTGACTTATTGTACGCCGGCACCGACTGCTGGGCTCTGTCCAGCACAGATGGCTATAATTTGATGACTGGCTGGGGCAGTATTTACAGTGCTTAGAGGAAACTGCATCTCCCTCTCACTTGTATGCGAATGAATGAATTTCATCCTTGTTCCTCTTCTTGAAACCCCCTGCCCCCTAACTTCTCACCCCCAACTCCCACCACATCCCTAACTCCTTCCCTCTCATGCATGAAGCAGACACCCGAATATTCCTGGAAAGCTCTCAGAGGAAAAGGAGGCAGTTATGAAAGGCATGAGAAGTGACTGGGCTATTCTGGAAGCTTCCCCTGCCCTTGTGACTTGGCTAGAAGGCCATGTGCATTCCGTGGCAATGCAACATGGACTTCACAAAATGCCTTCAGCACTTTCCGCACCTCTGCAGGAATCTGGGTTGAGGTTTCAGCCCAGTCTGGATCAGCTGGGCTGTTCCATCTTCCCTGTCTGTTTCACAGCACTGTCACCTGAAGGGGTGTCACCGTTAGCCTACAGCCCAATGAATGTGGTGGATGCACAGGCAGAGTCAGTTACATAACTTCTTAACTTACTTCTGTAGATGTCACAATATGAAATGGTATGGCATGATATGGCAATGATATGGCAACTGCAAATGACCAAATATTTGCTAAACAAACCATCTGCACAGGTATGTGTAATTATGCTTAATTATCAGTACATGCTGATTATATAATCAGTTTTCCTTGACAGTACATACGGTGCATAGTTGGGGGGTACCCATGCCAACACATAAATGAAACATACAGAGCATGCCTGTAAGGAGGGTAAAGTCTGAGTGATCACTGGTGTGAGAACCGTAACCTAAAATGATCTCCTTACAACTGAACATTTGTTTGTTTTTTTTTTAGCAAAATATAATACTCTCCATTTAGTTTGTTACTTCTATAACTGTTTACGATGACCTTGCAGCACACTAAAATGGCTCTATGATTACTATGACAATAAGCACCATTACAATAGTAACTTGCTACAACAGGAAACAGATTGTGCTGTTACTAAAGCCATTCAGAGCCACTTCTTAATCCATTGTAGGTGTCTTGAACCCCTTGTGGTTCACATCAAATCCCAAGCATCACAGTTTGGCAGGCATGGAGGAATAGAATATGAACAATACAGTATGAGACTTAGAATACATTTGGAATAACTCTGTAATTATATGTATTAGCGGATGGACAGCTGTGTTTCCAACACTTAAAACAAAAAAGATATGTCTCTGGGAGCTGCATTTCAGGACGTTTCTTGTCTCTCTGTTGCTTCCATATACAGAAAGCACAGCATAGTGTCTGTATAGTCCTGGTCTTTATAAGTGTCCTATGCAATTAAAAACCCACATGGAATATACCTTTTCCATCACCTTGGAGGCATTCCTCCAACCATACCCAGGCCCTCTGCAGGAAAACAAGAGACACTTTTAACTCTCCTTTGCCATTCTCGTGTACTGCACTTCCTCACGGATTTTCCAAAACTTGGAGGAAGTGGAATAAAACAAAGTCAGCCCTGGTGGGGGCTCTGTAAACAATTGAACCATCTCACCCCCTTTACAGAATTAGCTCTTACAAGCTAGAGTTGGAGAAGGCTCAGCTTTCATAAAAAGAATCACTTTTTGTCTTAAAGGAACACAATACAGGACTGTATGTTTAAAGGTATGAAGTGGAGGCCCACTGGTACAGAAATATATAGCCAGAATCCTATAGGTCATGCATAACAAATATAACAAGTGGGTTTAGATGTTGCTCATGGGCACATATGGTTTACAAGTGCCCTCTGTTGTCTGCATACTAGTCACAACAGCAAAAAATATGTCCACACCCAAAACAGAAAAAAAACACTTCTTTTCATCAAAAGCCAGCAAAAGAATCTTTATTCAGCCCCAACACTAATTCACTTTTTGTCAAATGCTAGAATGCATTTATGCCAGACAAGCGGCATGTTGTAATACATTCCAAAGAGAAGCCTTGTTTTTCTAGCCACTATATGTGATGCCCATCATAAGATTAAGATCTCCAGATCTTCCATCTTGAACAGGAAGCACAAAGATCAGAATGTTCAGTGGTAAATCACAGGGAGGGGCCACAATCCACACATGTAATGCACTCTTCTTTACAGTTGCGCTCACAGGATTCTACACTCATTTTACATTTCCTTATATCATGGTACACAACCACATTAACAATTGATGGCATTATGTAGTACTTTCCAAAGAACTCAGATACTTTATGAAGAAAACAAGAGCAATGCCAAACTTGGCTGGTAATACTGCCTATAGGCTAGATTGCATCCAACAAGTCAAGTCTAGTCTCAAACACTGTCAGGGCTACAGCCCCCCCATAACATTTTGGTAAGCTATTATATGCAGTTGTACCTCTCAGAGCAAAAAAATGCCTCCAAGTGTCATTGCAGAACTTCTCTTCAAATAATTTCTAATCTTTAGTCAGAACTAATTTTGAAATAGCTCAAGTCCACTTCACTAATGTCATAAAAATTTACAAACCCCAGTCAATTCCCCTGAATCCCTGTGAAGGGGAGCCTCCTCCTGGAACCTGAATGTTAAGTGTTTGTATTAATTGTTTCATGTTCCAGGGCTCTTTGTCATCTATACATTTCAAACTGGCCAATAACAGATAGCATTTTACCAAAGCCTGTTAATTGTGTAACTGTTTGTCTGTGTAATTGCCTGCGTGCCTGAAACCAGCGTATTGGCTAACAAGCCACACCTGCCTAAATGAAGGCTTATTAAATACAGGTATGGCTTGTAAGCAGGGGAGAGGCTCATTTGGTTCCTGTTGTTTGCTTAGGCTGGCTTCTTTGTCTGTGTGGGTTTTTAAATAAATTATTGGATTTTTTTGACTGTTTGCTCTTCTCTGCTCATTTATATGAGAAGTGTCGGCCAGATATTCCCTTTTTGCAGAGGTTAGTGTCTTGAGTCTCTCTTCGTAACTTGCTTTATACCTGAAACCATGCGTTGTTCTTCCCTGTACTTCCTCTGAGAAGTTGGGCGGGGGAGGGGGAAGAGAAGGAGGAGGAGGTGACTCACCTCAGCCACCACCGATGATTAACATCCTGAGTGATGTACAGCAGCCATTTTACCTCAGAGCTCTCACCACGCAACAGGCGCACATGTGGTTGCCAATGTAACTGTATCTTCCCACGAAAACACTGTTTACTTCAAGATGGATAGGCATAGGAATCACAACCCAATGCACTGTGGAGCTGAAGACTTGTTTGATTCCCAATTCTGGCGAGTTAGCTCTTTAACCCTCAAATCTTTCTGACATTAGTCATACACAGTTTTGGGAAGGTTACTTTTGAAATGTAATAGGTTACAGATTACTAGTTACCCTGTTAAAATGTAATAAGTAATGTAACTATTTTAATTACTTCAAAGTAATAACTTATTAATAACTTATGCAATGCTTCGCATTGCAAGCACACTATTGTTATTCTTTAGTTTTATTCTTCTTATTACACCAAATTTGGGGACGCTTCTCCTCCCACAGTTTTCGAGATATCCACCCCAAACCAACTGTAACCCGTCCGGTCTGACCCCGATCGGGTTGCTTGTATACAGCTAAGCCGTACCCGCACTCGTTCTCCGGTTTTTGTCGTTTTTTCATCCCTTTTTTCCCATAGATTCCCATTCATTTTCAAAATCACCCCCTCACCCTTCATGGCCTTCTCACTCGCTCACTTTTCACCCCACAGCCACCATACCTCACATGTTGCCTCGGGACAAATCACCCAACACTCATCCAAGACCGTTTTGACCCGCACTCGTCTTTTTGTCATTTTTTTAATCAGTTTTTTTACTCATTTATTCATCCCTCCATTCTGCCATTGACTTCAATTCATTTTTCAAAGTCTTGCCACTCGGTCACCTTTGGCCCGACAGCCACCGTACCACATATGCTGCTTCGGGCCAACTCACCCAGCACTCATTGAAAGCCATACTGACCCGCACTCGTCTTTTACTCGTTAATTCATCCCTCCATCCTCCCATTGACTCCAATTCATTTTTCAAAGTCTTACGGCTCGGTCACCTTTGGCCCAACAGCCACCATACCAAATTTGCTGCCTCAGGTCAAATCACCCAACACTCACTGAAAGCCATACTGACCTGCACTCGTCTTTTACTCATTTATTCATCATTCCATCCTCCAATTGATTTCAATTCATTTTTCAAAGTCTTACCACTCGGTCACCATTTGACCAATAGTCACGGGACCTGAAATGCTGCTTTGGGTCATGTGACCAAACACTCACCAAAGGTGGGTGTGTCCCTAGCAACCATACTGTTCACCCTAGCAACCGCCTAGCAACACCCTAGCAACCAACTAGCAACCACTTAGCAACACTTTGGCAACCACCCAGCAACGCCCTAGCAACGCCCAGAGACCATATTGTTTACCCTAGCAACCACTTAGCAACACCCTGGCAACCACCCAGCAACACCCTAGCAACCAAGTAGCAACCACTTAGCAACACTTTGGCAATCACCCAGCAACGCCCTAGCAACGCCCGGTGACCATGTTGTTTACTCTAGCAACCACTTAGTAACACCCTGGCAACCACCCAGCAACACCCTAGCAACCAAGTAGCAACGACTTAGCAACACTTTGGCAACCACCCAGCAACGCCCAGCGACCATGTTGTTTACCCTAGCAGCCACTTAGCAACACCCTGGCAACCACCCAGCAATGCCCTAGCCATGCCAAGTGACCATATTGTTTACCCTAGCAACCACTTATCAGCACCCTGGCAACCGGCCAGCAACGCCCTATCATTGCCCCAGCAACCATATTGTTTACTCTAGCAACCCCCTAGTAACCACTTAGCAACACCCTAGCAACCACCCAACAACGCAGTAGCAACCAAATCATATACCTTAGTAACCATCTAGCAACGCCCTAGTAACCACCTAGCAACACCCTAGCAACCAGCTTATACACCTTAGCAACCACCTAGCAACCACCTAGCAACCACCTAGTAATGCCCTGGTAACCACCCAGCAACAGCCTAGCAACCACTTAGCCACATCCTAGCGATCGTGTCATATACGATACCATGTTTTCGCTGCCGGGTTGCAAGCACACTCTGCGTTTTCTTCAGGAAATGCACTTTTCTAGTTACATTTGATTACTTTTCTGATAAATGTGTTAAACTGGGCAATAAAGCTTAAAAGTCGTAAAAACATGAATTTAAGGCAGTGTAAACCTCACAACAGTACTCAACACTGATTACTGTCAAACTTTTATTAAAAGTTCTTCAACATAACTTGAATTAAGTTTGGAATCTTTTGATTTGAAATCATAACCAGCAAAACAAATCACAAGTATGTAGATCACAAACAAACAGGGCAAACTGGCAACAACCACCGTTGTGTGCCCAACAAAAAGCACAGTATGCACACTTAAGACCAGTAATTTAGTCTGTTGGTGCCCTGTAGAATTTTCACAACCTAATGACCTCTCCAAGTTAATATTTAATGAAAACACAATGCTGAATTTAGTGAGTGTTATTAGATCTCACATACGCTACCTACATCACAAGAAGGACTAATGTTAGCTAAGATTTTATATCAAAGGGTTTCCAAATGGAGGTGCAGCTGTGCAAAAGGCGTCTGTTAGCTAGCTAGCAATTAATTTGTCATAAATGGAGATTAAACATAAATATGGCGCCTACTGGACGGGCACCGAGCAAAATATAAAGATAAATTACATGTGGAACACACATAAATAACATGGTGGGGCGGGAGGTACTTAATTTTATGTGACTGATTGGGGTTTCATTAACTTACCTGTGGATGTTTCCTCAGGTTTGACATTGAGCATGTCGATGTTGACAGCATTTTCACCGCTGGTAAACAAGCTTTACACTGAACAGTAATGTTAGAGCCCTTTTATGATTTCAGAAGGAAAATATTGTTGAATTTCCAACACTATTTGACTGGCAGATGAGAGGCGGTGCAAATTTAAATGAAAGAACTAATCAAAAACAACGGTCAAAACTTGAGCGCATACTGCCAAATGAATGGAGTGTGTCTAGATGTAGAGACAGCTCCTTGTAAGCCATCCTACCCTTGATGGTTTTGCACTCAAATTTGTCCCAACAGCTTTGCTGACCCACGTTGTCCGGAAATATGCCAAAAGGTGTGTTTTAACCGAACGCGATGCGAAGGTATGAAAAGTCAATCGAGTTAACTGCGGCAAACTGCGAGCGACGCGAAATGGAAATAGAAACCACGCCCCCTTTACACTGTGCCTTTTCGAACTTGCTAGCAGCGTTGGTGTAATCAAAACTGCTTGCTCTGATGTAGTGCGAAATTCGCTTGTTTATTTTTCAGGCAAGCGATCAAACCCGCGCGAGGTTAAAACACACCTTTTGGCATATTTCCGGACAACGTGAAAAGATGCAAAGCAACAGAATGAATGTTGTATCCAACATAAGCGTTTTACCGAAAAGAATATATTTGGATGTAACCCCTTTGTAATCACCAACATTTTGATTAGTAACTGTAATTTAATTACATATTTTTTTCTCAGTAACTGTAAGGGATTACAATTACATTTATTTTGTAATTTAATTACGTAATGCCGTTACATGTAACTAGTTACTCCCCAACACTGTTCATACAGTAGCACTAAACAGTCTAGTCTTAAGTATGAACACATTAAAGAAGCTGGCGAATCATGCATGTTAACCACTTTACAACACATACTTTCTCTCACATCAGGTCCTAATTGTGCATTCGTATTTGTTGCTATGCAGACCTACTAGTACTTTATTGTATTTATGCTTCCATTTTTAAAAAAAAAAATCCCTTTTGTACAGTAAATTACAATGCTCTGTATCCAAATCCAACAAAGCAGGAAATAACAGAAATGAGTGTGGCTAAGTACTTCATTGGGTGTGGTTCTAAACAACCCAAGGTTAGAAATTCAATACATTTCCTGGGTCTGGCTGTGTTTGGTCGAAATCTAAAAATCATCAGAAAAAGAAAAAAATCAATGAACTCAATGTTAACATTGCATAAAAGCTGACTTTTTGCAGCATTTTGTTTCGATACTCTTTTCATACACCCTGCCTTTGAAATTATATTATTACATTTAACTTTTTAGAATAAAAACCACCGACCCCTAACATCATCTGAATTTACCCCAAAATGGCAATGGGGTTCACTGCTGTTCCTGGCGATCCACACTCTGGAGGATATTAGAGGTGCTTCTAAAAGACACCTAAAAAATGGGTAATTCAGGCTCTCATCCAGTCAATGCCTCCATTAAGCCCTGAGAAGGAGAGAACACTAGGAACCTATGCATCGTCAGGGAGTGCCCCTATCTAAAGGGGTTGTATTCAAAGACAAAACACTGGAAAAATCCTCTCTAAAGCATAACTGCTCCCTACCAGGTATGGAACACTACATGTGTGTATTTCATTTTGGTATACATGTGGACAAAATACCAACTTTGTTCCTGTTCTTCACAAAAAAAAAACTAATATTATTTACAAAATAACAAATTTGAGATGAACTGATGATTTAACCCACCTAAGAGGAGCAGGAACAAAAACAGATGGAGATATTGTTAGGGCCCGAGCCCAGTGTACTTTATGGGCAGGCAGCACAAAGTATGCCTCTATGTGAGACGGTCTGCTATGGAAGCCAGCGGCCCTCACATTCCCTGAAGGTTGGTTGAGTTCACATAACTCTCCAGTGACATCAGGGGGTTAACACCGAAAAAAAAAATTCAGCAGAGGGAGAAGACTTACAAAAAGCAAATAATTTATTTTAAAATAGTGTAGCACGGTAGAGCTGAACAGATCAGAACAGAACAGAACAGAAACCACTGACCTTGAGCACAAAAACCAAACTGCTGCAAATTGTCTCTCCTGCTCCCCAGCTAAGCAGGTGTGACTCGTTAACCAATGACTGGCCTGACACATTGATAAAGACAATGAAACAATTGCAATTAAACAATGAACCTGTTTAGATGCATTTGGTTCAGTTAAGTTGCAAAGTAGACAAATTTTCAAACTGGAAAAAACAGCCTGGCACACACATCTAAAATTTCACAACTAATGGACAAGCAGTTTTGGAGAACAGGTTAAGGTTCTCCTTCGCATCCCTTCTCAGAAGAAATACATATGCCATCTACAGCATAAGGAAACCTGTGCTTATTTACACATTTATCTGACCAGTGCAGCATTCCCTCCATGAAGTAAAATACATTCAGAGTGGTAACCTTATTAGAAAACTACCATAAGACTACTTCAGGTGTAAACAATCAACTAGGGGGATCCCTTGGATAATGACATGATCTTTTCAAATTTTATTCAGAGAATTGCATTAAACAAGAGTCTTCTTATGCCTGGATAGCAAGGGCTTCAAGTAATGAAATAAGCATAAATGAAAGCATAAAGTTGAGGATAAAGAATGTAAAATTAACAGGGTATAAACTAGGCAAAACCACAACACGGTAAAATAACAGACAGTCTCAGAACCCAGAGGTATTTGTTCAGAGTATGATTGTATATAAACACAGTATGCAAACTTAATGAAAAAAAAAGCACTACATTAAACATCAGGAGTTATAGTTTTCTGAGGCCCAAATGCCCTTCCAGTCAATTAATCAAAACACTTTTTGGCATTGTAAACCTTGAGATGGGCCTTCAGAACTTAAACCACAACAATGTATTGTCTTGAAATTGCTCCTAAAGAACAGATAGCTAGCGAGACTCTGACCAAAGGAGGTCAGATAGCCTTTGAGACTAATTATGAGAACAGGGGACAGACACACTCAGTTCATCACAGTCCCAAATTATGACTCCTAATTCTTTTTAATATTACGGATATGAATTTATTTTGGGTACCTGCCAAAATAAAAAAAAAAATCCAAAGCAGGCCTATTATTTGGCAGGCCCAGTTCCCTGTTATTTGTCTACCATTGCTAGAAGAAGAGATCTGAGTAACTTTGAGAGAGGGGTGATTTTTGGGGCACCTTTGGATCGAGCTTCAGTGATGAAGACTGCTCAACTTGTTTTATAAGGAACAGTGGCTAAGGTGATGTTGGCATGGAAGTCTAAGGGAAAGACATTCATATCATTTGGGGTACCTATGGTTAAAATGGCATACTCCTCAACTGTGAATTGTTTTGAGATGCAAGGCAAAACAGACCCACAACTCTGAATCAGTTGACTTCCAATATCATTCTGAGGCATGAGCAGGCAGTTTCATCAACAAAAGTCCATCTAGAACCTCACAGAGGGGGATACTATGATTGGGTTGCAGCACAGAAACCCCTTATTACACTTAAAAATGCATGTTTCTGAGTAAGGTGATGCAAACAACACAGGCAGTGGTCTATTGATCAAATGAGTCATCCTTCACTCTGTTCTCAGCAAACAGACGAGTGCATGTGGGGTGCACACCGAAAGAAACCTACAGGCCCGAGTCCTTGTTTCCCATGGTGAAGGGTTCTGGTGGCTCTGTTATGGTGTGGGGCACATTCTCCTGGCATGGGTCAGATCCACTGAAGTTCTCAGAGGGCATGGTAAACACCAACAAACACAAAGCGATTCTGAGTGATAACCCTCTTATTGTGAAGCATTACTATTCAGATTGGAGTGGCCTCTTCCAGGATGGCAATGCCCCCATTTACCAGGCATGAGTGGTCACTAATGGATTGATGAGAATGAAAATGATGTAGACCACATGCCATAGCTGTCTCAGTCACCAGATTTGAACACTTATGGGAGATTCTGGACTGGTGCCTGAGACAGTGTTTTGCCCCACCATCAACAAAACACTAAAGCATGGAATTTCTGGTTGAAGAATGGTGTCTCATCTCTCAAATAGAGTTCCAGATACTTGCAGAATCTATGCCAAGGTGCACTTAAACCGTTGTAGTGGCTTGTGGTGGCGCAACTCTCTATTGAGACAGTTAAGTTGGTGCTTCCTTTATTTTGGCAGTTTTCTGTACAATGTGTATATGTTGTGATTGACGTAAGTCTACTGGTACTTATATTTAGCTTGGAGTTCGGTGAAGGGATTGCACCTACCCACAGGCCAAAGTCATTGACTGCCCATATGGACATCATAAAAATGGGGAGATGGTGAGATGGGGGAGATGGTGTGGAGGAGGGATGCATTAAACTGATCATGTGGTAAGGAAATGGTAAATAGGATTTTTATAGCTGTGGATTGGACCAATTTGTCTATGTTTGACTAACTGCATAAGGACTGTCTGAAATTCTCCCCCTGAATCCTCGTTTGGAACTTCAAACTACACATGGGCCAGCAGACTGGAACTTTTTTTTGCCAAGCCTTATATAGGAGAAAACCTGTGAAATCACTATCCCAGAGACTCCTCCACTCCAAGCAAGACCTTGCTTCTTCCCTTCTCCCCCCAGGTGAGTTCAAGTCAGGGTTGGCATCTGTGACTGACCTTAGGAAAAGGAAGTGTTCAGGAAAGAGTGAGGAACATCACAGGAACAAAAGACCATCTTTAGCTCCTGTGACCAACTGGACTTTTCCTGGGTCGTGCTTGGTAGAAGTGCTCTAGTTGGCAGATAATGAGTAAAACAGCAAACAGCAGATATGTGTTCTTTTTGTTAATGAGAATGCAGTGGATGAAACTTAGGTCTGATGTTTACAACGTCTTACAGCCATACTGCTTATGTACTGAAAGTAGCAGATAACTCTGGTAAAAGACCTCAGAGCTAGCATGGAGGGATTTAAGATAGTTGCGACTGACTTGTCTGTTCTGGGTCTGTATGAGCTGTTGAGTGTTCCTTTGGGACAGGCGGTAGCTGAAGGCTGTCTGAAATTCCACCAAAAAGGTGGGTGTGGTTCTCAGGTGCAACAGCAGAGGGAGTGCATTTAGGCACTTCTGACAGCTCTCCTGGTTATGTTTGACAACAGCTCCAACATGCTCCACCTGCCAAATAAATCTGGGGCAGCTGTATTTTATGAAGCTTAATTAGTTGTTCAGCTGATTTTCATAACCCAAAAAGATAGACAACTGAGCAACTCATTACCCTTAATCATTTAAGATGAATAATTATTTGTTGAGGGGGACAAACTACCTGAAACTACCGTTATTTGGATCTTTCTGTCAGCAGAAACACCTTTAAGTTATCAATTCTATTAAGTGGGGAGTTCTATTAAGTGGGGAGTTCATTCCAGTGGTGGAATGAACTCCCCACCCCCCTGAGAACAACTCCTTCAATCCAACCCTTCAGACGTGCGCTGAAGACACACCTCTTCAGACTCTACCTGGACTGATACCTCTGCCTCTTCGACCTTGTAACTTTGACGTTGAGAATTTGACTCCTGTCTTGTACTTGTTGCTCACTTACCTAGGTAGTATAGCGGTACTCTATTTTTCCTGTAATTGTATTTGAGATGCAATCCTAGTTCAGATTAGTTGGCTCGCGTCACTGACCTTGCACTCAGCTTCAGCACTATTTGCATTGTATGACCAGTACACATCTTGCTCTTGTGCCTGTTGTTTGCTCACTATTTGCACTTTTGTACGTCGCTTTGGATAAAAGCGTATGCCAAATGAATAAATGTAAATGTAAGTGGCAGAGGACAAGTTTTGAAGGACAAATGGCAGAGGCCTCTAAAATTTACACCTTTAGAGATGTCAAAACCAGATAATTATTCACTGAACAACTCAACTAACACCATCTGAGAGCACACACAATGTACCCCCAAATCCAGGGCTGGGAAACATGGAACTATACCAAACTGCTGTGGCACAACCTGCCCCTCCCCTTTCCATTTCTTTAGCCTGGTGAATGATTTTTCCAGCTGATGTTTGACCAGAACGGGCCTTGTGCCTACATCTCTCACCCCTGATGAGTAAGCTTTCCCGCAACCTCGCAATCAGCACTCAGATGCAACCCCCCCACCACTGCCCCAAATGCCTCGCCCTGTTGTTCCTGCCGGTTTGGGCCACTGCTCACCACCCGCCTGCCCTGCCCCATTCTGATTACTGGGCTGTTTTCATGCAACTGCCATTACCAGCCCAACCCTGCTTGCCTGTGGCCATTCGTGCTGCCAGTCTTCCCCCTCCATTTGGGACAAACTAGTCCTCATACCTAAGGAGGAGGCTTACCCAAACATTGGGGGAAAAAACCTGCACCCCCCACCCCCAACTCCATATGTTCCCTCCACAATTTATTTACCCATTTCCCTTGCTGCAGTCCGCCTGCCTCATTGTGCACGATCAGGAGGATGATATCAATTATGATGGAAAATGTACAGTGAGCTTTAGACTGAGGGAACAGAGAACCGATGTGCAGCCTTTGATACAAAACAGGCCTTGTTCCCACCTCTGTACTATTACTGGCATGTCCTTGGCGCAAATGTCGCGGGCAATAACAGCATGTTTGATGCACTACCCTAACAATGAGGAGGAACAGAATGGATTGCCAGCTAGGCCTGTTAAAACACCAAGAATCCCCCACTTGATTCTAACCTTAAAAAATACGGCATGGCTAACGTTGAGAAAATCAAGGTGTAGCTGTCGTAGTACATGAGGTTTTATTCATTTTGTAGACTTATACAGACATTAATGATTTGTAACATGAGATGAGAATGAGGTAATTTGATTATAAAAACATTTTTTATTATAAAACCATTGACCAGAAGGATGAGCTTCCTGGCATTAATTAGTGACACCATATATAACTTTCATCACAGTTGAATATATATCATTATAAACAATGATCCTCATTGATTTTTAACAGCACTCAGCTCTCACTTTACTTTGATTCATAAAGTTATCCTGTAATTAGGCTTTCAAGCCAGGATAGCTGGAAGTGTGTTGTTTGGCTTCTATTTCTTCTCCTTCCTGTCATTTTAATATTTCGTCATTGTCTTCATGTACTGTCAAGGCCCAGTTATCAGACATTGACTGTACATGTGTACACTATTGTAAACTGCCAGGGCCCCTGTAAACTGCTAAAAAGCCCCACGTTCCTGGCTATACACAGCAGGAAAATAGTTACTTTTATGTTGTGTAGCCAATCCAGGCTATGTTTTTGTTCTCATCCTTCTGGATGATCAAAAAGTCTAGGTCGCACAGATGGGGAATGCACTTAGTTTAGATTGTGCCATTCAGACTGATTTTAGTTTGGGCAGATCAAAAAGGTTTCCTCTATAAAGCAAGAGCCTCTATTTTAAGATGACAGTGTAGGGGATCAAGCCTACGATTAGTCTTCCTCACATGGGGCACCGATTATGTAAGGAATAATTAAATTAAACACATGGAGGCGCCATACAGAATATGGCGTCTACCGTAGTGGTTAAACTAAAATATCAGTCTCAGTTTTGCATATCAGTCTCATAAAATATACTAAATATTAATTTGGAACTTTAATAATTAAATTAACAATAATAATTGATATTTCCACATCAATAGTTAATCTTAAACAAATCACAATATTATCTATTTAGCTAACTAAACAAATAACACTGATGATTCAACTAAGGTGAAGGCATTTAGAATTCTGATCAGCAGAGGTTGGCGATATTCATTCCACGTGTAGCATTACAACACACAACCTTGGAAAAATAATGCATTTATTGATATATATCATCAAAATAGTAAGGCACACGTGTCATATGTACAATGAGTGAACATGTATATGTATTTACACTTATGTGTAGATGTAAGTAAGTATCTTGCGCTAGTGTGTGAGCGTGTCAGGGTGTGTGTTCCTTTGTTCTGAGTCGTGCGTGTGCTGCGCGTGCACGTTTGCTGCGCGTGCTTGTTGAACACACGTGTTCAAAGAGAGCAAACGAACATGCGTGTGGCGGCGAGTTTGAGTTGGTTATGTGCATGTGTGAGCGAACATAACGTCTGTCTGGTGCAGGATATGTTCGGACGATTGATAACGGCGGGGTTATTTTGTGTGGATTAAAAGCAGGTACCGGGGTTAGCAAGAGGATACCACACAGAGACATAGGGTCTTTGCATGCGTATCTTGACTAACGCTGTGCGGTGAATAGTGTGTGACAAATCAGTTCAGAACAACGAAACATAGCTAGTTACATTACTCGTAGTGATCTGAAACACACGGATGTACAACATTCATCAATGTGGCTAACAATCGGTTATTTAGCTATGCAATGTCCAATGCCCAGAGTAAATAGCCTACTGTAGCTCATGAAATGAGGTCCAAATCTTGCGGTTCCGTGGGTGGTTTCGCTGGCGGTTCCGTCGTCTGGGAGCCAGGGCTGGTCTGGTTCGGTCTGGATGAGTGTTTCCTTCGGGAGACACGCTGAGTTGGATCTGGTCGCACCTTTGTCTCCGGCTGGTAGCGAGTTTGTGCTGCTCTTCTTGCGGGCCCTGAAACTCGGCTCTTGCATTATTGATCTCCGCTAGCAATGCGTCGCTAGCTTGGAGAATCTACGCCAGGACAGGGCCTTCGGCTCGGCTGTCCGTGTCCCGTCCGCGTGGTGCTGCCTCCGGGAACGAGAGGGATACGTCCGTCTTGTTCGGACGTATGGGGCGCAAGAGAAGATACGTCCGTCTCCTTCGGACGTATAGCGCAAGAGAGCGAAGTAAAGGAATGCACCTGGTTTTTAGTGGCATCGCTGCGGGGGGGATTTCCTGTTTACTGTAGTGGTCCTTGGTTGGGTGAAAGGTCGTAAAACTGCAACATCACTTCCCGTGAGATCGCGTTTCACGTAAAAAGCAATTTATGCGTTATTGTCCGTAAATGTTGAACAAATAAAATGAACGAATCTATTTGTGGACGGCACTGTACCTACAACAGTTCATCATAAATGGGCATGCTCTGACCTGAGAGAGCTCGTCTCAGGTGGGGAGGCTACTGTATTAACTCTTTTCCTGAACTTCCAAGGTCAATGCTGGTGGCAGGGTTTTTGGCTAAAGGGCACAAAATAATATGGCATTCCTCATTACAGTGGCAAGAAAAAGTATATGAACCCTTTGGAATTACCTAGTTTTCTGCATTAGTTGGTCATAAAATGTGATCTGATCTACATCTATGTCCCAAGTATAGACAAGCACAAGGTGCTTAACCTAAAACCACAAAAACAATTATAATATTTCATGTCTTTATTGAACACATCCATTAAACATTCACAGTGCTGGTGGAAAAAGTAAGTGAACCCTTGGATTTAATAACTGGTCGAACCTCCTTTGGCAGCAATAACCTCAATCAAGCACTTCCGGTAGCTGCTGATCAGATCTGCACAATGTTCAGGAGGAATTTTGGACAATTCTTCCTTACAGAACTGCTTCAGCTCAGCCATATTCTTATGTCTGGTGTGAATGGCTCTCTTGAGGTCATTCCACAGCGTCTCAATTGGATTCAGGTCTGGGCTCTGACTGGGCTACTCCAAAAGGTGGATTTTCTTTTTTTGAAGCCATTCTGTAGTAGATTTACTTCGATGTTTAGGGGCATTTTCCTGCTGCATCACCAAACTTCTACTGAGCTTCAGCTGGCGGACAGCCACCCTGACATTATCCAATAGGATACCTTGATAAACTTGGGAATTCATTTTCCCCTCGATGATGGTGAACTGTCCAGGCCCAAAGGCAGCAAAGCAGCCCCAAATCATGATGCTCCCTCCACCGTACTCCACCGTTGGGATGATGTTTTCATGTTGGTATGCGGTGCCCTTTTTACGCCATACACAGTGCTGTGTGTTCCTCCCGAACAATTCAACCTTAGTTTCATCAGTCCACAAAACATTTTCCCAGTAACAGGAGTGTCAAGGTGCTCTTTGGCAAACTTCAGGCGTGCAGTGATTTTTTTTAGAAAGCAGCGGCTTCCTCCGTTGTGTCCTGCCACGGACACCATGCCTGTTCAATGATTTGCATATGGTAGACTCATGAACAGAGATGTTAACCAGTTCCAATGATTCCTTCAAGCCTTTAGCTGTTACTCTAGGGTTCTTTTTTACCTCATTGAGCATTCTGCGTTGTGCCTTTGGAGTCAATTTGGCTGGGCGCCCACTTCTAGGAGAGTAGCCACAGTACTAAATCGTCTCCATTTGTAGATGATTTGTCTAACATTGGACTGGTGAACACCTAAAGTCTTTGAGATTACTTTGTAACCCCTTCCAGTTTTATGCAGATCAACAATTCCTGATCGTAGGTCTTCGGAGATCTCTTTTTGGCAAGGCATGGTTCACATCAGCAGATGCTTCTTATGAATACCAAACTCAAAACGTTTGAGTGTTTTTTATAAGTCAAAGTAGCTCTACACCTCACTCCAATCTCGTTTCATTGATTGGACTCCAGGCTTGCTAACTCCTGACTCCAATTAGCTTTTGCTGGAGTCATTAGCCTAAGGGTTCACTTACTTTTTCTACCAGCACTGTTAATGTTTAATGGATGTGTTCAATAATGACATGAAAGATTATGATTGTTTGCATGGTATTAGGTTAAGCACATTTTGTTTGTCTATACTTGTGACTTAGATGTAGATCAGATCACATTTTATGACCAATTAATGCAGAAAACTAGGTAATTCCAAAGGGTTCATATACTTTTTCTTGCCACTGTATATGTATTAATCACAGACTTAGTTTTGTAGTCAAGATCAAAAGCTCCTTTTTAGCCTTTTTCATAGACAAACAGCCCCTCCTCCCCCTAGCATGGACCATTATTTTTGTGTACGCAGAATTATAATGCTGGAAAGCAAGTACATACCCACTATCAACTGCTGTATGGAGGCTTACATGGAGGGGGGCCTCCTTTTTCATTTTAGTTCTGCCTCCACATCCACTTCAACAGTCTGGATAGTTTTACTTTGGATGTATGTAGAGGATACAGCAGCCCCACTTCAGATTAGTACAGAACCCTCACTATACTGTATGCATAAACCACACAACATAGTATACAGCTGAGAATAATTTTGTTCTGACTTTCCCAATGGTTTTAGTCAATTTTTTCCAGTTTATTTTCAGAATAAGTCTCCATTAAGCTGTTTAAAAAAATCTTGAGATGGTCAAGAAGGTAGTGGCCTTCTATGAAGAAATAAGGACATAAAACCACTGAATTATGAAGTTTGCATACATAGGTATGAAAAGCACGTCTATAAACACAGGTTTACATAAAATGTCGTCATTGCCAAGGCTTTGTTTAGATTGATGTACACATTCACTCAGCTTCCCGGAGAGCCATAGCAGTTCTTTTGCAAACTCATGGCAAATGCTATTGACTTTCCTGTCATCCAGTGATGCGTATGCATTGGTAGAGAGAAGTGGTGACATAAATATATGGAAGAGATTACGACCATGAGTGGAGGAAAAAAAATTGAGAGGTGTAGAAATAGAAAATGAAAAATGTCTCTGACACTCTTTGCTGGAGGCCAAGCTGTCCAACATTTTGCAATAGTAAGGATTTTTTGTAAGTCTTTGCAAAGCAACAAAATCTATTGTGCTTATCTGAGCATTCATCCAGAGGACAGAAGAATATCTCAATGCTGTTCAGTTGTCATCACAATTTGTTGCTTATCTGTTTAGGGCTCAAAATTGACATTTTTGCAACTAATGGTATGATCACTTCAAGATATCCATCATATTGCGCTACCAGACTAACAGCTTCACATATTTAGTCAGAGCCAATTATAGTAGGTGCAAACTTTCAAATAAAACTTATATATAACACTTTGTTAAATTATGATTAAGTTATGTTTTGCTACAGAAGCTAAATTTGTTTAGTTAAAAAAAAATTAACTCTATGCCAGGAGAACACTCATAAATAAAGTTGGTTTAAGCAATGATAATACTTTTAGGAAAGAGCAGGTACAATAAAATTCTGAAAAAATAAACTATGTCTGTGTCCCACAAACAGTTGTTATACCCTCAATACAGTGACTGTTGAATAATATAGTTACAGTACTTCAGCCTCATTTCAAATCAATCAATAAACAGCAAGCAAAACAAGAGAATCAATAATGGGTATCAGCAAGAGGGACTGTGTGCAGCTGGCTCTGGCCCAAAATAGCTTTATTTACTTTTATTTATTCAACTACATTCCATTAATGTATTCCGAATCAAAGACCATTTTAATTAGCAATTTGGCAGATGTGCTAATGCAGATGTTACGGGGGGGGGGGAGCAATAGCAGAGAAATAGTACCTAAGTGTAAGCACACAGTAGCAACTGTTTTGGGTTACCAATTATCCTTTGAGTATTAAACCTCACTTTTATGAATGCATGTGTTTTTTTTCTAACCTTTAATTCAGTACAAATCTATGGATCCACGATGGTCCCTTTTTCCTTTTCATTAAGCAATTTAAATCAAAGATTCTTGACCAAACTTCTCACAAGTCCCATATTGCGTTTCGCATATGAATAAGGAACAAGCTCAAATAACCTTGCTGTGCATGCTGGGGAATGAAGACAGAAAGCAGAAAATGTGAAGGGATCACCTTTCATTTTAAAAGCAAACTTATGAAATCATAACTTCCCTGTGAATAGATAAATGGTTTAATTTGTTCAATAAAGCCATTAATGGAGACTTCTGTTGAGAGGACTTACTGTACTTCTAAAGTAAGGAATAACATGAAAATAGTTGTTCTGGGATTCAATGCCCCTTCAGGGGAAACATATCTCCATCTCACTAGGATGCACGCTTAGCCAAAATATCTTCTTATAGGAGCAAAACTATTAAGCTGTTATAAACACAACCTTTATCATACAACTTCACTAGCAGACACAAATGCACATACCCATGGTGTGTACTAATAGTCCAACAGGTTTTCACAGGATGTTCTCCACTCTGTTGGTGCAATTACTGTGCTGTAATATAAATCAATCAATTCACAAATGGAACTCAATGTAGGTGAGCAAATCTGAATGCATGTCATTTATGCTCATAAACTTTATTGTTTCCTATGATACTTTTTCAATCAAAAAGGATGTAACTGTAACATCTGGTTAGCCACTATCTGTGGGCCATTCAGCCTCATAAGTCAGTCTGCCCTTTCTTAAATGGGATGATAATGCAGTCCATGACACTGTACTATTTGTTAGAGAGACATTTTGTAGTCAAGATGAACATTTTCTTTGTGATTTCATTAACATGAAAAGAACAGCATCTAATAAAACATCTAAAAGAAAAATGAATTAGGACCCATGTAACATGAATGAAACAAAATGATCTACACATGTGCTTAGACAGAATGAATGCCAAATAGTTATGAATGCACAGCTAAATGGCACGCAAGCATTACTTCAATTCAACATAGAAGACCTCTTTAAAATTTAAAATATTCACATTTTGAGAACACACTCTTGTACGAATGGTCTCAAAGTTTCTTATACCCTGGATTCAGGCACCATTTCAGAATCTTAAGTACATCAAGCAGAAATGGATTTGGAGCATCTTGTTTAATCTGGTTAAATCTCTTATTCCCTTTGGTTTTGTGGCTCATTTCTGTGTGTTTAACATTCTACAGAGGTAAGTGTCTCAATGGATTTAAGAAAAACAAACTCTCCTTAAAGTCTCCTTATGCATGTTGAACCCTGCCAGTTCTTGCAGTCAACATCCTGCCAGTTTCCCTTTGCCCTTAAATGTCATCTGCTCTTATGAATACAAATGGCTAGCATTCCAGCCATCTCTGCTGGCTTTATATGGAAGCATGGGTGCTAAACCAATTGGTACAAACCCTACTATTAACTGGGGCATTCAATCTAACCACAGTAGTGCTTTTCTCATAATTTTTTTATGGTGAATTTAAGCAATCGCCACAAACGTCATGTTTTGACACTTGTACATCTTCAACGAGGACAGGGGTTACTGGCATCAAGGCAAGACAGAGGGAAAGACTTGTAAAAGATCTGATTCTTACATTTGTTACTATTTATGTGAGAATGGAATCATCCCAGAGGAGAGAGGAAAAAAGGTCCAATGGCTACTGTGAGAACCATGAACATTGTTTAAATAAGTATGCTTACAAATCATCTTCCTACATACCTCAGTTGGAGTTTCTTGCCCATAACTAGACGTTCCATATTTATGTGGATGAGCTGTTGCTGAGACAACACACACACACACAAGTTTGCCTGGAACCCGCTAGAGCCTTTGGTGCGGAAACAGGACCGTCTACTGCTCCAGGGTTGAAAGCTTCCTGCTCAAGCTAAACAAACAGCACAAGTATTCAATTTGTGGGTCCTTTTAATGTGATTAAAACATGCTGGACGTTCCAGCACAATCTATTGTGATCAAAGGCATGTGGGCCTGTTTGTCACACTCACAGAAACATTTGAATTTACTGCAACATTAATCAGTCCTTAGCAGAAGAATGGGGTTAAAAAAGCAAACACTGAGGACTCGCTCAGGGCTGAGTAGATGGAAAAGCATTTGATTAATCAGATTGAAGTTGATGATTCACACACAAACACACACACAAGCACACTTATAAGTGAATTTTTATATTGCCAATGACAATTAAACAACAAGGAAGGAGTATTTTTATTCTGAAGGACTCATGACTCCAGTGATGCTGCATGCCATTGTGTGGTGTGGGTCTTTATGTGTAGTCGTGGTGGTCATACAAACAATGTGCTCTCTATACATTTATCCTTTGTAAACACTGTAAATGTTGAGCAATGCAATGAAATGTAAACCACTGAATTAAATCTTACAGGATACAATGGATATTTTTATAAGAAATAAAACAAGGGTAACACTTGCTTAAATGAAGTTATGAACAAACACATTCAGTTACATTGCTTTGCTGAGTTCTCATCACTGAGTGCTTCTCTGAGTACTGCTGTGTTCTGTTGTCTCCTTTTTTGGTGATATTCAGACTTTATATATGTTTCTGTAGGAGTGTTCAGCTGTAATGTCGGATCAGATGCATATTGATTAATTCAGGAACAGATTACAATGGATCTGTCTGGATCTCTGTTGAAAAAAGACAGGGAGACATTAAGATGTGAGAAAGCAGGACGGCTGAACAGTTCAAATTGTAGGAATATTGACTGGAAAAATAAATTGACCGCCTCCGGGCTGGTTAGATCCAGCACACATTCCAGCATTAGTGTTATTTATTACACAAAAGGATTTCTTTATCCAGGGTAAGACATAGGCCTTACAGCGGGGGGTTACAACAAGTCTGCTAAAGGTGGATTTTTCAGTGCAGAGACTACTTCAGATATTTAAGAGGCAACAGCTCTGCTGGGAATGGATATTAACAGCTCTGAGAGATTATTTTTAATCCAGGGTGTTTACTTCTGGGGTGGCAGTTCGCGCAGATAGCACCCTGGCTGTAAATCTCTTCAGTGTGCATATGGCTGGTTGATTTCACGCTCTAAGGATAATTACAGGGGATTGAAATGATTTTTTTCTGGCATGGTAGATTCAGATGACAACCAAGCAGAGGACTTAAACTCAACAATATGGTTCCTTTGTGGAATGATAGCAGTAAGATTAAAAAAATGTATATTTGTGCCCTATCAAATGACATCAAAGCTCATGTCATAAACAATTCACGAAAGTCTTACAGAAGCCAAAAACCACAGTCCCATATTTCATATAGGGTATTTTATTTCAAAATAATATCTGCTGTATATCTTTGATTGATTGCTCTCGTCATCTCAGCATCTGTTTCATAAGAGCTGAGCATACTGGTTTTAATTGCAGCTAACTGTGATTAGTCCAATGCAGCATTAGACTAATGTCATGCAAAGATGAATGGTTAATCCTTGCTTGAAACCCATTCTCACATGCAGTGAATTTTCTGTTGTTATGGCTCACAGTGTTGAGAGACACTAAAAAAGACGTTGTCAAACACTGGTTTGAAAGGGAGAATGGCGTTTTAAATTCAGCTGTGTAGAGATAATGTGCTTCTAACTCTACAAATTCTCTGCTTTTAAATGATTAAATGTGATATATAGTAGTTATCCACTTTGTTTGTCTATGTTGGTAATTTTGATAAGAGTAGGAGTAATCAGCCATTGGTGTTCAGGATAATCTATTTCGAATAAACTGTAATTAGTAATCTTTCATAATACAACAATACATAATGACCTAAACAGTCATCAAGACACATGCAATTTATATACCGATATGAAATGGATGCTGTACTAAACTTTGATGATCATTGATGATTGACCCTTGAAAACAGAACCATTTAAAACTAAACCTGTTCATGAGTAGGAACACTATTATGCTTCCCTTCCTGCTTAGAACACAGAGAAACATAAGCACACCACTATATAAAAGAATGTTAAAAATAATGCAATATTGCAAAAATGGCTTTTAGGTATTTGCTAACAGAACAAAAGACACACAATGTCTTGCCTTTAGAATGTGTGTGTGCTGTAAAATAATTATTCAGTTTTCATGAATGTCCAGTTCTGTCATATAAAAATGATCCTATAAGTTTATGAATAGTGGCAATGGCTTCACACACTCTAGGGTGGAGCACTTTGAAACAACATCCTGTGAAATTTGATGGTTATTGAACAGCACACTGCAGTGCAAAAGAACTGTAACTTGGTTTTTGGTATTGGGCTTGGGGGTGGGGTGCGAAACCAGTAGTGGGGTGTAAGCGACCAATATGGGTATGCACACACAAGTTTCAGTAAGGAAAGTGGCTATGAATTAGACCTGTAGACCAAAGAGGTTTTAATTCACAGCAAGCTGAAAAGCATCTGAAATAATTATATGGGTATTTATATAGCTCTGATTCAATCTTTAAGAATGACCACCACTTTATGAAATGATCAAATGTGGGGTTGTCTTGGATGACAACAATGGCCTGGTGCTTCTATTGGTCATTTGGTCACATGACAGCCAATAATAGCAGTTCTCCACTGGTATTGGTTGCTGGTGTCCATCACTTCTTCACCACAGGTATGGGTGCTGTTTATTTGCAGCATTTAGGGTGTGTGTGTGCATGGAGGGGTTAAAAGAAGCAGTTTGTATTTGCCCTTTGACATTATGACAAGCCCTTCTGTCAATCAGTTTACCATAAGATATACACCTTCCGACAGCTATACTCCAGAGAATGTTTATGTCAAGGTGCATTTGGTCAGTTTTGGAGTTTTGTCAGCTGGTTAACTTCAAAATCAAAAGGCCAGAAACAGGTGAAGGTGGCTTTAGCAAACATGCAGCAACTTTTCAAGTGCTGTGAAACTCTGCTGATACCCCTTCAGAACCTATCAATCTGAGTTAATGACAGGCAGGATCACAGTTTTCCCCTCCAACCGCAATCTGTCACCACCCCTCTGCTAAGTGCTGTTTAAACTGTGCTGTCTGCCACGCTCTCGCATTTAGCCGCGGGTTTGCAGTCTCCCTGGAAGCGAGGCTACTTCCACGTCTTCAAACACACCCCCCACCATCAACACGCCATGGCTGCCGACCCCCCACGTTGCCGTGGGGATAAATGACTAGACGGCTCTTCTGTGTCATCGTTCTGGCCACGTTTGGCACCAAGTGCAAGCCACCACTGCTATGTCTAAAATGTGCGGCTGGTCATCTGTTAAGGTGACACAAGTTCCTTAAAATGATTGTCCCACTTCAAAGACATGCAAAGAGCCAGCATCAATCCATGCCTTTGAGCAAGAGGAAGAGCATGTATTTATGACCTTTTTTGTGGCACATAACATACAACAAATGCTAGACAGTGTTATGCCTCTCCAAATTCCTTGGCCCCCTATTCTAATTACAAAATGCTCATTTTGCATAATTAAATTGATAGTGGAGTAAATTAAGTGGCATGTGGTTAAAACAAACAGAGAGAATCTGACTCCATCCCCAGAACCAAAGAGACTTTGATGAGGCCTAGACAAACAGCCACCCCTGTGTTTTCTGCCCTCCAAGGCAGTACACACAGGATGGAGCTGGTACCATGTCTTTGTGAAGAAGCATCGTGGCAGACACCACGCACCAGGCTTTGAGGTGGTTTCCCAGCAATGGGGCGACAGTGCTTTTTTTACATTTATGGAGTAGAGGGCAAACCCAGCCCCAGACAGGAGGGGCCATAGGGCCAGATTTGTCAGGCCGTGGGGGAAAACAGGAGTTGAAATAGAAATTGGGCCCACAAAAAGGAAAAAAAAGAAAGTCATGTTTTTTCTGCATGCTGCTGTAAAAAGAGTCTTTGTCCCGGCAACATTTGGTGCTTTCTTTAGGCCAAACAATGTCCTGCTCTGCCAAGCCGGCAATGAGCACAGCTGGAAAGAACGAGTCGACCGCTAGAAAAAGCAAATGCGGCAGTGGAAAAAAGGAGGACCCTTTTTTTTTTTACAAATGAAATTAGATGTAGTGGGTGAGAGATCTTTCCAGAAGCCAGCTCACTGGATTTCTCCAGTCTATTTTGGCTCGCTATCAGGGGCGTTGGTCTTGTCTCTGGAGCCCGGAGCTTCACTGAGCTACCCATTGCTGCCGCATCACTTCGTACAAGTTTAATTTATTGCATTTATTTTTAACAGTATAAGTCATCTGAGACAGAAAGTTACAGAGCCATCAGCAGCTATTTCCAATGAAGACCTCAGCTTAGACATACACATCCTCTGGGACAAGCCTTGCCTGGGATCCTAGAAGTTCCTTTAAGTAAGATTTTAAATAGAGACAAGTTTGATCAATCAAAATTTTAATTAAAAAAGTAAAGCTTGAGAAAAGATCCTGCAATTTTGCAGGTGATATTTTGTGATAGAGATCTTTAAAGATCAATTAAGATCATTTAAGACACTGTCAAGGTCTTGTCACAAGACATCTATCAGGACCTGTAAATGAATGCTATTAGGCGCTGATACAACTAAACAATTTCGACAGATGTATTTAAAGAGGATGCACTGAAATGTCACTTTCCTCTCACCTTAGCAGTCAGAAGACTTGAATTATGTTGGGAATTTGTAACATGAGTTCCTATCTGGTGTGGTGCATAAGCGAGCCAGGTCCTGCTGTTTTTCTCTCATTGACAACTGTGGTACGGGAAACCAGTCAGCCCCATTCCTAACCACCACATAACACCTTAGTAGGGCAGTCTTCAACTGAGGACCACTTGTGGGCGAGGGGGGGGTCATCCAGACAGCTGTGAGACCACCGAAAGTTTTAATAATGCAGGCTCATGTGAGTAAGATGTTAATGGATCCGATACTCCCTGTAAGTGTAATGTCATTAGACTAAAGATGGCGGACTCAAACACATTACTCTCACTGGAACATAGAGTTTCCATACATTGCATTTGCAAAAGATATCGTAGCATCAGTGCAGCTGTATCATGCTAGAAGGACATTTTGAACATTTCATTAATTCTAGACTTTCTTTAAATTTCATACTAGTTATTTGTGAAAATAAGACTAAATAAGTGCAATAATTCTTAACTTTCCAATTAAGCCTAAAAAGCACTGGTGATCAGTATGCTTTTTGGGCCATTATATTCTCCTCCTTAATCACTATGTCATTTTAAAATGCCTAGTATGAAAACAGGCATACAGATTTATTTCTGTAACCTGACACAACTGGGTGTCATTTGGGGAACCACTGTTCTAATATGAACATTCACTCAGGTGTGACCCCATGACCTCAATTTCTTTGGAAGACATTTCTATTATTGCTTGGCTGTGTTTTGCAATTGCAATTATTTTGTTAACCTGTATAATAGAAGAGAAACACATGCAGGTCCTTCTTGGCAGTTATCATCAACAGCCTGAGCTGTTTGGTCAGAAGTATGGAACCTGACACATCACAAAAAACCCAGTTTCCATACATCTTTTAGGTAGCTGCCAACAGTAACTAATTATTGCGTGTTTGTAAAATCCATCTTTAATACTACATACTCCAAAGTTGCCTAGCTCCTACAAGTGTAGGTCTAGCTTGGCTGAATTGTAACCCTCACAGTTAATATTGCTGATAGAGTACATTTGCTTGCGTCATATGGGTACAATGGTTCTGGAGCATTTAATGTATGTTGCTATTATGACCTTGTAAGTTACATCGAGTGGGAGTCTCTCCCAGCACTTGAAAGCTTCTTACTATACTGTATGGTGCAGAATAAAATGGGTTAGCATAAGCACAGGTGAAAGCAGGGTAGTTTTCTGTGAACTAGAGGGATGAAGAGCCCCTTCATGTTGTGTTTAGGCCCCTGACAATCACTGACTCATTCGCATGTCTTTTAGTGAAGTGTCCAGTCTGCTCCGAGATTTACAGCCACCATGTTTTTCCACAGGCTTTAAAGGCGGGGGGGGCTGTCTGTGTACTATAAGTGCCTGGGTTTGACCAGGATGCTAAATCTTTACTCAGCTGGAAAAGACTCAAAAGCTAAAACCTTCCACAGGGCAGTCCTGAAATGCCACAGGCCACCAGTGTTGTGCAAGTTCACACGTCAGAAGAGCTAGCTCAAAGTTCAGTTCACACAGATTAAAATGAACAAGTTCACGTTCATAGTTCACAATTCTGAATTTTGAACAAGTTCACAGTCCCAGTTCATTTCTTCCATTTTTTAAATGAGCTGCTCCAGGGACTATTTTATGTGTCTGAATACATGCGCAGTGATTGTTACGCGGGACATAGGCAGTTGGTTGCGAGCTGTCAAGCTATCTATCTGATGAGTTGCACTAATGAAAATGTCTCAAGTATGGAATAACGCCGTCCGTGTTTATTCATCAAGCAGTAACTTTAACACACCCAAGGACTCCAAATCTCGCGCAAACCTAAACGATCTCAAATTCACGTTCTTTAGTTGCAAACGGATACGTTCAAGTTCACCATTCACCGAAAAAATGAGCACGTTCAATGAACGTGCTCTTTTAACGCGTTCATGCACAACACTGCAGGCCACATGTTGTTAAACAATAAAAACAGTATGAGAGCAGTTTAAAGGGTTTTATGAATTCATGCAGCTCAACAGCTTTGTGAGAGGTTCATTTTCAAATACTTAGTAAATTGATGATAATGTCCCTTGTTTAAGATAAAGTTGAGTCTGAGTACTGCAATAAACAACAGAGTGTGGTCTGCTGTGAATAGTGCAGATGTATGAGGAAAAATGACATACATTCCATTTTATCTGCGTCACACCAAAGAGTCTCCAAACAGGTCCCAAAATTGTCAGTTTATTTTCTGGAGTGGGTGTTGACTATGTTTGACAAAAAGGCTAATGACCAGCGGTGCAAATCGGGTCAGTTCTTTAGATTGTTGCAGTTTAGCTCTCGCTTGGGCTATTCAGTGATGTAAGCACAACCCCAGATGGGTGTTGCTGTGCACAATCTGCTACTGTGGGGTCAGCCTGCCCTCAGATATCATGGGAATGAAAGCACTGGGGTGTGCTTCCTCTGGCTATTTAAAGCCTTCATGATTTGGGGATGACGACATGACTCTGCCTGCCAACAGTACAGTGTGTGTGAACCCCCCTTTGAGAAGTACACCCACCCCCCACCCCCTTGCTGCTATGTTTACCAATACAATCTATTTGAGTCTGTCTTCTGCCAGAGCCTGGGCCTTTTGTGGCCCCCTACACTCCCAAGGGGATCTGTGTTGGAGAATACAGCATGCAAATGGGCAACACGGTGGCTCAGTGGTTAGCACTGTTGCCTCACAGCAAGAAGGTCCTGGGTTCGAATCCTGGCTGTCCCAGGTCCTTTCTGTGTGGAGTTTGCATGTTCTCCCCGTGTTTGCGTGGGTTTCCTCCGGGCGCTCCGGTTTCCTCCCACCATCAAAAGACATGCATGTAAGGGTCAATACTCCTGTCAGTGCCCCTGACCAAGGCACTGGCAAAAAGAACTGGAGGTGGTCCCTGGGCGCTGCACTGTGGCTGCCCACTGCTCCTGGCTCCTGGTGTGTGTGTGTGCTCACTGCTGGTGTGTGTGTGCTCACAGCTCACTGTGTGTGTAGGATGGGTCAAATGCAGAGGATGAATTTCCCCATGAGGGATCAATAAAAGTATATGATTATTATATGATTATTATTAAATTACCCAGAACCCCATTGACTTGATGAAGGATTGGGGGGCTTGTGGGACGACAAAAAAGTCAGTTCATCCACTTGCTCATATCTTGCACTTCCTGATAGCAAATCTATCAGGTGCAAAACAGCACAAAAGGAATGAGTCACCCAAGTGGTGTTCACATTCAGATTGCCTCTGGGACAAAACTGGTTTGACAAAAAGCAAGGACCATCGAGACTTGCAAACATGTGCTCCCTTGGTCCAGGTTTACTGTTGCTGACACGTGCATGTGGAGGCTCATTTCCAGCCTGTGTTGCCTTTGGTAAAGGCGAATAGAACTCTTAGGTGGTCTGCCCCCACAGAGGGGAAAATATTCTACAATAAGAAAGTCTGTATGATGTCCCACGAGCCTCTTCTGCTGCCAGATGACTCACAGCTTTCTACTTATGATTGTGGCACTCGGTACTGCAATGGTGAACATTGTGGCTTGTCATAACTCTGAAGTTATTACAGTAAGAAATATTGGGGAAAAAAGATGAACCACAACAAAGGTGAAAAACCCAGCAGTAGCCAGTTAATAATGTTGCATTGGTGTTGATTGAAAGTTATGCAATAGCTGGGTCACTTCAATAAGGGTTTCTGGAGATGGATTTTAAATTCGCTGAAGCTACCTGCTTACTTGAAAGTGCACTATTCTCATCTAAGATTCCAGGTTTGGTTATGTGTGACCTTATATTCAATGTAAATGAGCATGTTGATCTTTTTAGCTACTCAAAGTGTGGTTGCTAGGCTCATCTGGGCCTCTTTGGTGACCGAATATAAGAAAAAAAAATATAGAATGTCTTTCCATACATAGACATTGTCTTTCCATATTCTAAGGTGTATTTCAAAATCTATCTTTTACACACAAAACCATTTATCTAAAAAGTCCTGTGTATTCACAAACTGCTTATTGCATAATGGAAGAACATCCCTTCCCATCCCTTTGTGCTTTCTCACAAAAATGCTTTAAACTGCAATTATAATACTGCTGTTCAAACCACATTAAAAGACCAGCAAGAAACACTCTAAGATTCTGCAAATGCTTTGGGTAATAGTCACTGCAACAACAGTTAGATGTAAAAAACACAAGAAGGCGTTTTCTTACTTTCTCAACATAATCTGGTTGGTGGATACCAAAGAAATTATTCTTGGACCATTAACATAGTGGAGCACTGCTAATTTGTACCAAAAGGGGAATGTGAAGATTCTCTTTGGAGGGTAGGTGAGTGAACTGGACAAAGCATTATTCTTGTTCTCACTGTGTATGGGCTCATTTCAGGCTGTGCATGAAGGCATTTCAGTCCTCAACACCCTGCAGCACTGACCCTCTGAGCAGTGAGTTCATGGAATCTGAAATGGATTGTGCACACGTTTTAACACAGCACAATCCTCAGGGCAGGGCAGAATCACCATTACAATCACGAGGGATGTGGTGCTCTCATCTGAATTTCCACTGCTTTATTTTGTGCCTTCACCCACTCTAACACTCACCTGGGGCTTGTTCCGTGTCTGGAACAGGAGTGGAACAGCACCTCTCATTCTGTGGCAAAACCATGGGCCTGGCTTGGTGATACATTCTGAAATTCTCCTACACACTGCTCCTTTCAGTGGAAATAGTCTACAGCATAAAGGCATCTAGTGTCTGGCCACCTAGCAACCTGTATCTGGGAGAAACAGCCTCCTCTGAGGTGTCAGATTCACAAAATAACTCACATGGATGTCCTTATACTTGTTTCCTGTCTGAGATGAGGCCCACAGCAGCGAGTTGGAAAAATTCCCACTTGGTTGGGCCTGCCCTGGAGGCTCACAGCTTGTGACTAGCTCAGCACCAGAGACTCTAATAGGAAGTTCCCAGAATAATGGGTGGACTCTATGCAATCACGTAGGTTGGGGGGAATGCAGACACCAGCCATGACCCATAACTATGAGGCATTGTAGGAAAGATTAGGCTGGCTCACATCAATGCCTGCCAAGAGGCTGGCTGAATCTGTAAGCCAGTGGCATTGCAGATGCTTTGGACCCTGTCAATGAAGCACCTTATTACATTGTGGGACAGAATATTAACCGCTGTCATCTCATGAGACCATCCATTGAACAGAAGAAATTAGAAAACTCTACCTGTTCACAGGTTCACCTCAGGCCACAGTCATTCAAGGTCATGAATAATGAAAGACCAGCTTAATCTCACCACCTCAGAAACAAATGCAGAATGAGGGGAAAGAGACTTGTTCCTCATTAGAGCGGAAAATGGATTGAAAATGGATTACTCTGTTTTGCTGTTGAATATTACAAGGTAATAATTCCCATATGCTTACCAAGCATATGTGTTCCCCCTGAAACAGCACTGTTTCAGCGGGAACAGTCACTTGCAGTACCAGTTTCATACAGCAGGGGACACAGATCCTCCCATTAGATAGCAACAGTGAATAGCAATTAAGGTGACACCAGCCTCACTCTATGCCAATGTGGTCTGTGAGATGAATGATTTACAAGGCTGGGGGTCTGCAGCCACACACAGGCATGCAGCACCTTTGCTGTCATAAGACAGCATCATTTAACATGAGCTACTGGTGAGTCAATGGTTAAGCACGGAGACACTGGCTGCAAAAACCTGCTATTTGTTTACGCTGTTGCTGTGGCAACACAGAGCACCAAGTGAGGATGACAGCTAGGTTTCCTACTCTGTCTTCAGATACATGTCCAACCAGAAGCACTGTGAATCAAATTGAAGGAGCTCTGTGGGACAAGTTATTCCTTAAAGCAACTGTAGATTGTATTACATGTCATTGCAGGCTAGTGAGATAACTGTGGATGATATTGTGCTGGTAAATAACCACCCCTGACATGCTGGACTTTACTGGGATACTGTGCCGCAGTTGTTTGACAGAACCACTCATTTAGAAGTGTTTACTTATGCACACATGACTAAAGGTTTGCCTCTACTGGAGCAGGCTTACTCAATTGGCATAGAGAATCAACTAGACTTGTGGACTCACATTCTGAATGAATAAATGGCTTTTTAATGAAGGTTCTGCTAAGTGGACTGCAACGTGGCAGAGCTCTTTAACGTGGTTAAAGAGCTTGCACTTAGGAAGGATTTCAGGTTCAAATCCAGGGCGGGGGACTGCCTTTGTACTTTTAAGCAAGGTGCTTGACCTAAATTGCTTTGCAATTTACTTAATGCAATGTGCCACATGAAAAGCTGGATATCCGCTATCCAAACAGATAATAATGAAAAGTAAAATGTTTTCTCCGCTTTAACCAGAGGTCCAAGGGAGGGAGGTCTGGTGTGTTCTGGACAGTTTAGGAAGTCTTTTCCATGCTGGCAGTTTGAGGGCCCTCTCCATGTAGAAGGATAGGAGACTTGGGCACAGGGTCTCAGCCAGTTATAAGGTGTTCACCACCCTAAAGCCAGTGGTACAGAACTTTGGAACCTGAACAAGGCTACAGGTTCAAATTCCAGGTGGGGAACTACTCTTGAGCCCTAGAGCAAGGCAATTGTCCCACAAAACATCATGCTTTATTAACACATGAGCACAAGCTGTATAAGTTATTGTGGGAGTTGAAGCAATGAAAAAAAGGAAAAATATTCTGTTCTGTCGTGGTTTGGTGGTGCATTGGACCTTGTGGGCAGAATGACACCTGGACCACAGCTAAGTAATAGAATAGTTGTGCACATAGTTTCACAGACAAAAGGGGTCTAAATTCAAGAGGAAACAGGCAATATCTCTTCTATGTGGAGACCTGACTTGCATCATGCCAGACCTAACTGATGTATGAGATAGCTCATCAGTTATCTCTCTGAATTTCATAAAATGCAATACTATACTATAATACACAGAGTCACAATTTCTAAGGAGGATGAATAACCTGGGTCCTCTGCATTTGAATCTTTGATTATGATTAATAATGAAAATGTTTCCTCGTGTTACACTGCACATCATAATTGTACTGACTTGACTGTGCAGCCAGGGTCAGTCTCTAATGTTGCCACACAAAACCCCTCTTGTGATAACAGCACATTAAAGTGACCCAGCAGCAGTATTACAGCAAGGCATAAGCTCCACTCTCACTGCTTAATTAACAGGGAAAAAGAGACTTTTAGCATCTGTCTGAAGTTACCGCTCTTGATGTGATTTCTTTTTTGTCTGAGATCAGAGACCCTTGACAGATCGTTTGCACAGTGGCAAAAAATTTGCAAAATTTCCCAAAATGACACTCTCAAGGTGGCCCAGCAAAACCTGACATAAAAGACATTCTGTAATTTCTCCCTTTTTCTCTCTTCTCTCTAGGGGAAAATAGATCACCTGCTTCCACTTTCCCAATCAGCAACACAGGAGCTGTTCTGTTGTACCTCTGATATGCTTTGAGGCTCCCACATATGAGTGCCTGCATTGGGTCTGCATCTTATTGGATCTGCATCCAAATCACCCACCTGGTGGTGTAAAGGTGTTGTGTTCTTACATGTGGGATAGTGAGGTGTCTGGGGAACACCGTCCACCACCCTACCTGTAACATCACCTGACCCCACCTGAAACACAACCTACCTTGGAGGGGGTCCAGGATGCAGGATCCCTGGGCCATCTCGTTTCACCACCTAAAACCTCATGCCTTGTGCTGATCGCTGCTGAGCTTGTGGCTTTGCACAAAAGCAGCATTGCACTTGGCTGTTGCTTTTGCTGACACTCATGGCCAGCGCTTGTCTCCCTGGTGTATCCCATCCGAGCAGGGGAAGGGGGTTGTGTGGTCTGCTGTTCTGAGTCTTGTGCCATTGGAGCTTGAGTCCAGATGGCAAGGACCTAGGTTGGACTTCACGCATGAAGAGTGCCACGGTACATTTGAGCTTGTGTGCTTCGCAAGGATTCTGTTTTACGGTTTTACAATTTGAAGCATACACAGGCATGAATGACGCAAATGGCTCTTGTTAAGCAGATCTCTAGAGATATAAATGACCCCTGTGTGTGCGACTGCACAGCTGTGCAACCCCCAAACACCCCCAATGCACACAGAGAGGGGCGCATGTTTCCTTCTGAAAATGCAGGGCTGATTTAGTTCACTTACCTCCATGACTGAGCCAGGGTAGGGTCAACAGAGGTACCAGGGCAAATGCAACAGAAAGCAGGGACCTCATGCTTGCAGGTTAGTCCGGCTCTCACTCCCCATTCAAAGCACTGCCCTCTGGTCAGGATGTGAGCGGCACTACAGCTGGTTCTCATGAAAAAGGCTGGATAAGGAAGCCAAAAAGAGAGACGCCCCATTCCCGCTGTCCGCCCCCCCCTTCAAAAACCCTCCCCTTGCACGCTCCAAACAGCGAGGCGCCCACCATGGAAAAAAAAGGAAGCAGGGACAACCCTCTCCGTCTCTCTCTCTCTCTCTACCTCTTTCCCTCCCTCCCTCTTTCCCTTTCTCTCAAATTACAGAGTCTGGATGCTCAAACTTTGAAGGGCTCTTTTTGTTTCTCCCACAGTAATGAGAGTGCCCTCTAAAGGACTGCAGGCCCAAATCTGAGACTGAAAATCAGCCACTTTTAATTAATATGGAATTTCCACACATTGTTTTCGTTCCCTAAATTTGATTTCAGTAAAATGTAGACCCATGTTCTGCAATGTGGCATCCCTCTTCATTTGGTGACATCTACAACATTTTTTGCCGCAAGGACAATAAAGTAAGATAAAAAGTACATAAACAGCAGGATAAAAAAGTACAATTTATGACACAAATTATTACATCCGGACGCCTCGCTCCACCCACCAACAGAACGAAAGGCTCCTCACAACGACGCTTTTCCATCATCGCCCCCCAGTGGTGGAATGAACTCCCCACCCCCCTGAGAACAACTCCTTCAATCCAACCCTTCAGACGTGCGCTGAAGACACACCTCTTCAGACTCTACCTGGACTGATACCTCTGCCACTTTGACCTTGTAACTTTGACGTTGAGAATCTGACTCCTGTCTTGTACTTGTTGCTCACTTACCTAGGTAGTATAGCGGTACTCCATTTTTCCTGTAATTGTATTTGAGATGCAATCCTAGTTCAGATTAGTTGGCTCGCGTCACTGACCTTGCACTCAGCTTCAGCACTATTTGCATTGTATGACCTGTACACATCGTGCTCTTGTGCCTGTTGTTTGCTCACTATTTGCACTTTTGTATGTCGCTTTGGATAAAAGCGCCTGCCAAATGAATAAATGTAAATGTAAATGTAAATGTAAATGACACATTTGGCCCCAAAAGACAAAAATTGTGTGGTGCCCTAGTACCTGGCCCACAATCAGCTAAACTACGCCACCTTCAGTTTACTGAGGAGAAGGACCTCGACCCATCCCATGAGTTTGTAAATAAGTTAACCCCGCATAATAACTCACCAAATGAGACATGAGCCGTAGAAAAGGGGATATAACAATTTATTATAATCAGGATGTATACATTAGTTAAAAGGATAAAAACTCCCACTGGATGGGGGGGTTTCTTCAGTGCCTGCTCCAGCTCCACCCCGCCACTCACTCCAGGTGCCTGCTGGAGAAACTGTGAAGTGAACAGCAGAGAGAGAGAGAAAGCAAATACCCAAGCCACTACACACCTGTATATTTGTGAATAAACCACTACAACCAAACCAAGAATAAGTGCAAATTCACTTAGCTTTAAGACACCTTGTGTAAGAAAGTCTCCCCAAACCGACCCACTGAAGAAGTGGCTACAGCAGGGAGGGAAACTGTATCCAAGCTCAAATTCACATTACATACTTCCTGTTCTAGATGAGGGATTACACACACAAACACAAAGCTCCCTCCAAATGAATTTATCTGGCTCCTTAATCTAGAATGAGACAACAGGATATAAAGAAAGAAAATACAATTACGGCAAAAAAATAAATCAACATGAAAAAAGGAAAATGTAAACTAACATACTTGCACGACTTTGCTTCACACTTGCACACACTGACTAGTGATTGTAAGATTCACCAATTAACATCGGTGCACCGGCATAAAAGTTTACGATGCGATTGCCCTGATTAAAAAAGTGTGCACCGGAGATAATTTGGCATGAACTCGGGATGCATCATTTCTAACATCTTTGCATTGGTAAAATCTGATTTATTTATATATAATTTTTAGTAGAGGCCCTATGCCTTTATTATTTAGAAATGTGACTAATAATTTTATATTTAGATTGATTCCTCCTCTCCAAACTGTTTCTTAAGTGCGTTCTCTCATCTCCACTGCCGTCAGTGGCCAATTCTCCTCACGTCTCTCGGCCAAGTCTCGTGCGAGTTGGAGGCATGACCGGGCAGGTCACAGATTATCATAGAGGAGGAAGAGCTACACGTTCCACTTCCAGTTTCATTCACTTACATGAGAATACATGGAGTTCAAAAGTAATTACCACCTGTGTAGAATTCTAGGTGTTGCGCAGTCCACTCAGCGGCTTCCCGTGTAACCTTTAAAACAAACAAATTATCCAGATTATATACCCGATTAAAAAAAGGCACAATATGAGCAGCGGCGAAACTTTAAAACACATACCTTGCAGGGAAAATTACCCCACTATAGCTGGCCCCAGCAGCAGCAACAGAAGAGAAAATGCCCTGTCTCCAGTTGTGAAATCAATCTTTATGTCTTCCGACTTCCCACGCAACCACGCACACACTCAATCACACCTGAAACTCTTTCCTCAATCTAGGAATACAATGCTTTGTATGGAGCTCATCCTCTTCAACAAAATATACGGCTACCGCTGATTACCACAATTGCTAACATTGAGTGGTTGTAGTATACTTGTAAAGAACACTCTGCGGTGACATGCACTGCAAAAAACAGATGAGACCACTCAAAAGAGAGTCCTCATGGCAAGATTTCTGAGGGCACAATCCCCTTTTATCATGTGCCACAAATTTCACAAATATGAAGAGTGGCATTCAAAGGGCTTTTCTCCTTGGTGCAAAAGAAATAGACCCCTTTCAGAAAGCATGTTCCATTAAAGAATGCAAGTTGCATGCATCTGAATATTGTTCCCATACATTTCTATGTATGGGGCCCAAAATATGTCCTTGGTAATTGGCGATGGGCCAGAATTGAAAGCCTTGTGACTCAGTGACCTCCTCCTCCACATGGGGAATATCTGTCAACAAGTCCCAGTTGGGGTTAAATCTCTCTGGCCCCACCCCCTGCCCCCTGCTTTCTACGCCCCATCTCCTTAGAGGCCACGGTGAAATCTTGTAAATGATTACCTCTCACAAGCCTGTTCAGGTGAGGGAGCTCCTCTCCTCAAACAAGATCACATCTCTGTGTTCTCGCTCTGGATGGCTCTATGCCTGTTCTCTATGCCATCTCCCACATTACTTATTTATTATGGTGTTACCATTGCATAAAAACAATACAGGTTTCCAGATAATGAGAAAAGACATTCAGATTACTTTTATGTATATTTTTAGGAAAAATCCTGTTAATCTACAACAGATGTTGTGCACAACATACATTGATGGTCTCTAGTTCTTGTGTATACATTGAGAGTTGGTAAGGTGGGGTACTGTTCCTTGTTGAATGCAGGCAGCACAGGCTTTAACAGTAAAAGCCTCAAGTCCTGACTGTGCATAACACTGCAGAATGAATTAGAATGATGGGATTTCATATCTTCTTTTCCCACTCTTTCATTGGAGAAATGTCCAGTAAATCCAGCTCATTGCACCTACTTCAACCACCATCTACCCATGACAAAAGTAGTTATATATCATAAATGTAAACCCTCTGTTCACAAAATACAGAATATCTTTTAAGGTGTCACTTTTGATAAAAAAACAAGTCTGGAAGCCACTGTTATAACTATCCAGATGAGTTACTGACCTGCTGGTTTCATTAACAAAGCCACAATCAGTTGAACTCATTTAAAGTCTGTACCACCAGTAATTCAGGAATAATTAATATCACAGAACTGCTTGTTCAATTGCCGATTGATTAGAATGTGTTACTTTAAAGTAAAAACCGCATTAAATCATTCATACACACAGACAATATTTTTAAATTAAGTATCTAATGATTGAAAAATGCAAAACGGTGAATTTAAATGAACTGATTGCTTTAGAACAGCAGATAAAATATTGAGACAGGGCATTTTCTCTGGCCTGTGTGAAACCTTGACTGCTAAGACATAATGAAGTGAAGGTCTTAGTACAAAAGATTCTTCATGAAAATGTTCTTTTTTCAGTAACAATGATTAAATTCTTTCTAAAGACAGGATTGTTAAAAAAAGTAAAATGTATGCAAATCAAATGCATGCATATATAGAGTGCAGCAACCATGAAACAATAATTCCAAGCAAAATGTACGTATAACGTGATGTGTGATGGCAATAAACTGTGAGACAAATCTTTATCGAGGAGAGGACATTAGGAAGACCACACCTCTCTGAACAGAGGTGGTGGCAACAAATCTTTACAAGAAGGATGGAACACAAAGCAACAGTGTGGAGTGGAGGTTTAGGAAACAGATTCTTCAAGGCAGCCAGATGGTCTGAACAGGGGAACTAGGAAAATATGGTTTCAGTAAGAGCTTTATTCCAGTGACCGTCATGATGACGAACACTCATGATCCGTCAGAGTCCAGAAATAATGTGTATCTACATAATGTTTCTCTGTTGTTGGTATGCATTGGTGTCTGTGCCTGTGTTTTTATATGAACAACTACTATTCTGCTGCAGACCACCTTTCCTTCTGGGAGAGACAATACAGTAAAATTAGACTCTGAAATCTGAACAGAGGCTGAACTATTGATGTGTCCTTCCTTTGGCACTGCAAGGTTGAAGGGGCCACAGAACATGCAAGGCCCTCAGATAATAGCTTTCACAAAGAAGCAAAGGACTCGGGCCTCAGTCAGATTGCTTGCCATTCTCTGAAGCTGCACCACACATCTCATTAAAAGAACTTGTTCCATTTGGCATGTTAAACTGATAAACCTATTGTTCCTCAATAACTTCACAACTGCATGCTTATTTACACCCCCACCCCCATTTTGAAAAGAGACACACTTCTCTGATGACATTATACTGCAATTCCTTTTTATCTGCAAGTGTGTTCATCATACACAACCCCCTATTGCACACTGCCTGTCAACCCCTTATCTCCAACATGATACTGTCGGATTTATCGTCATGGACTAATCTTTAGGTGTTAAATTCACCTTGAGAAAAAAATTAAAGGCAGAGCCAAAAAACAGTGCAATGTCTTTTCTGAGCGGTGGGCTCTCTTTCAGCACTAACAAGCTTAACAAAAAAGACCGGCGTCTAGTACATTAGCACCGACACCTTTAGAAATGTTGGATTTACTAAGCTTCTATTGACTGGCAGGGTTTTCTGTTAATCTGTTTCAAGATGTTAAAAACCCAAAAACAAAACAAAACAACAACAATAATAACAACAACAAAAAACACACACATCTAAAATCAGGCTGTTTCCTGGTAACAGCCTGGAAACAGCGTAATTGGGGTATTGATCTCAAAAGTCTGGATTTTCCCAGGTGTCAAAGATGAATGAAATGCAAAAAAGTGACATGCTGTTTAGGCAAAAAAGATGTTGATGCTAACCCTGCACCACAGAAACAACTTCCTGCATTTAACAAGGAGGTCAGAAAAGAGAAAGAGGGTCCTTTTCCCCCAAACAAACATTTCAGAGGAGAATATTCAAACAATCTCTATGCAGTTAACCAAGCCTAGGGAAACTGCTCCCCTCCATGACTAAAAATCCCACTCACCACTTCCTTTCTGCATCAGCTGTTCACAGCTTCCCACCTCCACCCCATCTTTCATTTCCCTGTTTATGAGATGGGAGATGGGTCAACAACCGTGGCCCATGGACAGGTGCAATCTGTGAGACTCTAAGCCTGATATCAGTAAACCTATACCCACATCAACAGCAACCTTTACACTGTGACTGTATGGAAAGTTATATCTGCTGAATGCACACTTGGGTGGGGTGACCTGCTGTGCCTCTGAAAGCAGCTCTGGACCTGCATACAGAAAAGAGAGGGGTAATTGCAAGGCAATTTCTCATGCAAATCAAGTCAAATATTGTTTGGGTGTGAAAACAAACAGCAAATCAGCTCTCATGGCAGATGAAATATCAAGGCAGGGACTTTATTCTGGCCTGTGTGAAACTGAGAGGGTCAAGATATATTGGGAACCAGGAATGTCTGACAGTATTTGAAATATTCTGAAACCGTGGCTTCTTAGTTGGAAAGAAGCTGTAAATATAGGTTAGATTACTGACCAGCACCACGTGACTTTCACAAAAATGGTTTTAAAGTATGACATTTTTATCAGTCACAAAATGCAACAAATGTTACTGTCTCAGCATTACAAAGACGTTCCAGCTTGAATCTATTGTACTGACACTGCCTACACTACAAATTTGGAGGTTTTCTTCTCAAGATATCTGGCCATGCTCAGTTCATTAGGACTCAGAACAATGTGGTATGTCAAGTTAGACAAAAAAAAAATTCAAATTGGCTTCATGATCTAAAATGGCTAAATTGGTTATATTAGCATAATTACAGTTCTCATTTCTGTCTTTTGCCATTTGTTGGGGACAGTATTGCATGCATTTTGTTTGTTAATATGAGTATCTGGTTTAAGCAAACACACACACACAGACACATACACACAGTACACTGATGGATTGATACCTAGCATCCTCTCTGTGCGGTGGAAATAGACAAGGAGAAAATGGCCAAAGGTATTGCTCAAAAATGCATTCCTAATGTTTAACTGCCCCCTTGTGGAAATCAGAAAACACACCTCATCTATGCTTCACCCTTTCTACTGACTAGAGTAACAATTTCTTAAAAGCATTTCATACACATTAGACTCAGAAGTAGTACTTGGAAAAAATACATTTACATGATGGGAAAAATGTTACAAATACGTAGATTATACAGTATTAGAAATACACTGACAACACTTGACCCAAGAACATTAGGAATTCACTTGCGTGTTTGCTCTTTCAATGTCAATTTTTTCCACTGTTGCATCTACAGTCCAGGAGATGTTCAACATGTAAGCATCACCCGGGAACCTCAAACGGAAGAATGCAATAAACTGTAAACAAAGCAGATATGTAGGATAAACAGGGGCCATTTCTCCCATCATTCTCACTGCTGAGAGAGGGGCAGAGAAAGAGGCGGGGTGGAGTATGGGTGCCTGGGAAAGAAACTGAAAGGGAAGTGTCCCAGAGACAAAGTCCGTGGGCTTGCATGCCAATGGGATGAAAGGTTGTTAGCCCAGCCTGTGAGTCACCACAGAGCCGACTGGCCGTTCTCCCATGGTCACCAAAGACTCTCCCATCACCTCTGTCCTGTGCAGTTTATTGCCAGCGGCTGACACCGCCTCAGTGCTGTCTGTAAAGTGACTCTGCTTGAGGCACAAGAGGAAAGCTTCAGGGAACAGGCAAAGCATGAATGAGACACTGGGATGTACACATATACATTCAACTATACAATTATACTGTAAATTTTACCTACATGAATTTAAGAAACACAGCATGTATGCATGAGCTGTATGGGCCATCTACAATAGTTTGTGCTCCTCTGTCATCTTCTACAGATGATGGTGAGATCTGAGGTGTGACCTAGAAAGTTGTTTCAGCTCAGTGTTGACAGAGTACATAAGTTTAGCCATCGTGCCTAAATAATTGTACTCAAGGAAAGTTTAGGAAAAAAAGATGCAGGTTTTGTGACACATTGCATAGTGGTACTGACATTACATAATGGCACTGACGGGCATGTCAGGGCAGTTTTGTTCCCTTTTAAAATGGTTTGGCTACTTCCTGGTGCTTGCCACAGTATGTCCTTTTGTTAGTCATCTCTTCTCATCTCTCATTTTTTCTGTCTGCTCCATTTTCCTGTGCTAATTGCTGCCACAGCTCTTTGCACATGTTAGATTAGACACATCAGTGCAAAATTTGTCACGGCAAGGAAGGTGTTCATTGCTATGGTGGTAATGATTTAGGAATTTGACACAGCCTTAGTGGGATGGGGCGCAGTAATCACTTCACCTTTCTGCTCTGTTGTGACTTTCCATTTGGCCAAGGAGAATTTTTTGGAAACCAATGATTCTGGCCTCTCTTGCATTTGTTTTATTAGACAGGACATGCTCGCACTATGTGAGGCCATGCAGGGGCATTATGTCATTTCCTCTTTCTGGGATTTTGCCTTCACCTTGTCTTGTGTCCTCTCTCTGTAACATAACAGATCTACCCTGAGTCCCAGCCATCACAGGACCCCGGAGCTCTAGGAGATCGTGCATTAAATCATTTTATGTGGATTTCAAGGGATGTTAACAACACTCAGGCCCTGGCAAGGAGAGAGACTCCTCTGAAGACCTCTGTGCTAGCCATCTTTTTATATACTCCTCGCTATAACCACAATTAACTACTTCAACTGGACTTTTAGTTTTTTTTTTGTTTTGACTGATAGGGATTTATTATTTGGCACAATTTTAATTGTTTGTCTGTGGATGTTTTTGTTAGACCATGAAGAATAACAATCTGGAAATGAGCAACAAACAAAATGGCAACCGTGATTGCCTAGACTGAAGAGGTTTAATGGAGTAAATTTAGTATGTGTGTTCACCTTAAGCAGCAAGATACTACAGTGTATCCAATGGATCATGGGGCCAACACAATCATCTAAATCAATGTTTCTCAATCCTGCTCCTGGAGGCCCACTGTCCTGCACGTTTTCTATCTTTCCCTGCTCTACCTAACTGACTGAACTCATCAGTGGCACTTTTGATCAGCTGAGCACACCTGATTTAATCAAGAGCATGTTAATCACACTAATCAGGTGTGTTTGGAGCAAGGATAGATAAAAGATATGCAGGACAGTGGGTCTCCAGGAGTAGGATTGAGAAACACTGATCTAAATCATGCATGTCCATCCCGAGTTCCTAAACTCGCTCAACAGGAGTTCCCCAGGGATCAGTGCTTGGCCCCATTCTGTTCTTCCTTTACACTAAATCACTTGGAACTGCTCTTTCTGCCAACAGCTTTCCCTACCACTGGTATGCTGATGACACTTAATTAATTTTCTCTTTCCCCCTCTAACTCACAGAATACATTACCATATGCTTATCCTGAGATCTTTTCCTGTATGTTGAATCCCTGAAACAAGCATTCTCCAGGATAGACCTTACTGGCCAAACCCTGAGATTTCTAAGCTGTCTTAATATCTTGGAACAATGTGATATTATTCCTCTCCAAGACTGTGAGGAATCTTGATGGTAAGGTTTCTTTCACACAGAAGATCACTTTAGCAACTCCATTTCACATGATCTACCTCAACATTTATAGAAATACTCTGCAAAAAAGTCACAAAAAAGAGAGCTTGCACTAACAGTGAAAAAACACTGCCAAAATCTTAATACTTCATTCTGTTTCCTTCTTCTGAGCTCACATCTCACTTCTTCTGTGAGGTCACAGAGATTTGTTTGTCAAAGATCAACACTCATCAACATTCCAATCAGAACACAGACCTCTGGATGCAGTCTGAGCTGGGCACGAGACAAAATAAACTGCGAACAAAATAAATAGCTGCACCCTAGGTTTAAATAAACACATTAATGGATTACACACTTTTGATGCATGTTCTCATTGCAACTGCTGGAGACGCCTACCCTGTGAGCCGTAGATGACTGATTAAATGGAATGCTCTTTCCATTTTAGAGTCTCTGGTGGACTAAGTGGTCATTGCTGTCACTTTATCATGGATTCTGTGCCGTGATCTGGTGTTGACTGCCTTAGGGTCGCCCTTGTGACCATGCCGGTCCCTTGCCTCCCGTCCCCTAGGTATGCTGCCAAAATGTCAGCCTGCCGGGGTTTTTCCTTGTTGCACACTGGCACCTTCTTCCTTGCCCCTCCTCTCCCGCCTCTCTGTTGTACATTCCTGCCATTCTTATCATCCACTAATCACTGTCTTCTATTTGTTTCCTATCCCTGCTCCGGGCTCCTGCCTGGAGCCCAGCCCAAGCGTCACATTCTGACTTCCAGTCCTGCTACCTCGCTGCCCTGCCTATCAAGCCACCTGTGTTCCAAGAACCAGACATCCTAGGAGACATTTTTATAGTTTACTCTGCTGTTTAATTACTTCTGTCTGCCAAACTCAAATGTCCTAAAGTACATTGTACAACTGTAAGTTTTGTCTTCTATTCTATCTGCCCCGTGCTGGCCAGTAGCAGATGGGCTCCCCCTCTGAGCCGGGTTCTGCTCAAGGTTTCTTCCTGTTACTCAGGGAGATTTTCCTTGCCGCTTTTGCCTTAGGCTTGCTCTTAGGGGGTCACAGGCCTGGGAACAATGTAAAGCTGTGGTGTTGTAAAAAGTGCTATACAAATAAAATTGAATTGAATTGAATTGAATTCCCTATAACAGGTGAACTGACAGTCACCCTTTTTCTCCTCCCATTGCTGAGTTGTACTGCATGCCTTGAGTCACATCAGGCCGCTTGCACTGGCATCATGCTACACAGTAGCTTGCTTATATTATGCACATTCCGATCCTCAGGGTCAGGGGGAAGGTAATCACAGGCCCCTTTCTTGCTCTCAAAAAAGTGGGGAGACAGGAGACAGATGGGCAGAGTTGCAATTGTCCTCAGTCATTTGAAAGAGAATCAGAGGATAATTATTCCCCTAACCCTTTTCTGCAAGACTGCCAAGATCTGGCAAAGCCCTGAAAGATGTTTTGGTTTGGGGAGTTGAAAAAGCAGAGGACAGATTGTTATTTCTTCGCTGAGTGTAGTTGAAAATACATTCCCACCTCCCCCCTCTCTCCAAGTCTCTGTATTCAAGGTATCATTGCCTTTTCCATTCAAGCTGACCAGTAGACGCTTTCTCCAGAGCTGACCAGGAGTCCCTAGCTCCCCTAAATAAAACATATTTGCTGGAGTGCATTCTGAGAAGCCTCATCAAAAATCCATTGGCGTGGGGTTGGGAGGGGGGCATTTTGCCTCCTAGTTTCTGATCGTGGAATAAATCCCATGGGACATGCTCAGTAAACCTCCTGCTTCAATGTAATCATCCTTTCACTCCTCTGCAGGAACATTTTGCTGTTAAAAGTGAGCTTGAAAAACTGTCCAAGAGCATTTGTTATACAGCAATGTCTGGTTTACGCAAACATAGCTAATAACATCATTGGATTGACAAAGAACTTCCACCAGAGCTTTTCTGAGTAGGAAGTAAAGTAATGACAAGCCCTAGTTTTCCAGAGGGCCCAAGACAAGGGAGCAGTCATATGTGCATTACTTTGCATGAATCAACATGGCTGTGCACATCTGACACATGGCATCTGACACATGGCTCTCAAGAACAGCCTCCCTGCCCTTAAAATGGAAGCCTTTAAAATAAAAAAGTGAGTGTCAACCGAGAGTTGTTTGTAACATTAAAAAAATGGAACAAAAAAATTGAGCCCCATCAACTGGAACCACCCAAAAAAAATAAACAAACAAAAAAAAACTGCTGAGGTACAGAAGAAATTAATCTAGGGCCGACACCAAAATCTTTTAAATGCATTGGACGCCAGCATGGCCTTCACTGCCACAGAACATGTCACAGAGCATTATCTTGGATAATAAGACAGGTTTAATTGCATGTACTCGGCTCTATTTAGCCATATGAATGCCGCATGTGTCCTTGCCAAGAGGTGAAGTTTCCAAGCGAATTATCATGTATCATGTATGCAGGTATCAAAATCATAAGGATCAGGATAAGGATAAGGATGTTTTTATTGTCATTCCAGAACATGTTGTACATGACAGGGAATGAAATGAGGTACTCAGGTCCTGGTTCAGGTACTACACACAATAAAACACCATTAAAAATAAAAAATAAGTAAATAAATATATAAATAAGTATAGTGAGCAGAGTGTGAGGATATGAATAAGACTTTAGAAATGTAAAGATAAACAGTAGTAGTCATAGCAGCAAATTGTTCAGTGAGAAAGCAGCAATTGTTCAGTGAAATTTCAGTCTTAAAGTACAGATTTTATCAGTCTCAAATTGCAGCAATGCCCTGTTATGGAATAATAATGCCCTGATATGGAGTAATGGTAATAATAGCAGCAATTGTTCAGTGAGATGCAGAATTTGTCAGTCTCACAGCATCCGGGAAGAAGCTATTCCTCAGCCTGGTGGTTCTGGCCTTGATGCTGCGTAGCCTCCTGCCTGAGATGCATAATAATGACATTTTTCTGTAAATGTTATTAATTCATTTTGCTGTGCTCAAACATGTTTTCATCAGCGTGTTCCTTTAATGTTTGACTTTTGGCAGGTATTACAGTTTCATATTTGATTAAATAAACTGTGTCCAAATGACTTTTTTCTGTCTTCACAGCAATAGCCACCACCATAGCCAAGATAATTATTAAAAATACGTTTTTAGAAGAAAGTAAACAAAATCTGACACAGAGATACAGGTGTTATCTGCACCAAAAATCAATATATTCCTCATTAATTTCTAGCCAATGAGAGGCCAGTAAAAGTATCTTTACACAGTATTTGACTAATGTGGCCCTGCTTTCACAATTTTTATGTAGGTTTCCTCTCCCTGGGTAAGTCAGTGTACACACCAATATCATTTATCCACAGCTTGGCCTTCTAACCAGAAGGTTCTCCTTTCACGTTTTGATGGGGGGGAACTTTCTATTGGACCTTTGAGCAAGGTACTTAATAGCTTCAGTAAATACTCAGCCGTAGAAAAGGACGGCATGTGAAATGTGATCTGTGTGAGTCACCCTGTGTAAGGCTGTGCAGTACCCCAATAAATAACAGACAGCGACGGACCACAAATATTAAGGCGATATGCGAGATGCAGGCAATAAGTATTTGAGGAGAGTGTGTGAAAGAGTTGTCTTGCATTTCCATTTCCATAAGGAAAAGATTTTCCTCCAGGGGAAAATACTATTGTGTGCTAAAGTGCTGGCATGCTGGGAATAGGAGCAATGAGTCATCGTGGAAATTGATTTGGGGGATGTAGACGATGGGCAGGCAGCTGTGGTGATTCCTCCCCAGCGGGTGGTGCTGTTGCTCAACTTTGGGCCTGTTGGGTGCACGTTTCCGGTGTTTGGGCTCACTTCTTCTGCAATCAGGTTGTGAAGAGTTTAAATGCTTATGCGACAAAGATGAGTCCAGTGGTTGACTTTACTTTTTCATTGAATGACTCTCCTGCCAATCGCGTTTTATTCCCTTCACTGTAATGATGATTGTTGTAATCTCTCCACAGTGTCGCATTTCTGCAGATATTTAATATGCATGATAATGAAGGGTCGGGCACTCAATGGCGCAGCCATTATATTTCACACATTATTGTTTACTGTGAAAGGGCGCTTGCATGGCGGAGGCACCACTGAAACGCAAACCGCACTACAGAGCTAATACAGACAGCACACTGATCTGGAATCATGTACTGAATGTTTATCTCCAGCTGAGGGAACTGGGTTTTCAATCAAAGTCACCCACACAGCATTCTTCGTTCATATTGACCTGATAACTCATGGATATGACAACAAAACGCCCAATGCTTTCAGATATACCATAAAAACGCCTGCGTAATGCGCAGTAATTACAGAATATGTGCATGCTGTCAATGACAAAATGTCATTTGAATAGAGGAGTATGGTGTCTGGTCTCAGTGTATTCAGCTATTAAACCCTGTAATACTTTCCTTGCTCAATGATAAGAAAATAGCATTGATTCGGGCCAGAAAAAAAGAAGCCTAAAGATAGGTAAAGGGAGACAAATACATTGATTTTGCTCGAGGCCACAGAGTCCTAACCTAAAAGCAAAGGAAACTTCCTTCCTGCTCCTCTGAACAGAAAGAAAGAAAAGACCCAAAAAATTCACCCCTATCTCCCACCCACGTTAATGACTTTTTGAGATTTTAAACTGTTGGCACAAAGATGAAAAAAAAAGTGCTTGTATTCACACAGGCTAAATCTTCAGCGGCATTCCATGCCCGATGTCCCTGTCCCCTTCACTCTCCCCAATGAAGCATATCCCACGTGGTGAAAGCCATGGTCAGCTCCATGGAGCGCCTGAGAAGATACCGTGCCGGTGTGAATGTGTGCGGGCTGCTTCTCTGGATGCCCCTTTTAGCATCTGCGATTGTGTTCTGCTTTCTGTGCAACCATCGTGCCGCTCAGCCTCGTGGTGATTATCATAGTGCACCTCCTGTGAGGATGGCCCAATGCAGCCCATTTAACAGTAATTACAGTTCTGCCTGGGTTTTGGGGAGGTGGCATTACAGGTTTAATGAGGGAGGGGGTAGAGCTGGGGAGTGTTGAGTGGTTTATAAGGTAATTAATTAATCATGCATAATTTATTCAATGTGCATAATTAATCTGTGAAATGAATTCAGAAAAAAGTTGACTTTTTCAAATATCTAATGATGGGAAAGTAACACCTCATTATCTTTATAATGGGTGGAGCTACTACACATCAGTCACTCAATCAAGACTCTTTTTTTTTTTCTTCTCTTTTTTTTTTTCATTTTCTCCCCAATTTGGAATGGCCAGTTCCCCGCATTTTGAAATACCCAATTTGTCATCGATGTTTGGTCCCATTGCAGAACCCCCACTGTCAATCCGTGAGAGCGCGGACAAGCACGCGCCCTCCTCCGAGACACGTGATGTCAGCCGCTGCTTCTTTTCGCTCTGCGGTCCACAAGCTAAGCTAGCACAGAGATGAGTCGGAGGAAGACATTTCATATGCAGCTTTTGGCACGTGGACCACAGGCGCCCGATCGACCAGCAGGGGTCACTGTTGCTAATGGGACCGAAGCCCCTGCCGACGTACCCACCCCTATCCCCGGCGGAACAAAGCCAATGTGTTCTGCCTGAGAGCTCCTGGTCACTGTCGGCTAGTGACACGGCCGGGATCAAACCCAGGCTGTAGCGAATCAAGACTAACTCTTAATCAAGACTTTGTTATACACAGCATAAGGCACACTGTTTTGTTTAAATGTGTCCACTTTTAGCTTCACGTGTTTTGGGGTTCACAAAACCTCACTCTCATTTCATCCTTTACAAGCAATGGTGGAGTGTGAGATCTGCAAAGATCAATATGACAGCTGCTGTCAAAGCTGCTGACTGCAAATCCTTGCAGAAGCACTTCAGTCACACAGATGCAGCTCACATTATAATGGCCATGGGAGGCTGTAATCCTAGATATTTTCCCCTTGAAATGTATTGGATTTGATTAACGACTGGACTGGGTTTAGCTACATTGTTTAAGTACATGATGTATGTGTTTTAGCCTTGTTCATTTTAATCACATGGCTCAGGTGGTCATTTCATTCATTTCATGTTTTTCTCTCTTTTATGTTGTATAATGCACTATATGTATAATCTCTCTTTTATGTTGTATAAAGCACTTTGTGACTATGTCTGTGAAAAGCACTATACAAATAAATTTTACTTACTTATTTACTTACTTCTACTGTATATTAACCAAATCACAGGAGGGTACACCTGGTCATAGTCATGCGGTCAGAATGCAAGGGGATCACTTGAAAATGGCTGGGGCACATTAGACAGCCTTTAAACCTGTTGGGGGATGGTCTAGATATATCAGAGACAGAGCAAGTACAATGCTCAGCTGCCATGGCGTGTAGAGCTCACAGAGAATCCTTCACAGTCAGCCTTGTGCCAGATGATACAAACCTTTGGTCTGACAGCGGACAGTAAACAGCAAAGCATTCAGTTTGCATACCTACGCGGTCTCGTGAATGATGTTAACACTAATCATTTATGTAGCAGGTGTGCCCACCCAGACTTTACTGTACTTATGTTTTACATATAAATTTTTTATTTTCATTATTTATTGTATATTGTATTTATATTTATATTTATTTATTGAGGTGAAGGTCTCTGCTTAAGGCAACGGCAGCTCTTGCACATAGGATATAAGCCTGAAAGCCAATGTTGTGTACATGACTAGTAGCCTAACCACTGCACCACATGTGCAGTGTGAATGTGAAAAGGGGATGGGATCAAAGCCAGTGACTAACTTTGAACTGACTGCATTTCCATGGCTCATGCCGACAAAGAGAGGCAGAGACATCACCAGCCGGATCCACCTTTAAGTGTCTGATTTCTTATGCCGCCCAGTGTATAGTTACTGTCAGGAAAAGAACAACAGACACTTATCTTACTTTAGTCTGGGAACGAGGGAGATAAACACTCTGGAAACATTTCTGTACATTCATCTCTGTCAGACTGAAAAAAAAATTAAAACTATCAAAACTCCACTATGAAAACATTTCACTAAAAAATAGTGCAAGATTAGCATCATCAATCCAGTGACACCCTACCCTTCTGCAGTGCTCCTAGGAGCTTGAAGGAAAGCAAGCTGTGACACATCCCCGCGTGAAACGTGACAGCTTCTTTGATGACAGAACACTTTGAAAGTGGGGGGCCGCCGTCTTGATAGGAGTGGGGGTGATCTGAGGTGAAGGGAATGGGGGGGGGGTTCAGCCTCGCCCCATATACCGCAGGCCTGGCTGCGACAAACCGTCGTGATGCAGCTAGCAGCGGGTAGCAGGGTGGTGAGGCGCTGCAATGAACCGCCCAGCCGAGTGTGACCGTGAGCCTTGGGGGACACAAACAGACACACTCCATAATCGACCACTATGTGGAGAGAAGCATGGATAATCCCATTTATCAGTGAATAACAGGATTTCTCCATTAGACAGTTCAGTGGTGGGGACACATGCAGGAGGATGAAAGAAGAATAAAAAAACGCCTGCTAGGTGTTACCGATGTCCATGCATCCAGATCAATGGATACCTTTCTACAGAAATGCACTTATAATAAAATGTTAAGTGTAACTTCATAAGTCTGCCATAAAGCATACATAGTGCCTTCATGAGCATGGTTTTACTACTTTATAAACAGTTGTAAGGAAAGATGGTCTGTGAGGACTGATAGTGATATACTGCACCATGTTTTTATGTGGATGGGTTCAATGTTTTACATAACATGCACTGTAGCACTGTATATTAGCTAGACAAACTAGATTTTGCCATTTCATATAGATATTTAATTGTATTTTTTCATATTTGTAACAAAATAATTGCGAAGAAGGTGGTTTAATGTGGACTTTATCCCATTAGCAGCTCAGATCTCCATTTCTTTTGCTCCTGCTGATTTCTGAGCTGCAGATACACTAAACCTGAAGATATAACTTGAATTCTTTTGGTGTGTGTATTAAGGGTGTAACAGTACGTGTATTCGTACCAAGCCATCACGGTGTGGACATTACGGTTCGGTGCATGCAGTCGTACGGAGAATACGCGGTATTTATATGCAAAGATTGATGAACGTAATGTGGAACCAAATTTTAGAAGCGCAAGTTCCACCCGGAAACCTTAAGCTGTAAACCTTTAGCAAGTTTAGCTCAAGCTAATTGGCGTCTGACTGAGTCATTCATACTATGGCGAGGGTAAACGATGCACAGGAGCTAGAAGACCCGCCTGCTTCTTTTAAATCAGCTGTGTGGGAAAATTTTGGGTTCCCAGTGAACTACGACAGCAATGGAGAGCGAGTGGTGGATCAGACAAGGACGGTGTGTCGGCGTTGTTCGACAGTTGTAGGGTATGTGTGCGGAAACATATCGAACATGCTAACGCATATTCAACGGCATCACCCAGATGTGCCAATCACCGGAGCTAGGCAAAAAAAAAAAAAAAAACAGGAGTCCAACTACTTATCATCCTCTAGATGCGAGTACAGACAGGGCCAAAAAAATTACAGAAGCAATTGGCATTTACATTTCATCGGCTATGCGCCCATATGCAGTGGTAGCGGACCGCGGCTTCAAGTATTTATTAAAAGTGCTCAAGCCTCGTTACAATGTTCCATCCCGTGTGCACGTTAACCAATCCGTGGTCCCTGCCCTTTACAGGCGTACACAAGCAGTGATCGAGCACGAGTTGTCCGCTGCACCCGCTGTTGCACTAACAACCGATGGATGGACCTCCCGTGCCACCGAAAGCTATCTCACAGTGACCGCCCACTTTTTCAACTCTGAGTGGGAAATGAAAAATCTAGTTCTACAAACGCATCCCGAGTATGACCAGCACGCTAGCACTTACCTAGCTGAGAAGCTACAAGAGGCAGTAGCAGAGCGGAAACTAGAGAGGCCCAGAACCACTATCGCAGTGACCACAGACAATGCAAGAAACATTGTCAATGCCGTCAGTAAAGCAGGACTGGGTCCACATATAGCATGCTTTGCCCATACCTTAAACTTAGCATCACAGAAAGCAGTGGCAGTCAACCAGGTATCTCGACTCCTGGGGAAAATCCGAAGAGCTGTTAATTTTGTCCACCGAAGCACAATGGCAGCTCATATTTTAGAGAGCAAGCAGGAGATGCTTCACTTGCCAAAACACATCAACGATGTGTCCATGCGCTGAAACTCTAGCTATGACATGGTTGAGCAGTATCTGGAACAGCAATCTGCTGTTTACTCCGCGCTAACAGAGAGGGCCCTCAAGAACAAGGAGATTGCCAATCTGTCTGACCAGGAGGTGAGCTTTGCAGAGAGTGTGATTGAGATTATGAAGGCTTTGAAGACAATCACTACAATATTGAGCACTGAAACAACACCATCGGTTTCAATGATTCTACTACTCAAAACAGTGATCCTGAAATCCATGGAACAAAATGATGACGACACTCCCACTGCCAGGGAAATCAAACATGCCATCAGAGAAAACCTACAAAACAGACACTCTGACCCTGGTCTTCAGGACTTCCTTCACAAGTGCACTGCTCTGGATCCAAGGTTCAAGACACTTCTTCACTTGGATCCTGCCTGTCATCAGAGAATCTATGAAGATCTCATCACAGAAGTTCTCAGCAGAGCAGAACATGTATGTATTATGTATTAATTTTATATTAAGGTTTATATTTTAATATTTTTAAAAGACCTCTCATGTCTTAACTGAACATATTACTGTTACAGTGGTCACTGAACTCACTTACTAATTATTAACTGTTTTTGTCATTTAATACTGCAGGGTGAGACCAGAGAGACTACAGAGGTCAGTCCATCAACTTCACAGGCCATTCCATTGCCAGTGACGGCAGAGTCAGAGACAGCATCTTCCCCTCCTCCAAAGAGGTCAGCCATGGCAGAACTTTTTGGCCCACTCTTTAAAATTGGCAAGAGGAACCAGCCTGATTTGAAGCAGCAGTTGAAGGAGGAGTGTATGCCTACATGGCAAAGGAGTGTGTTTCAATCGATTCCAACCCGCTTGCTTGGTGGAAGGCTCATGAGTCTGTTTATCCTAATCTAGCCATGTTGGCAAAATGTTTCCTGGCTGTACCTGCCACCTCAGTCCCCAGCGAGAGGGTTTTCTCGACAGCAGATGACATAGTTACTGCCAACAGATCTGCCCTCACTACTGACAATGTGGACAAACTAATTTTTTGGAAGAAAAACTTGAAAATAGAATGAAGCTGACTACCTTTAGGAGGTACATAATGGCCTTACAGTAGTCACAAGTTAATCACAAATGTGATACATTGCTCCTAAAGGCACAGGTTTTATTTTATCTTGTTTTATTACATTGTATTTATTTTGTATTTTCACACCAGGAAATGTTATTCAGTTATGTATTGCCTTTTATTTTGCATCAGCCTTAGGCCGAAGTAACTGAAACATTCATTATTTATTTTGTAGTATTTTCATAGCATAAGAGATGCTTTTCAGTTTTGAAGTCAATTGTGACCTTTTTGTTTGACATTAGCCAACATAAAATATGGCCTATGGGAGAGTGTATGCTTGCTGTTTACATTAAACTGCATAATACAGTACAATATGAAAATATGTGAGTTCCTTATTTTCATAATGAAGCTACTAAAGATGCCAGTTGGCAAAATGCTACCTGCTGTCTCAGTCCCTCCCTACTAGCAAGGGTGTTTTCCTTTGTCTTTTTTTCTTTTTTTTGGAAGGGTTTGGGCTAAAGCTTTGAATGTTTAAATATAGCCTACGTGGAACAAAATGAAACACTTCTCCTAATGCACAAGTTTTATTTTTTTATTATTCTATTTATTTTGTACTTTTATAACACAAGGGATGCTTTTCAGTTTTGTAGCCAATTGTGACTTATTGCCTTTTGTTTTTTATCAGCCCTACATAAAATATGACCTATGCGAGAGTGTATGTGCACTGTTTACATTTTACTGCTTAATACACTACAGGCTGTACCAACTACCTCAGGGGGGACTATACGACACTAGGTGGAACAGACTGTAACTTGCACTACTGTCTGTTCAAAATAAATGAAGAGAAACCTAGCCTTATGCATTTGGGGTTTTTTGTTGCTTTTTTCCCCGTTGTACCGAACTTGTACCGAACCGTGATGTCCAAACCATGCTGTGAACCGAACCATGACTTCTGTGTACCGTTACACCCCTAGTGTGTATGGAACATCTGTGAACAGTAAGCTCTGTATGTCTGTTTTTAGGAACAGAGGAAGCACTTGATTTTATAGATTTCTTTTGAATAGTAGAATTCAAATGAATAACCCTACATCCACAAAGAGTGAAGTCAATATTGATTTTCTGGTCGGCACTTTCTATATGAGCAGAAACTGAATATGACTGGAGTATAGAGCATGGAGATTTTGACTTGAATAAAAGGCTGATGGCATTATACACTGAAATCACACTGGAAATTATTCAGACACCTGGTTATCAATTTTGGGGGAAACCACATGCAGAGGTGACCTTTCAAACAAAACTAAAAATAGCAAATGTTTCATTGGTTGTTACATATATGTTTCAGTTTCAGTCAGAAATTCACAGTAATTCATTGATATAAAGTCAGTAATTCAAATGCTTCATTCACTCTCCAGGACCCTCCCTTCTTTAAATTCCATACAGGTCACATTCTTAAAGACAAACAAGTGCGTGCGGATTGATTTAAACCAAAACACCCTTATTTGCAGTTATCACTGGCTGCTCTCCCTGTAATAATTTTGTGAAACGTCTTTCACTCAACATATATTGGGTGAAGTCACAACTTTAAACAAACAGAATGAGATGCAACACTACTAGGGTTAATCTGCCATGTGGGGTTGAATATATTAGAAAAACATCTAAACAAAGACAAAATGGCCTCTAGCAAATATTACACTGCCGGAATCTAAATTTGCCTGTAGTGAGACATTTTATTGCGTGTAAACAATGTGTAGAATCAGAGATATATTGGTACTGAAAAGGGTTTTGTAGAGGTAAGAGGATGGGACTTTGACAAGAAAACTAAGCAATTATAAGCTTTCCAGACATATAAAAGGAGGAGGTATTGGATATGATGGCATTTTTCATAATCTGATCAATTAGTTGGATTAACTTGTACCTTGTCTCACTAGGTACCGATGTACCAATTTAAGAAGACTGAAGATTAAGGACATTTTATATTTTTGGGCACTAAAACATGATGAGAATACATACCTTTCCAAAACATTGAAGCAACCATAGCTCCAGCATTTTTTGAGATGCTCAAATATTTCAAATATATTAGTGCAAAGCATAAATATACTGCAATATAACAAAACAGCAATAATTTACATTTTTTTCAAAATATTGATTGAGCTAAAATTATATACTGTACATGTAGCCCTGGTGCTTTCTGTCCTTCTGGATAAGGTGGTTTTTTCACAAGTCACTTCTGGAGATGGTGGAGAAACCAACAATACACAGAGGCACAAGGGACATTCAGGGGAAGAAAAGGCGATTTCAGAGCATGGAAGGTAATGATGCACTCTACGCTCCATTTGTTTAGCCTCTGGCAACCCCCCCAAAAAAAGGTGCATGCTGTGAAAAGTATGATCAGGTACACTGAACGTGAATATGTCAACAATTATGGACTTGCTCTTTGATTTGAAATCAAAATGCTCAGAGGAACTTTCAATTATCCAGCCGCTCTTTGGAAACACAGCATGGAGAACACTGGTGGTGGTTTGTGTGTGTATCTGTGTGGGTGTGGGGGGGGTCCTAAAGTTTGCATTAAGAATGCTTGCACTTCAATCAATGGGAAAGAGGGCTTTGCTCCTGACTAGGATTGAGGCAATAAAGGGTTGGGGGGCTCAAAATAAGATATGCCCTTGTAAACATGGCTAAGCTAATGTCTTCCCTGTGGTCACGGTGAGCTTTGATTATGTTGAGTGGCACCTCTTGTCTTGATAATCAAAGCCATTGTGAAATGAATAAAGGCTGCGATAGGCGAGTAAAGTCTCTTGATTTAGAGTGGGTACGCTGAGCACTGGGAGGTAGGAGGCTGTGTGTGGATGTACAGCAAGCAAGAAAAAGAGAAAAAATGGCTCTGTCGCAGACCTAACAGCACAAAAGGGGCCTGAGGCCTGATTACTGCCTGAATGGTGATTGAAACCAAGGGAGATTCCATATTGTTGAAGAGCGAGGAGACCATATGGGAGTATCTCGTTTCTGCTGGGGCCAGGAGTCTGAGAGGGGGGATAGTGTTTCTCCAAACACCCTGGAGCAGTGATGAGGGATACAAACCTAACAGGTCACAGTGTACAGTTTTGGAGGAAAATCATGGTGGGTAACCAGAAGAACAAACAGTCTGCCTTGTCCTCTTCTGACACATTCCGGATATTTCCTCCTGTGTTTGCCACTGCTTTCACCGCCATTATCTGTGTCATTAAATTTTAGCACCTCACATTCCCTCCGAGCACATGCTTGCACACACACTCATTATATGTATGAGCTTTATGAGTGTGTGAATAGTGTTTGTGGAGCTACCTCCTTCCTGACAGTGGCACTCAAGCTCTGCCAGACCACAGACTCTCACCAGTAGCTTGATAGACAGGGGACTGCTTCAGGCATGAACTCCATATTTCCTATGAAATTCTTTAACAGCTGAGTGTGAGAGAAACTGCTAATTGGTCCTTGTCCTGCACTGTTCAGTCCTCGGTCCCACTCAAATATTCAAAAAAAAGGTTCTATCCAAGCCAAATCCTACCTTAAAGAATCATTCGAATGTACGTCTGATAGCCATCATTAATCATTGTAAAAAAATCATGATCTCTAGATATTCAGTCCTGTTCTAGTATTCATAGAAGGGCAGATGTGTATACTCAGCCTACAGATAACAAGATAACACAGTTATTACATCCCATTCCATGTTTGTACTTGTAATCCATTAGTCATAAGCCATAACATTTCCAGATATACTAATGCTTCCAAACACTGAAGGAGGAATAATTTATTTTTAAAATACCTAAGGCAAAAAGAACACTCTCTGAAAGAGGGTCACATTTTCAACCCAAAAAGCACTTTGAGGTTTACAAGCTTTACAAGATAAAGACAATTTATAAAGACAATTTAAGACATCTAGTAAAATGAATACTGCCATATGCCTGCACCTTATTTGAACAACAGACTGTCTATTTATGGTGTTTGGTGGGACAGAGTACAAGAACAGATTCTAACGTCCATGTCAATCTGGCAGTAATAATGTTGCGGCCAGCACAGATGTCAAGTGGTTTATATGGCAGCTGAGGTTTTTTTTCCCCACTGGCGCTCGCACCACCTTCAGGGGCATCCTTAAAAGAACCGTTGATTCCAATCTATACGTGCCGCTTTGATAATGGTGGGCATTAAAGCTGCAATAACTTTGATTCTGTGCTCTTGGGCCTTGATTGATTAGATCTGTCAATCAGGCATTTTGCCTGCTTCTGTGGGGGTGGGGGTGGGGTGCCACCCGACAGATCTAACAGCAGGAATTTGCTCCCTTCCCAACCCTGTGTCCACTTATATCGCTCCATGAGAATGAAAAGCAAATATTCTTTGCTTAATGGAATTCTCTCTGCCTGTGATCTTATAAGGGTTTAATTTCAATTGAAGGTTAGTTACCATGTGCAACAGAATTACCAGAAGACCAAGCACGTCTCATTGCTCATGCTCCATGTGGAATATACTGAAGTCTAAAGTAATCGGAAAACTTTCCTTTCAACATAATGTTATTAGCATGAGTGTGTATGGATTCATGAAACAATAATGAAAACAACATTGCTTTGCTTCCTTATACTTGTGTTAATATTCCTCCACTAAAAGTGTAATGAACTAAACATATTCATGGCATGATTATCTAATCCTCTGCAAATGCAGTATTATTTTTATTTGCATAGCAGATGCCTTGTGTAGGGTGAGTAGTTTATCTACAGAAGAAATACAGTCGCTCAGTGGTAACATAACCTGGGACTGAAACCAATACCATGTGGTGACAGGCCTAGCTGTCTGGTCAAGTCTGCAGTGTCTGCACTGTCTGGTCTAAGTTTCCAAGTAAGGTTTGGTGGAGCTGTTCTTTTTCCTCTCATTAGTCATATTCACTGCAGGTATTAAAACAGTTGCTATCTCTGCATCATTTTCTCGTAAATGAACTGCCTGCCTCAGTTCCACACTGCACCTGCATTGAGTGGGCCTGCACTCAGTATTTTCATATCACACATTTTCAGATCTGAAATTCAATAGTGTGAACATGCTTTTTTTTTTTTTTACATGTTTCTTAGTATACACTAACTAGATGGATCTATTAATGGGCAGATTGGAGTAGTGGTTACAGGCCAAGGCTTGACATGTGATCACAGGGTAAAATCTCAGGAGAAGCCTGCTCTTTGTTATCTGAAATATAGCGTATGACCCAGATTGTGTTGGTAAATATCCCTCTTTACAAAAAGACAGATCATAAACAGATGGTGATTCAGTTCCAGACTCCACTCACCTCAGGCTGCACCTCCACGGTCACAGCCCCAGGGTTGCCAAATGAGTCTTGGTGACAGGGGTGGACCCTGACTGTAGCGAGGTAAGACCTCGCCCCCGTCAGGCAGAGATGGCCAACGGGGGCAGGGATGGGTGACTAGTCAGGGCACATGTTGGAGTGACAGACCTGATCCATCACTCCCGCTTGTCTCTGACAGGTAAGGGGACTGTGAGCTCCCCAGTTGATATGAGGGTGGGTTGGGGGGCAGCAAACAATTTGCTGGGTGCGCCCATGTGACTCTCCCTCATGCTTGGTGTCAATCAGTTAGTCAATCAATAATTTTTTGGGGTCAAGCCTAGATTCCAAGCTCCATTTCACAATCCTCCTTCTGTGAGGTTATCATGGAGTCATGACAATGCGTAATTGATGTTTCGTGACAACTCCTCTTCTGTGATCCTGTCCACTTGCAGCTCACCAAGGAGATGGGGACAACACCAGGTTCGCCGAGCTACCAACCACGATCCCAAAGCTCACTTGTTTCCTGGGAGAGTTGTTTCAAAACATACAAAAAAATTTAGAAACATGCAAACAGGTGATAGAATATTCTGTTACTTACACTAATTGTATTCCCAAAATGTTAGCACATGGAGCATTTTAAACCAGGATGGAGACACTGTAATTTTTACAGATGCAGACTTGGTGCAGTTGGAGTAGTTAACTGGAAAGCCTTACAGTTAAAACCATGTTTCTTTTGGAGACACTGCTTGTGCAGTGCAGTATATACGCTCATTTGAGCATTTGCACTGATGTCTTGTGGTGCTGACATGCATTGCATTGGGTTATGCAAAACCTGCATTGTTACTGTGTGTTGAGTCATGAAACCAAAAGCAGGAGACTATGTATCTGCAAAAAATTGCAACTTTGATGTCAGCCAAGAGTAGTCACAGAAGAGTTGGTGCAGTAGTTTTGTTCACTGGTTCAGTTCTCTGGCGGAGCACTGCTGTTGGAGAAGGTCCTTAAGCCGAATTGTCCCAGTAAAAGCATAAAACTGTGTAAATGGACATCATGTAAACAAATTTGAAGTGATGTAAGTCACTTATGGTAATAGCGCCTGCTGAGCAAAATGTAATGTAATGGCCCCATGCTATGTTAACGCACATTACCGCCATCTCTGTCTATGCAGGGAACAATTAATCAGCAAGTTCAACTAGGAACAGAACACAATTCACTGTCTGCATAGAGACACTCTCATCCATTACCTGTGTTTATTAACATGGTGTGACTTGGCTTATAGCCATGGCTGGCAGATGAAAAATTTTAAAAACGGAAGGGAATGAATCAATAGGAAGGTAAACAATACCAGGGGTGTGGGGTCAGGGGTGGTGGGTGGGGGTGAGGGGAGGGGGGCAGGGGAGAAGAGGAGAGATATTGCATATCCTCTTAGGGTTTTCAAGAGGCTGAGATTCACAAAGATTCAATGATGCTGAATGATCTGGACAGCTTGAGGAAACTAAGAGCAGACCTAGTTTTTTCAGCCTGCACCCAAGATAATTCCCTCCCTCAAAGGACATGGCACAATTCTGCTTGCTGTTAAGAACATCATGGACTCAACAATAAATGGCCAAAGTTACTGAATGTCTTGCCATCTGGAAGAGTGTCTGAGTTCATTAATTGTTATCACTAGTTCATTACTTGAACATTACTTTCTCCCCTTGTTTTTTCTCCTTTTTTCTTCCTTCAGGATGGTATCATGCTCCCAAGGAATGGGAAGGCCACATTATTGTACAGTGTTAACAGGCCCCCCTGGTGTATACAGTAAGAGTCACACTTAGTTCGCCATGTTTTTATTGTAAATATGAAGAAACACTAACAGGCATTGAGGACTGTGGAAAGGATTTGAGGAAATGAAACTGAGGGAGCTGTGACCTTGTATTGAGCCAACGGTCAACAGGTCCAATTTAAGAGATGCTGCACATGCTGTGATAAGCAGTGCCACCCTTTCCATCCTCAAAGGCACTCATTTCAGTTCTGTTAAACAACGCTGTCACAGCCGCATGTGACCAGTCCTCTGTTGTCCCAAGACTGCATGTGTTATGCCTCAGGATTGAATCACCATACTTTAAAGAGCATGCAAATGCCAGTTAAATAGCCTTAAAACTTCAAATCCAAATGCTAAACTCATCTCCTCAAAGCACATAACCTCATGTTACTTCAGAGGGGTATAGGCCCCCTTTTTACAATCAATACAAGCAAGTGGTAACAGACCATGGTGAACCATTTCAGGGCCTTCACGTAATGGTGCCTGAATCGTTGAAGATGACCACTCACAGTGGTGATCCAAGGAGGGGAAGGTCAGTTTCTGTTTTACAGGAGATCTGAGAACTCTCTAGGGCTATGGTGGAGTAGCTCTTCCTCTGGATATGATCTGGCATTGCACGGCAAACCATTGCTATGGGAGTTGCTACCAGATTCCAATGACCCTGCTGCATCCCGTGTGACAAGTGCACCAGTGCCACCCCTTCCCTGCTTGCACAGTAAATGTTATGTTCTTTCCAATTTGACGTTGCATCTGAGCATCATTATGTCACCTTGCAAGCTGGTGGCTGTGACAACAAAAGCCTCTGAATCTTGTGTGTGAAGAAAAAAAAGCACCATGTTCAGGGTGTGCGACAAGGCCAGTCTAAAAAGGCATGGCTTTTATCACTCATTCCTACTCTCTGAGAACGGCTTTCCTCCAGACCCTCCACCAGAATTAAACATCCACAAGGTAATACCCCGTAGCTGACAGAATCTCACAAAATATGCCTCTCCCTGGAGGCTGTGAAACCTCCACGTGTATTTTTGCATAGCTCTAATAAGACTGTCTCTTCACGCCTGATTCACAACCACAAGGTTTCCAAGCTAGGACGAAGAGCGGGGCAGTATTGCTTTGTTGTTTATTACCACGCCTACGGGCAATTAGGAATATTTATCTTATTTACTTATTTTCCCTGTGCTTTGGACCAAAAAAAAAAAAAATCCAGATTCTGTAAAGACAGAAGCATGTGGCCATTGCTCAGGGTGTGCAACTGTCCATGCAGTGCTCTATTAAATTTCAAATGTTCTCCACATAAATCAGTTTTATTGTATGTTACATCATGGCCAATGGGTCTTATCTCACACAAGTAACCCTGTCAATTATATATAACATAATTAATTGCTTAATTGTACCATGTAGTACACCTGTGTGGAAGCATCTGCATTCATTATGTTTCTCCACTCATTTATTCAGGGATTTCCTTTAATTTGTCACCCATCTATATGTATGTATCATGTATATATATATATATATATATATATATGCATATATATGTATCACTGATTCTTGAGATAAGGGACAAAACATGTTTTAGGTCTTCTATTTTTTTTTTAGATACTACATTAATTTGAAATGGATATATTTATAGACAAAGGTCTCAGCTAACAAACCATGTAAGGGAACAGGTTTTTTATTAAAACACTTTTTATGAAAATTGACATTTATTCACTTCATAACTTGATTTGTGTCAACTCCGTCAGACACACCAAAAAGCATGCTATTTTAATTTGATCAATTCACCAAGAGTGTTAAGTCCTCAGGTATCTAATAATGGTGTTCTGTAACAGAGTTAAGTAATAAAATACATTATACGCATTTTTGTTTTAATTTCACACTATTTTGAAAAATCCAATTTCCAAATTCCTTAATTTTGCATATTCATTTTTAATATTGAGCATATATAATCAATGTTTTTAGGCAAAGAAGACAAAATTGCATGTAGTTCAGCCAGTGTTTTAATATATAAACACAATAAATTGAACAAAGAGTACCATATTTATTTGAAAAAGGACAAAAACCTTCATCTGACGGTGTTGACAATTACTGACGGTGTTGACAAACAACTGACGGTGTTGACAAATAGCTGATGGAGATGAAAACTGATTAAGTATTTACAAATATTTTACTAACAACTGATTGAGATCAGACAAACTGTGACATGGAACCCTCAAGGGAAGAGGAAGAGAGGCTGGCCAAAGAACACCTGGCAACTGGATCTCCAGGCAGACATCAAGAGACTAGGATGTACCTGGCATCAAAAGAAAACTAATGACCGAGAACTCTGGAGGTCCCTTGTCGACGGCCTATACCCCAGGAGGGGTGTCAGGCATAACTGAACTGAACTGATTGAGATCACAACAGACTAAGAAAACTAACTAATAAAGTTTTTAAAGATATTTAATTGTAACTGTATTATATGTAGGTTCCAGAATCCTTCCAGTGGCTGTCCTTCCTCCTTCCAATGGCTCACTGGAAAATCAAAGAAAACAGTCAGAGACTCATAATATGTCAGTATGTCCCAGTAAAGTTTCTAGTTTAAAATACTTTGTTGTGATTCTCTACAGAAACTTGGAAAGTCATTTCCCTTTCATTTTGTTTCTAAGATACAACTTTTCTCTCTCTTATTCACATAATAAGGGGTAGGGGTGGCATAGTGGACAGTGAGTAGGATACAACTTTTCTTTCTCTTATTCGCATAATAAAGGGTAGGGGTGGCAGAGTGGACAGTGAGTAGGACTGCTGCCTGGTGACCAAAAGGTCATGAGTTCAAATGCCATCTGGGAACACAACCACTAGTGTTCCCTTGAGTAAGGCACTTAACCCTAAGTTACTCCAGGGGGGCTGTCCCTGTAATCTCATTGAAAGTTGCTTTGGATAAAAGCATCTGCTAAATGAATAAATGTAAATATTGCAGGTAAAGGTAAACACTGCATATTTGATTCAGAGTCAAAGATAAGCATTACGTAGGATTAGGACAGGTTTAGAACTAGAACTAACAAGGTAGGTGATTATGTAGTGTAATAAATCTGTTTTTCCACAGGGCTTCAGACAGGTAATAAATCAAACCATTACTATTTTTTCTACAGGGCTTCAGACAGGTAAGTACTAGGATTCACTTGAATTTCTCTCTACAGGTAAGTAGGACAGGTAAGTATAAAGGGAGCTTGGTTTATCTAGAATACACATTTTCCAAACAGGTAGGTGTTGCAGGTACAGTAAGTATAAAGGTAAGTATATTGGCTTCAGTGTAGAGGTAAGCATTACTATAGGACACTCTGTAACAACAACATAAATGTTCTCCGTTGTGTGGGAATACAGGAGATCTGTAGCCTTTTTTGAAACAGGATCAATTACTTAAGATTTCATTTTTGTCTGACCTGCATGACTTAGGCATTGGGCAACAGGTGTCGGACATGCTCGCGCTCTATGAAGTCCATCACATCAGGGGCTATGCTGTAGAGCTCTCTTGTACGGCTTGATTGGAGTGGACATGCCTTCCCTGTTAGTTTCAGAAGAATGTCTTTGACTGGACAGAAACAGACATCCCTCCTCCCATGTTTTGGGTGGACATTTGCTGCTGGACCATGAGGGTGCATAAACTCCACTTTCACATCTTGGTGCTCAGTGTCTACATCAATGGCCTTTGCTAGCCACCAGTGGTCATCATACACCACTGCTAGCCAGTCTCCATCCTCAATGCTGTCAATAGTTATTTCAGCCATAGTACCCTCAGGACTTTTCAGCGGCTCCTCTTCCATTTCCTCCTCCACCAACTCTTCTATTTCCCCCATCTCCTCTTCCATCTCCTCCATCAACATGGCCAAAGGACCTTTCTTCCTGGCCCTTGCATCAGTCTGCTGTTCCTCTGTGCAGCCATGTAAACAGAAAGTAGCTGGGGTAAAGCATTGGCAATTCAATGGCTCATTGCAAAAGCATGATAGCTGTCTGTGGCGGACACTATTTTGATGTGGGATGACCTGGTGTATTTTTCTTGTTGATGGAACCTGTTTGAGTTGTTGCGTGACAAGTGTGTCATATTTTTCCATGTCTTCTTCCTCAATGTGATACAGCTGAACACCATTCAGACTGTTTGAGATCTTTTCATAGAACTCTTTTCCATCCGTCACATCATTTCCTCGCAGAACCAATTTGTCTGCGGTTCTTTTTACTGTTCCCCCAATGCCATCTGGGGCACCCTTGCCGTGGGATGTTGGGAAATAATTCCATGTAGTTCTGTTGAAGCCCAGTGTTGGTGGTACCTCAGAAAGGAGGAAGAAGTTCTTCCTGTTCTTGTACTCCTTACTGGGACCATCTGACCAAAAGTGCACAGTGGTAACCGATGGAAATTTTGTCCGAATATCTTTTAGGACTGGATCCATGTATGTCCAGATTGCTGCAGCATCTTGTCTCTTAGATTCTGAAACTGTGAAAAATGCTGCCTTTTCACCCTTGGTGTAATACATTCCAGTATGAAGATTCAACTGTGGCAAATTCTGGCCGAAATGGCAGGCTTGAACTTCAGAGGCATACTTGCACTTCCAGGATTCTGAAAAATCAACATGCATGATGACTGTGTTCTCACTGCAGGTCTCAATTAAATTTCTGTATGCTTTTGCTTGATTGTGAACCAAGCACACATGTGTTGTGGTCTCACTTCTAAGTTTCTCCTCGTATACATGGAGCAGCTCTGAAAGACTACCACTGTGCAAGTTAAGTTTCATGTTGAAGTGGATCCCACTAGCTGTTTCTTCTTGAACTCGCTCCCACTGCCTCCATTCAACATTGATTCCACCTTGCTCTGGGGCCAGAACCGTGTATTTGTTAAAGCACCGTAAACAGGTGCGAAGAAGGCAAGCCTCACTTGCTGGAGAGCAGCAAACTAATTGAAAGCTGTCCTCTAGTTTGGTCGACTTCACAACACCCAATGACCTTAGAACCTGAAGCATTAAATATGCATTTTCATGATACTGACACAGACATGTCTTCCTATCAGATGCCTTTGGTGCTGTAACATAGAAGGCCCGCAGAGCACAGAAGGAAGAGTAACTGAGCTTCACAGTTGGGTTCCTGTTGATGAACTCACTGTAGAGGTTGATCATGGAGTCAGTCAGAATCATTCGCTGGTGCTTAATCTTGTTCCTTGTGATGGTGTCAGTTTTATCTGTTGTTATGCGAGAAAAGTTCATGAAGAACTCCTGAACAGTGTGGCTGATACCCTGGAGAAATGTTGCCTTTTTCTGTGATGTCTGTTTTTTTTCACTCATTAACTTGTAAGTCAAACCAAACTGGCGGATCTTATGAAGAAGGCGATATTTCTTTAGAATCTTGCCTGATAATGTCAGTTGTCGACTAGTTGATTTGTCAGTTGCCCGTCTCCGTGACACAGGAGTTTGTTTTTGCATGTAAAGTTCTTGGCAGAGAACATTGTGGAAGAGAAGAGCTCTCTTGATGGCAGGATTCCTAAGCTGGCTTCCTGATATCATCCTCTCAGTTTCTGTCTGTGGAGAGTCTATTTGCGCTTCATCTCTGCTTTTTTGTTTGCCATTTGATTTGTCAATTATTTGAGCCTTCTTTTTTCGCCATTTTTGCTTTCTCAGTCGGTTTCGCTGTTTCGTTATCTTCTTAATTTTCTCTTTCAAAGCGTTTATTTCCCTAGAATGCCTTTTCCTAGTTTTTCTTCTCTCTCTCTCACTTGCAAGAGCACGTCTGCTCGTAGTTGGCTCTTCGGTACTCTGGTCTAGTGGACTATCTGGGGGTGTGTCTACTTGCTGCACTGCATTCTGCATAGCCCTGCACTTTCTAGACCTTTTCTGAGCATCCCTCCAATACCTTCTCTGATGCCTCTGCTCCCTTGCTCCCAATTCTCCTATTTGTCTTACTTTTTTGTCTTGAACCCTCTTCTTCCACCTTTGTCTTTCCTTCTCTAGAATCTCACTTCTGCTGTCTGGGTCACTGTTTAATTTCTCTCTTCTCTTTCTTTGATACTCCCTATTTCTCTTTCTTTGCTCTTCCACTGACAGTTTCTTTCTAGCCATGCTTGCCTGCAGTACCGATAAAAGCAATAAATATGAGTTTGTCTTTATTGGGAGATGGACAAGGGACATTAGCTAGCTAACTAGCATATGTGGTTGTTATCCATTACATATAAAGAGTTTTTGGGAGCACTTGTCAACCCCGTCAGCTTAAACGTCAACTCCGTCAGACATAAAACCTGACGGAGTTGACGTCTGACGGAGTTGACAAAATGAAATGTTTTTCCATCTTAACCGTGTCTTGTACACTGGAGCCATTTTGTTTTTTCCTCAGTTGCTAGTTGCCTCTATAACCTAAACTAAAATGCCAACATTTATTCCACAATTCTTAACTAAGATTATCATAATGGGAAGACGGTGTTGACACGTTAAAGCTGTGACTGCAGTGCTATCAACATTGTTTGTTTAAAATATCATAAAATTGAAAACTTACCAGACCAAGTATCCTACTGTTGCATCCACCAAGAGCAGGAAGTGGAAAAGGGGTCCTCAGGGTTATAGCTGCCCATGACATTGCCTGATTTATTCAGGATTATAAAAAAATCTGACGGAGTTGACGGAAAGTGAGGACGCAACTTTGATAGGCAGTTTTTAAAGGAAAATATAATTTAAAGTTCACTGTATGTATTAGGTGATATCTTATTTTACCATTCATTTCATTTGATATTTATATTTATGCATTTGTAGCATTTTTAAACACTTTTTTTGGCAGTTTGACATTGTGACCTCTTGCTGAGGACAGGTTAAGTTACATGTACTTTCCGAGTACAGAGCCTGCATTTTAACAAATTCTAATGAAAATATTTAAAAATATATGAAATTAATTTCATGAGTGTACACAGGTCCTTCAGATTTAACTTTTAAAGTATTTTTATTATTATTAATTCCTTGATTATTAACGCAAAGAAGACTTTTTGATGTAGGACATGTTTTGTCCCTTATCTCAAGAATCAGTGGTATGTATGTATGGAGAGAGAGAGAGAGAGAGAGAGAGAGAGAGAGAGAGAGAGAGAGAGAGAGAGCTTATTTGATTGTAGGTGATAAGAAAAGCTCCCAATAAGTTAAGTGCCAAGGTAGGAACATATATGTTATATAATATATATGTATATATCCTACATGCTGTATGACACACATGCATGTGAATGAAAAATGGTGGTCTTTACTTCTGTGTCTGCCACATTTGGTGAAAGAATGAAAACTTTAAAGAAGCAAACAACAATAACAGCAATGAAAATAAGGAACTTTTTTGCTCTCCTCTCCTTTCTGAAGAAGAAGAAGAAGAAGAGTTGTTTGATTAGCCTTGTGTAATGAATGCTGCATCTGATTTCGGAATACCTGATTGCTCCCCTTAAAGACTAACATGAATCTCTATACAATCTCTATGGTGAGGTTCTGCTTTTGTCAGCCAGCAGCAACAGCAGGTCTGCCCCCATCCTCAGCAATACACTGACACAGAACCTTTGCCCGTCAAAACGCCCTGCCTGACTCATGCCGTCTCTTTTATCTGTTCTCCTGGGGACTGTTGATGGAACCGGATGCTACTTCATGTGGTGCAGTACATATCATGACGAGTAGCAACAGAAAAAAACAGCCAAAAGGTGCTGGAATTATTTCAAGGGAATGAGATTGTCAGTTCTTTATTTCCTTCTCTAAGCATTTCCCTTGAGCCACCAGTGAAATGGAGATGATACGTACAAGACTTGAAATGATTAAAAAAGAACAAAAAATGTTCCGTCCCTTTATTTATTCTTGCTTTCACCCCACATTCTCTTTCTTTTTGAGTGAACAAAGAGATTAGGCCCACCAATTCAATTTTGTCTCTCAGTGACTCCTGCATATCTCTTACATGGAGAGAGCAGCGCAGGGCACAGAATGGGCACAGAAATCTTGCTGCTCTGATCTCCTCTTCTTTTATAAGCCTCTCACATAACAGAAATGCTGCCAAATGCAATTACGAAAACATGATTTCTGAGGCCTGCCCATGAGAAAACAGAGAATCATCCCCATGGATACCTGTTGCTTCTGAATTTCCAATTACCAACATGGATGTCCCCAACTCCTTGCAGGTGCGTGAACACATTGTACCATTTTTCAGCTGGTTTTATTTTTATTTTATTTAACATAGGATTCACAAGATTGCGGCATGTAAAAGTCACTTCTACACGCCTTGCTGTCTTTGCACAGGGAGCGAGGAATCAAATAATGAGATTTTTGAAGAAAAAAGTGAGGTGCTTGCTGGAAACAAACAAAAAACCTGCCATTTCCCAAGAACAGAAGAGGATGAGAGATGCTGGAAATGAAAGAGAAACCTGACATGTGTGCTCCCCATGACCTTGACCGCCACCCTGTGGACATTCCCATTTAACCGTGGAGATGGGAGCTCAAGGGGTCTTTACTTGATGTGACTTTCGTGGGTGTGCGCTTGATGTTGTGATCTCTCCTCCTAAATTAGCAATAACGTAACCCTCCCTCAGGAACATTGGGGGTTGTTTCCTCTAACTTCCCACTGTAGATTATGGTGTTTGTAGAAATGAGCTCCTCATCATCTGAGAGAGGAGACTGGCCTGGGTCAGAGGGCAAAGGCAGACAGGGGGTATCGCAGTGTCTGAAGGAACTCATGACCACAGTCACACTGTGCATGTCTGCAGCTTGGAACAGTCCAGAATAAATCCGGGCCAAGCAGTGAGTGCTTTGCTATGTTTTAGAAGAAAATCAGTTCTGCTGCGGTCCTCGGCAGGGCTGTAAATTGTGCATGGAGAGGCAGCCCATGGAGAAGGGAGAAAGCAAGAAGAGAATGGTGGGGGTTTGCGTGTGGGGGTTGGGACTGGAGCATTAGAATTCATTTTATGACAAGACTGACTTTTGTGCAACTGCAAGATGAAAACTAGATTTGTGTACATTTCCTGAAGAAAATGCGATTTGGGGTTGCCCGTTTGCATTATTGAGCATACGCGCTATTCGAGTAGCCGTGTGCTATCTCCGACCTCCTCCCTCTGTGTCTGATGCTGTGAGCTCCCTGAGACAAAGGAACGTGTACACGTGACTTAGAGTGAAGGCTGAACTCGATGACCATTTCAGCTCATAATTCAAAAAATTTTCAAACATGGTGCTGTTTGGTCCCATACTTTTGAATGGGGGTAAATTTGAGGGAATTTTTTGAAATATCATTTAAATTATAAAAATATAAAATCATAAAAGTAGAAGCACACACATTCACTAGGTTTGGGTATACATCGGCTGCAATTTTATATGTACTAAACCAGTTTTAGTAAAGGATATTAGTTCAGGTAGTAACCAACTTCCATGCCTTGTTAGCTAGTATAACTAAATGGGATGCTAGCAGAATTCTTGCAATTGGAATTCTAACGCTAGAATAATTTATTATGAAGTCATAACCAAATTCTAGAACTGAGTGATCACCATAGATGAAGACATTGTAAGAATCTACACAATATTTCTTACATTGCAATGTATAATTTATGCTTCTATAGGCAGAATTCAAAGAGATATGGCTGTGTAAAAAAAAAAAAAACTTATTGTTCAAAGCCAGGAGTTAGTAGCTATGCACACCTGTGCCTGATTGTTTTGGAATGTTGCCAAACAACCTACCTGTCACTTGACACTGGCTGTATCTGACTGCAGCAATTTGAATGTCAACTGTCAAATATGGTCAGAGTGAGGGGATACCAACATCTGAAAAAAGGCACATATCCCAAACTGTGCATCACAGCTCTTAGATGAAGACATTGTGAGAATCTGCACAAGTGTACCTCTGTTTTGATGTATAATTTATGCGTGCAGAGCCAGAATTTGCAGAGATGCAGCAGTTTTAAAAGTTTGTGACATAAAAGTGAACGGGGTAAAATTAGAGCTGTTCTTAAAAATATCATTAAAACTATAAAACTATGAATTTATAAAAATTGAAGCATACCGAACGTAACAATGAGGTGTGTGGGGGCTGTTCAAACCTACTACGCCACCTTGGGATTGAGCCCAGGGAAAATAGTTTTATGGGTGGGGCCTAGACACCTATGCTACACAATAAAGGACCCTCGGAGTTCGATACAAGGAAGAAGCCAGAGATGTGATTCAAAGTTGAGATATAATTTATTGAAAATTCTCAAACTACAATTTATTACTAAGAGTTATGAAGAGTATAAAATGTTGAAGGAGGGATACAAGCATGCACCGCTGGGATAAGATATTTCCAATTAAAAACACGTTAAAAGTGGGTGAAGAGCTGTCTGGGGGAGGGTATACTACTCACCACTAAGGACTAAGAACCAGTTTGGTCACACATCACAGAATCGTATACAAAAGAAGGCATTTACAATCCTATGGGCTAGACAGACTTTTCACTACCATGCCATGCTGCTAGCTTAAAATAAGAACTAAAAATACATCGCAGAGTGCCCCTAAAAATACAAACAGTCAATCAGTACAGACGCATGCATGTTACCCGGCATTACTACAATTACCTCGGATCGCCATAGCCGCGATCCTACAGTACCGCAGAATGAGTTTACCTGATCTAACCACACGGAATAGAAATCAGACGATTCCGGTTGAGAAGCCCTCAGGACCGACTGCACTATCCCGGCCTACAAACACCTTTAAAATCAAAGCAAAGCCAGGTTAGTGCTGTACTGCCAGGCCATCTCAGAGTCACAAACTCAAAATAAATGCACATACCTGCAATCGGCGACCGCAACACGGGTTACCTCAGCTGAACCGGTTTTCGTTTTTAAAATACGGGAAGCACTGGCGATCTGTCCATAAAATGCCAAAATTAATCCAAACAGAGAAACCTCAGACAAACCACAGTTTAAACACACACACGTACCACTGGCCAAACAGGAAGCAGGAACACGGGAGGAGGTGGACTCGGAAGCGGAAAACATGTGGCATGACAGGTACGAGGGGTTTAAATAGACGAGAACGTAGCGGGCTGTAATCGCCTGGGCGGCAACCATCACACCTCCAATTATCTGACCCTATGGAGAGCGAGGTAACCTATCCTGTCACGCAATGATGAATGAACCTGATGATTCGGCATTGGTTTTGTGTCTGTAGAGTGAACGGTTTAGGCGCAGTTAGAGCTAGAAGAAGAATAAATACTACTACTACTACAACTACTACTACTACTACTACTACTACTACTAATAATAATAATAATAATAAGTACATTTGTATGCATTTTCTGAAAATGTAAAGTGTGGTTGCCTGTGTGCATTATTGATCATACGCGCTATTGGAGTTGCCATGTACCGTCTCCTCCCCTCTCTGTGTCTGACACTATGAGCTCCCTTTGACAAAGGAATGTGTTTACATGACTTAGAGTGAAGATTGAACTTGACGACTATTTTGGCTCATAATTCAAACACCGTTCATCACAGCGCTGAACCGAAGGCATTGTAAAAATCTGCACAAGCATAGCTGTTTTGATGTATAATTTTGATGTATTTATGCATGTAGAGCCAGTATTTGCGGAGTACAGGCAGTTTATAAAGTTTGTAACAAAAGAGTGAAGGCCTTTGGCCCACACTCTAAAATCCTACCTTTTTGAATTGGGTAAAATTAGAGTTCCTTTGAATTTATAAAAGTAGAAGCACACCAATGGTGAGTGAACCAGTTGATTTGGCATTGGTTTGGTGTCTGTAGAACCAACGGTTTAGGTGCAGTTAGAGCTAGAAGAAGAATAAATAATATTATACCATGGCTTGGTTGAATACTCGTTTCTGATTGACTGGAGGGGTATGCATTATTTCGCAGTAAATGCATGGTAATAATGCACGGCTATGAAGTAGTTCCAGTGAAAGTGGCCTTATCACCGTTAGAAATTAATATGCAAGCTCATTCAACTTTACTGAAGATTCCATTTACAACCGAACATAACAGCAACATTGTAATAACATTAGATAACGTTACAGTTAACAGCAACAACATAGCTAGAGCATCAACAAAGTGACATTGCCAATACACTGTGACATTTGCCACTTAAAATGGAGAATTTCTCAGAAATAACATTTAACCTTTTTGGCAAGAGTGGAGACTTTGAGACTTGGATGAAAACCAACCTACTGGACTGTCCAAAAAAGGAGGTGCGCCTGTCAAAAGAAAAATTAGGGAACAAGTGGAGAAATGCAACAAAAGGCATAAAACCATCAGTGAAGATGAAATTAATAAAACAGAGGAAGGGAAACATGAGGACAACACAAATAAATCAATAACATGGGCAATCGGGGTTTTAAGAGACAGGGTAGTCGAAAACAACAAGAAACATGAATTTGAATCATTAAATGCTGAGGGTCTTACCAAGATGCTGTGGTCCTTTCATGCAACAGTTCAAACGTCAACCAGACAAGAGTACACAGTCTCAAGTTTTTTGTCCTTGAGAGGAGGGCTTAGATGATATTTTCTGCGTTTAACATAATAGATGCCAAGGAATTCAAATCCAGCAATGATGCCTTTAAGCCTGTAATAAAAAAATACAGAAAAACTGGTAAAGACAGGAGTGTACATCATCCCCACATCTCCAACACGGAACTCAAACTCCTCCACAACACCTCTGACCTGTGTCCAAACACAGCCACTGGCTTAGTGAGGAAAGTGTGGTTTGACATCCAGCTGAATTTGGCAAGAAGAGGAAGAGAGGGAAACAGATCTGACCACCTCATCATTTTCAATAAAAAAATACGAGGAAGGAGTGGAATACGTCTGCCTCTCACACAACCCTGAGACCAAAAATCACAAGCAGCCAAACAAGGAGAATTACCGTGGCTTTATGTTCGCACAGCCTGGTGATCCCAACTGTCCTGTCAAAAGTTTTAAAAAGTACATCGCAAAATGCCCAGAAGGTGCAAATTCCCTTTATCTTCACCCATTACGGGCTCCACAAAATGTCTTGAATGACCGGGACGTCTGGTATTCCAGGGGGCCAATGGGCGTTAACTTCCTTGGTAACATGATGGCCAGCATCAGCGAAGAGACTTGTCTATCCCAACGGTATACCAACCACTGCCTAAGAGGCACTGCAGTCCACCTCCTCTCAGAAGCCGGCCTGGAAGCCAGGCAGATTATGTTGGTAATGGGACACAGATGCAAAAATAGTTTATCAAGCTACTGGGCACCATCTGTCCAAGAGAGCTGGAGCCGAGTACTGTCATCGACAGAAAAAAATGCTCACCCTTCAAATTCCAGTCATGAAGCAACGGCGACCACCACAGTGAGATCAGAATTTCAAACGTAAAGTCTCCCACATACCTCATTTTATCTACCATTTTCAATGTAAAATTTTACAATAAATGGAAACGTTCAATTTAATTTCAATGAGTACTATGTAGCTTATAGTCACCGTTTCCACATACGTACATTTAAGATGACAGACACAAATGTAAATTATTTCTGTGGTAAGTAGCTGTGGTATAAGCGGAATAAACCACTCCTGGCGGTGCAGTTCAATGGAAATAAACCACTTCAGGGAGGTTAACAGACCCTTGGCTTTGCCGCGGGGCCGCATCACACCACCCTGTCGTGGTTTATTTCCCTAGAACTTCACTGCCAGTCGTGGTTTATTCCTTACATAATAATAAGGGACACAAGAACAGTAGTGTACTTGCCCTTTGGGCAAACACACTAACCAGATTTGTGTGCATTTTCCTAAGAAAATGGCATGTGTGGTTGCCTTTGTGCATTATTGAGCATACACTTTGCTGTAATTTCTACAGTTACTTACTGCAAAATGCCCAATAAAATACCATAATTTTTTTCACGGTTTTTATGACATTTCATATAATTTACAGTGACTTACTGTATATTGGAAATTTGCGGTATTCTGCTGTTTACACAATAGCAGTAGTGCTTCTGTAGTTGAAGAACAGACTTCTAGCAGTGAAGGTAATTTGAAAATGTGTCACTAAAATTTGAAAATCAGCTCACATAGCAACACTTTTTAAAGTGTGTCGGTATTTGACATGTTTTTCAGCAGCGTAAATAATTGATTGAGAATCGTAGAGAGAAACAGGGAAGGGATAACTTAGAGAGGATATGAGAGCATGACAGTCAGATTTGAACTCTGACCTCATGACTTCAAAGGTGTAGCCGATATGTGAGCATTGCACGTGGGAGGAGTTTGCCCTGAAGGCTTTCTGCCAGGAAGTCATAACCTTGCGGCACCACCGGACGCACCACAAACAGAGCTGGTGCAGCGTTAAGGTAAGACCAATCCTGCCTAATGCTGTGACATGACAATCTTTGCTGACAAGCCTTCCCAAGCGGTAGGATGCCTACCCGTGTTATAGCTAGGCAAGAGCAAATATTGTTAACTGGCTTCCTTTCTTCCCCTTGGGAGAACTTTCTCTCGCGCCAAAATTGAATTTTCACCAAGGTGACGGTACCATTTTGTTACTTACGACGTTGGGTAAAGAAAACAACTCGTTTTACACTTGCTGTTCGGGATATCTTTTTTTATTTGTCATAATATGCTGTATCTGTAGGCTGAAATAAAATATAACCCAAATGCCGGGAGTTTAAGGTCAGTAACTGATAAACCTAACTTAGTTATTTAACGTTAACATTTGCTAGCCTAGCTTTTGAGCTTGCTGGTGCTGCATTTTACCTAATGTTAGCGTTAGGTTTAATAGCATCTACATTTAAAAAAAAAAACTTTATAAGTGTTTTCGGGTGACAGGGCAAGCGTCTTTAATAATATGGTCGATGGAAAAGGCAAAAGAATCTTGGTAGTATTTTTGTTGAAAAAAGGACATGTGTGCTACGTAGCTGGCTAATGTTAACCATATTTAGCTTGAGTTTTGGCGGTGAAATCAGTGACTCGACCTCAGCTAAAGATTGTGTAACTCAATAAAGCATATGGTGTTAGGAGCTGAATTTATAGCTACCATGGTTTAGGGGAGAAAAAGAAAAGGAAATTCATTCATTCATTCATTTTCCTAGCCTCTTATCCTAAAATTATTTTTAAAATTCAAATATTAAAGAAATGTCACGTCGTTATAACCAGCCATGTGATTTGATTATGCCCGGCGTGATCATCGACCGTTTAGAGATATTATTAACCACCTAAAGAAGTGATTTTAGGCCAGTTTATACTGGCTTTCAGTTTTTCTTGACATGATAACTTTAGCTATCTAGCCATTATGTGATTTACTTGTTGTAATACATCACATAACATTCTTACTTATTCATGGCATGCATTTGTTATCTTGTAATTGTCTTATAATCCTATGTGGGATGGGCCACTGTGTGACATGACACAGTAATTAAAAAAAACATTCATTCATTGCATGCACTTGAAAATTAATATTAATTTTCATTATTTTATATGTAGAACAACAGCCAGTGACCGGAAAAACAGTGAACTGAGAGAGACTAGAGGAATACACCCAAGAAATGGTGGAAGCTGGACCTGAAGCCCTGATCCCGCAGCCCGCAAGGAGCACATGGTCCCTCATCGCTTGCTGAGCCACCAGGCAATGACAATTTCAACTTTACAACCTATCTAAAAACTGAGCATGTGCAAATATGTACAGGTGTAAGTTTTGCACCCTGTGTACTTAAGAATTAAGAATATTCTGTAGTCATGGGAAAAAAACATCAGCACACAGCAAACCATAGGTTTGCATGTGGAAATGAGCAATGTCCTGCTTCCTTTACAAATTTTGCGGCATGTAGATCCCACATGCACAGGAACCACAGACATTGTAAGCCACAGATTAAAAAGCAAACTCAGTTCAGGGGTACCCTTGCTTGCAAAGTTGAAGGATGTTCCTTTGTGGCAGATAAGTGAGCACACAAAGCTGAGAAATTGAGAATTCACATTAGAGATGGAAAGAAAGTTTGCTGCCCCTACGATGACTGTTATTTCAGATATATTTCAGAGTCAGATCATCCTTTGCCGCGCATATTTCAAGAAAACATAAACAGGTAGCCACTGCTCAGGTGTCAAGTCCCTCAGAAATGATCAGTGGTACTCAGTCTACTGAGCGGGATCTTTGTCCTCCAACGCCAGATGATCATGGAGAGGAGGAATTTGTTGAGCAAGAATTATTTTTACATAATTTGTTTTCAAGTATTATCGCAGACCTTAAAGATTTGGAAGATGCAGGGATTGACACAGATGATGGCATTAGAAAAGTGTCTTTAATTTCCATTTGTGGCGATAATCTTGGCTCCCACTGTATTGGTGGTTTCAGCGAAAACTTCAGTTGCAGTATACATTTTTGCAGATACTGCTTGATTAACAGAAGTGATTTTCAGAGGACCCCTTTAAAGTTAGGGCCACAAAGAACAGTCGAAGATCACAAAGAGAATGTGAAACAGTTGTCCACCACTGGCCAAGATGTAGCAGAGGGAGTCAAGTTTGACTCGCCTTTCAGTTCATTGAAACATTTTCATGTTTGTACTGGGCTCCCTCCATGCTCGGGCCACGATCTATTTGAAGGAGTCATTTCCTATGACTTGGTATTGTATATTGATCTTCTAGTGAAACAAGAAAAACATTTCTCATATGCTCAACTAAATAGATCCATCACACAATTTAAATACGTAGGAAGTGATGTTCTCAACAAACCATGTGAGGTTAAGGCTGATGGCAAAAGGCTTTGTGGCTCTGCAGCACAGAACTGGTGTCTGTTGCGACTGTTGCCATTGTTAGTTGGCAGTAGGATAAAGAGTCCAGTGGATAGTCAAGTTTGACAGCTGTGCCGACAACTAAAGGAGATGGTTGAACTCATTTGTGCTCCCAAAATCCACCACAATCAGGTTGCTTACCTGAAGACAATCACTGAAGAATATGTGCATTTAAGACACAGCCTCTTCCCTAACCATTCACTGAAGCCGAAACATCACTATTTACTTCACTACAGCGATCTCATTCTGCACTTTGGCCCTCTTATTCGTTTGTGGACCCTCAGATTTGAGAGTAAGCATTCTTATGGAATTAGATGGAATCTTATGGAATTCTTATGGAATTCTTAAGGAATGTGCCAGAAAACTTCACAGCTTTGTTCATCTATGCAAAACACTAGCAGAAAGGCACCAGTTGCTTCAAGCTTACCTTTACAGTGGCTCAATGTTTCCCTCTACAGTTCAAGCTGTTGGTGAAGCCAGTGAATATGATGAGCAACTTTATTGTGGTTGTAAGGGCAGCTGGCTTTGCAAAAGAAACAATGTCTGAGGTATCAGCAGTGGTCTACAAAGGGACAAAGTACAGTACAGGGCTTGTTGTCATGAACGATAATGAGCATGGCTTGTTTTTTGGAAAAATCTCAGTGATTCTTATCAGTCATACATAAGTGCACTTTGTTGTTGACATGCTTCAGTCAGTGCTTTTGATTGATCTTGGACTTCATTGCCTAGGAAATTCTGAAGAAAGATTCATGTGTATTCAGGCTGACAGTTTGTGTGATTACTACCCTCTACCAGTATATCAAGCTTCAGGCCTGAAAGTTGTCTCCCTGCATCACGCAATTTGCTCTTTTTAAACCATTACAGACATGGATGCTGAAAACCTACAGCGTGAAATTAACCAGACATTACCTGAACTGGAAGATGAGACACTGAGGACACTTGTTGCGCACCTGAGAGACGTTACTGGTGTCAGAAAGAGAGAAGACCTTGTGTTTGTTGGAACTGATGACATTAATCCTTTTCTAACTCCGATACAGAGCCGAAAACTCATTCAAGCCTTCAAAAATGGTGAGAGCATATTATCCATCTTATTCACAGCAGAAGGCCTTTTTAAAGAAGACTGTTAATTAATTTTGAAATTCATAAGAGACTTCTTTGAAAGTCTGTGTTTGGAATGAAAAAAACTTTTAGACATCATTTTCAGGGGTATCCCAAGCACTGTGTTCTTTCTCAAATATAACTCTGACCCTGCAATTTATTAATGTATGAATAATCCATCTGTACATGTCGAATACTTTCACAGTCTTTATGGAAGCAGATGGGCAAGTGGCTTCAGGTTTTTCAGAGGGTCACATGGAACCTAGTGTTTCACCACCTGTGCTTCTCCTGCCAGAAGGATTTTCACTCGATCCCACTCAAATTTCCCTCCTTCCTTCACAACCCTCACAACATCAACCACCTTCCTCAAACCAAAACAAGTCCTCCTGGATCAGCAACTTTGAAGTTCCATGGGACAAGATGCCAGCCCGACTGTTACTGGCCATGGAAAGAGGTAACTTGGCTAACCCAGAAGACTGAACAACAATGATAAGAGCTGTTGTTGAAGCAATCCAAGTACACTGCCCAAACCCCAACAAAGCTGCCTGTGCAGAGGTTGCTAGAGTGATTGTATCCAAGTACCCTGGTACCTTTGCTGATAAGACTGGGGAAGGTGAGCAGCTGGGATGTGGTTATTATTCACTGCTCAAACAGCTTAAAACCAGAGTTGAACACGTAAATAGAGATAATGTCAGTCATCGAATCCGACAGCCTAGGAAAAGGTCCAGTGATGACAGCAGTGGTGATGATGCTGCCATCAAGAGAGGCAGAACAGAAGTGGATAGTTATGGATGTACTAAATGGCAACCAATTGTTCTTCCAGAGGGAGAAACATTAGAATCATTGGAGGGCAAGAGAAAGACCATGGTAACTATCTTCAAGTCAGCAGGACCTACAGCTGTTGAGACAATGGATGTAGATGAGTATATGGGATTAACCTATATTTATCAGAGGCACATGATAAATACTTGGCCCCCTCCCAGTCTATGCAAAATTGAAGAGCAGTGGCCTTTTCACTAAAAGAGGTCTCTGCAGTCATTTCCACACACTTACCGACATTGATGTTGACATGCGCCTCCATGAAGCTTTCCTTACCGAGGGCAGGAGGATCTTGAACTTTTTCCAAAACCAGAGACTTAAATGGAACAAAGACATCCAGGCTCTGCTACGAGAGATGGAGTGTGAAAGCATAGAGATGAACAACCACCAGATCGCCATCGCTGCCATCCTTCTGTTGATGAAGTACTTCCAAGAGAAAGAGGACCAAATCTTCATCTTGCCAGATGTAATCTCTACAGATCAGCTGTCAGCAACGTACCAGTGCCAACGTGCCAGTACAGAGGCCAGCCTGGGATGGACTTTAAGGTCTGTGCCTTTAGGCTAACACATGAGCTAAACCAACTGTGGTGTGTTTTGTTATATTCCTTATCTTGTTCTCTTTCTGTTCTGCAGACATTCATTCATTCTCAGGGTGGACGTAGAAGTTTATATCTTTTTACAGTTTGTCCAATTCTGATGAAATTTGTAGGGGTGATGCAGCTTGTTAACAGACCTGCCAACCTTGGGAAAATATTTACCACAATTGTGTAATGGATGATTTGCACCATTTTGCCCAACATAGCTTTGCATTTAATTGAGCCTGCTAGTCGGGGACTTTATCAGGGAGTTGTTGGCATAACTGTTAATTTGCGTAGTTTAAGCAGGCATTTTGTACCTGCCTATTTTTGACAAAGAAATGCGTACAGGTTGGCAGGTGTGGCATTAAGGCTGTACTCACACTAGGCCCGGATGCCTCGTTCCGTGCCCGAGCACGATTGTCCCCCCTCCTCACTCCCCCGCTGGCCTGCGCTCATAGTGCGCTTTTATGTTCTGGGCCCGAGCACGCTTACGTCATCACGAGGCGACTCTTTGTGTTGAGGAAAAGCGCCCTCGCACAGCACAATGGAGTTCATGATTGTACTCGCTTTGTGGCATATTTGGAATCGTTTTGGGCGTGATGACACACGGCACTCTCAAATGCCTTATAGATTTGTCGATTATGCAACGCAGAGATTTTCAGTTAATCGTGCTGCACGGATAAGAGGATTTTTACGGAGGCAGCTGATGTTTCAGTCATTATGCTAAGGGACAGACCAATATTTTGTGTCATTTTTGTGTCAGATTACAGTAGCCTAATCACAGTAATGTTAGCTAATGTTAACCAGTTAGGGCTACTACTTGTGTGTGCGCTACTGTCATCATTACAAGAAACATCTCCTATCACCGCTTGGATAGTACACTTTTCAATTCATTCGAGAATATTTGGGTTAATAACAGGTCTGGTTCTCACCTTATTGATAAACGTGAATTGTAGTCGGCGAGTAAAGCTCCAAATTCCTCCCTCAACATCAACTGCCTCCATAAAAATCTTAATATACGTGCAGCACAATTAACTGAAAATCGCTGTGTGACCCACATAAAATGTACCATCACTGAAAGGGTTCATTTCTGCTTGGTCATGCGTAGTAGACGGTAGAGGGAGCGCGCAAGCACGTTCTCACTCCTTTTCCCCGGATACCAAGATCAATGCAGACAGAGAAAATTAAGCAGAGACTTGAGAGAACCTTTTACTTTACTTTTAATAATTTCTTCGAAGCCAAATCACCATTAGAGTGCATATACATAGGAGACATCCCTGGAAAAGTACAGAACCCAGAAGACTTTTTCCCATGCAGTTCTGCTGTTTTTTTTTTTTTTTGTTGAAACTCCGGTAAGCGGTTCTTTCTTTTCTAGTTAGCTAGCTAGTTATATCAAAATGGCGAGCGCTGTGTAGCTGTTGAAGACGTCATGATTAGTAGTGTTTATTTTATTAATAAAACATTTGTAAATGTGTTGAATACTTATTCTTGCGAAACTAGAATTAAAAACCAATTGGAGTAAGCAGTTAACCGGTATTAAATGGGGAAAATATTCAGAGTATTCGATTTATTCCTGTACAATTTTAACTGCGTCACTACCATTAGCAATGTAGCTAATGTATTGAAGTGAATGAGAGATTCTATGCCAGCTGTACCCGGTAGTCTAAGTGTTTCGATAGTTTTTTATCTGCGTCATATCTGTTAGCTATGTAGCTGATGTATTGAAGTGAATGATAGACCTAAGTTAGTCGGTTATCACTTACACTAGCCAAATGTGTACTGGCTAACTGTTGCTATAACGGATATATTTGTTAAATGGGACAGTCGCATCATTGACGTCATATTCCTGTTCCGTGCTCGGGCGCGGTTTGCGATCACACTGATGCGTACCCTGCCCGAGTCCAAGTGAACCGTGCCCGAGCCCACCTCTTCAATCGCGCCCAGGCACGGTACGGAGCGATCACACTAGCCAAACGAACTAGACTTTGGGGGTCAAACATGCTCGGGCACAGTATGGATTGCCTAGTGTGAGTACACTCTAAGAAAGGTTGCCCAACAGAACTGTTAAAGCACGGATGGAATGATCTTAACTTAAAGATTTTATGAGTGGCTGATGTTTGATAAGACCAAGTTACAAAACAACTGGGGCCATTTCTGATTGGGGGGACTTGTTTTTCTGGTGACATCATTTCCCACAGAGAATGGGATCCTAAGAGGTTATGAACCTATATGAAGTCATGACTTCTTGCTTTTATGGTGTTCAATTTACTTACTGTTAAATTATTCTTCAAGATACTGTTATCTTGTTATGATTTCATCTGTTGCCGGAAGTATTTTTATGCAATGTTGCATCACATTGTTCAAAAAGCCATTAATAATGGATGTAATTAACAATGACAGAAACAATAAAAAATTATTACTGTTGTACATGGACTAATGCCACTTATTTGAAATCACTTATTTAATTCAATAGCATTCATGTAAAATATTCAAAATAAAGATTTTGTACTGCCAGTGCCAAATAGTGTAAAACACTGTGAAACACAATTACAGTAAAACTATTATGCAGCAAGACAATTACAGTATCATTCAGCAAATTATAATTACAGTACAGTTACTGTAAGGTTATACCGTAAAACTAAGTTGCAGTAAAGGTGTTATACTGTAAAAAAAAGTTGCGGTAAGGGTATTATACTGTACAATGAAACTACGGTAAGGGGGTGGTTACAGTAACTCACCGGCAATAGTGTTGCCAGTGAGTTACTGCAAAAATACAATAAAAAGTCTAGTACAGTGTATGTACTATTCGAGTTGCTATGTGCCATCTCCGTCCCCTCTCCCTCTGTGTGGAAGGAATGTGTAGACATGACTTAGTGGAGACTGAACTCAGCAACTATTTTGGCTCATAATTATAAACTGTTTATCACAGCACTTAACCGAAGACATGGTTTGAATCCGAAGATTTTTGTGTGTAGTGCAGAATTTGCGGAGATACTGCTGTTTAAAAAATGTATTTTCAAACGTAGGATTCCCAATCATGGGTTGACCCCCCTGGGGTGGGTGAATGGGGACGCATCGACCTCCTTGCATATCAGTCTTTAGGTATGCAATCTCTGGAACCGTGCCCTCATTCTCTTAACTCTTCTCTTTGGGGCTTCTGAGTCCTTTCCCTCATCCCATTAATGAGCCAGGACTAAGTGGCACTACATCTTAGCATAATTAGATGCTGCAAATATGCAGTGGCATCAGATCCTTCATACCCGGGTAATTTTGCATTTTTAAATTGATTTTAAAAATGCAAAATGCCTAATGAAAACTGTTGTCTTTTGTTGGGCACAATAATTGTCTATGGATGCTCATTAAAGCCACAAGGCAAAACCAGCCTCATGCAAAAACTCATTTTGAATTCATTCATTTTTATATTTATTGAATTTTATAAGTTTTGCTTCTGTGATAGGTTCAGAGATAAAACTGTCACAATGCACAACCCCCCAAAAAAGAAAAAGCGAGATTAGTTCCATATAAATGGCCTACTGATATGGTTTATGTGTGCTAAACTTATTTCAAAGTGAAGTGCATGATTACAGTGGTGTATGTCCTTCTGAATGATTAAGGCCATGATTACCACAGGTGGACGGACAGTAAGAGGGTGTGCTCGGTATTTATCTGATTGTCATTTGAGCAATATATATTGTTAAAGTGTAAAATACACCCAAATGACCTGAAAAAATCTTTTGTGGAGTCCTGCTCTATAGATATTTTTATATTTCTGTAAAATAAAACCAAAAAAAATTCTGTGGAATTAAACCAATATTTTTGGTTGCATCCTATATGACAACCAATCAGCAGCTGAGAGCAGGTGCCGTTGGTTTCTTGAGGGTCCAGGGAAGGCACACGGATTGAGAAGATTCGGGATTACAACAGCCACTCGGTGACAAGGACACATTTCCACACACACAGAGGTGAAATCAGCCTGGTAAATCAAATTAAGCATGGGAACCAGCGAGTCACATTGAAAGACAAGCTGCTTTGTGATGTGATCAGCTTCCTGACTCTCTTACTCCTTTTCTGCGGAGCTCTGTGCCAAACTGGTTTCAGTTATGGCTGGTAGGCTGGTAACACCACCACAATTACTATAGTACTATTGCAGTACTACCACTGCCTGCTACTGCCACCACTAATACTACTGTACAATCACAACCTGTTTCTAATACTACTAGCACCACCACCAACACTAAAATGACCACCATATTAGTTACTGCTATCACTAATACATCTACTACAGTACTTCTGTTGGTAGGACTTTTACTAGCTCTGCTGAGTTTCGATACTCACCAGCCATACCACCCTGCAACTTTCTCCTCCCTGGTAAGTGAAAGTAAGCAGGGCTGGGTTGCCATGGTAAAACAGAAACAAACAGACGCATATCAAAAAAAAAAAACTCAAAAGCTTCTCTTCAGTGAAATTCAGGCAGAAATGTAAGACAGGCTTATTCCTTCTTATTAGAGGTAATCAATGCCCCGCCATCAGCACCATGCCTTATAAATCTTACTGTCTGCAGTTATTGACTCCCCATTTCATGGGATGTGGTGGTTTCCTCCGAGTGCATTCCTAGCGAGTGTGATATATAACGGCGCTCACACCTTCGGGACAGCTCTGAATGAGATTGTTGCTCTCCCCACCCTGCTTGTGTAATGACTTTGTGGACTTGGTTGCAGGGATAGAAGTGTCTGAATTTCACTTTAAAGCATGGTGGCTAAGGCTTGTACGACACGGGCTGTGCTGCACTTGGAGTAGGGGATGCAAAAAAAAATTGCTTGTGCTCAGAGGATCAATGATCAATGCTTTCTAATTCTGCTGGGCTCCGAGCTCCATGTATCTCATTATGACTGGCTTTTAGTTCTCCATCTAGGCAACCTCAGAAATAACATAATGTCAGGTATATTTGGCACTCCAGTCCATAGGTGGTGATATGTGGGGCTGATGTACAGTCAATGATGTTAAAATGGCATAGCAGGCATTGAGTCAGCCTTTCTTGGAAACTGATATTTTAATCAAAGACAGAAGTAAAAGGCAAAAAAGAAACCACATATACTATAAATAAAGTCACCAAATATTCTGACATTCCCTTGTTGTAAATGCCTTCATTAAGATGTAGGCAATGCTGCAGTGGTAACAACATCCTGTATTGATATTTTTGTAGAATTTGTGGCCAGATGAAAATGCAATGATTTTTTTTCACCACCCTGATTATGAGTAAAAAAAGTGTTATGTGTTAAATGTGGTAATAAAAAAAAAAAAAAAAACTGTGGACTTCTTGCTCTGTCACATACAGTGGCAAGAAAAAGTATGTGAACCCTTTGGAATTACGTAGTTTTCTACATTACTTGGACATAAAATGTGATCTGATCTACATCTACGTCCCAAGTATAGACAAGCACAAGGTGCTTAACCTAAAACCAAAAAAAACAATTATAATATTTCATGTCTTTAATGAACACATCCATTAAACATTCACAGTGCTGGTGGAAAAAGTAAGTGAACCCTTGGATTTAATAACTGGTCGAACCTCCTTTGGCAGCAATAACCTCAATCAAGCGCTTCTGGTAGCTGCTGATCAGATCTGCACAATGTTCAGGAGGAATTTTGGACAATTCTTCCTTACAGAACTGCTTCAGCTCAGCCATATTCTTAGGATGTCTGGTGTGAATGGCTCTCTTGAGGTCATTCCACAGCATCTCAATTGGATTCAGGTCTGGGCTCTGACTGGGCCACTCCAAAAGGTGGATTTTCTTTTTTTGAAGCCATTCTGTAGTAGATTTACTTTGATGTTTAGGGGCATTGTCCTGCTGCATCACCCAACTTCTACTGAGCTTCAGCTGGCGGACAGCCACCCTGACATTATCCTGTAGGATACCTTGATAAACTTGGGAATTCATTTTCCCCTCGATGATGGCAAGCTGTCCAGGCCCTGAGGCAGCAAAGCAGCCCCAAATCATGATGCTCCCTCCACCGTACTCCACCGTTGGGATGATGTTTTCATGTTGGTATGCGGTGCCCTTTTTACGCCATACACAGTGCTGTGTGTTCCTCCCGAACAATTCAACCTTAGTTTCATCAGTCCACAAAACATTTTCCCAGTAACGTTGTGGAGTGTCAAGGTGCTCTTTGGCAAACTTCAGGCGTGCAGTGATGTTTTTTTTAGAAAGCAGCGGCTTCCTCCGTTGTGTCCTGCCACGGACACCATGCCTGTTCAATGATTTGCATATGGTAGACTCATGAACAGAGATGTTAACCAGTTCCAATGATTCCTTCAAGCCTTTAGCTGTTACTCTAGGGTTCTTTTTTACCTCATTGAGCATTCTGCGTTGTGCCTTTGGAGTCAATTTGGCTGGGCGCCCACTTCTAGGGAGAGTAGCCACAGTACTAAATCGTCTCCATTTGTAGATGATTTGTCTAACATTGGACTGGTGAATACCTAAAGTCTTTGAGATTACTTTGTAACCCCTTCCAGTTTTATGCAGATCAACAATTCCTGATCGTAGGTCTTCAGAGATCTCTTTTTGGCAAGGCATGGTTCACATCAGCAGATGCTTCTTATGAATACCAAACTCAAAACATTTGAGTGTTTTTTATAAGTCAAAGTAGCTCTACACCTCACTCCAATCTCGTTTCATTGATTGGACTCCAGGCTTGCTAACTCCTGACTCCAATTAGCTTTTGCTGGAGTCATTAGCCTAAGGGTTCACTTACATTTTCCACCAGCACTGTTAATGTTTAATGGATGTGTTCAATAATGACATGAAAGATTATGATTGTTTGCATGGTATTAGGTTAAGCACATTTTGTTTGTCTATACTTGTGACTTAGATGTAGATCAGATCACATTTTATGACCAATTAATGCAGAAAACTAGGTAATTCCAAAGGGTTTACATACTTTTTCTTGCCACTGTATCAGTATTGACAATTGCAGACAGATGTTCTGGTGTGACAACAGCCACAGTCAAGTAATAACATTAACAGAAGACAGAACTAGTATCTCACTTTTTTACATTAGATTTGATCAGACTGATTAGATATTGGTTTGATCAGATATCAGTATGTATTATATCTATTTGTCCTTTTGATAACAAGCTTGTGTTTGCTGTTGGACACTGTTGTGTATGCTGTTTCCTAGCATTGTAATAAGATTATTATTTTTTAGCAAGCCATGTCTATGCGATGTGATCCACTCTGTATTGGGACCCCTCCTCTTCTCCATCTACACTAACTCTCTTGGTTCAGTTATTGGCTCGCATGGTTTCTCCTACCACTGCTATGCTGATGACACTCAACTAATTTTTTCTTTTCCCCCCTCCACCCCCCCAGGTCAATGAAAAGATCTCTGCGTGCCTGGCTGACATCTCCAGATGGATGGCCTCCAACCACCTCAAGCTTAACCTGGACAAGACCAATCTGCTGCTTATCCCGGCCAGGACCTCTCCACTTCAAGAGCTCTTGGTTACTGTTGACGGCACCACAGTAACTTCCTCCACTTCTGTGAAGAGCCTGGGCGTCACCCTCGACAACAGGTTGGACTTCACCGACTACATCTCCCAGACGGCACGCTCCTGTCGATTCCTCCTCTACAACATCAGGAGGATTCGCCCTTTTCTGACCACCTACTCCACCCAGCTGCTCGTCCAGGCCACTGTGCTCTCCCGCTTGGACTACTGTAATGCCCTCCTCGCAGGCCTCTCTGCCTGCACCATTCAGCCGCTGCAGCTCATCCAAAACGCAGCTGCTAGGCTGATCTACAATCTCCCCAAGTTCTCCCGCATCACCCCCCTACTGAGATCCCTCCACTGGCTCCCAATCGCAGCCAGGATCTGTTTCAAGACCCTGACTCTCACCTTTTCTGCTGCAAGAAAGACTGCCCCGACCTACCTCCAGGACCTCATCCTACCCTACGCACCCGCTCGTCAACTTCGCTCTGCTACATCCAGACGCCTCGCTCCACCCACCAACAGAACGAAAGGCCCACGCTCCTCACAGCGACGCTTTTCCATCATCGCCCCCCAGTGGTGGAATGAACTCCCCACCCCCCTGAGAACAACTCCTTTACCCCAACCCTTCAGACGTACGCTGAAGACACACCTCTTCAGACTCTACCTGGACTGATACCTCTCCCTCTTCGACCTTCCTGTCTTGTACTTGTTGCTCACTTACCTAGGTAGTATAGTGGTACTCTATTTTTCCTGTAATTGTATTTGAGATGCAATCCTAGTTCAGATTAGTTGGCTCGCGTCACTGACCTTGCACTCAGCTTCAGCACTATTTGCATTGTATGACCTGTACACATCTTGCTCTTGTGCCTGTTGTTTGCTCACTATTTGCACTTTTGTACGTCGCTTTGGATAAAAGCGTCTGCCAAATGAATAAATGTAAATGTAAATGATCCATCATACTGCTATTTACAAAACATTTTTAGTAAGTCAGAGACTGGTTTCATTTACTTGGAGCCAAAGATACACTCCAATATTTACAACCCTGAAATCATGGGAATAATAGTTACTTGAAGAAAATCTCATTGTCCAGCTATGGCAGGACTACAAAGCCCTTTTCCAGCTCCAACATTGACTGTCCTGCTGACTTCTGCTCAGCCAGCCAATCGTATTAAGGCACATGCGGTAGGTGACATATCTTTACCTTTTTAAAGAGAAGGATGCCAGGAGGCTACAGCAGCAGGGATGGGGGGAAACAAACAAAATGAAAAAAGTGACAAACATGTCTACCTGCTAGTGACCTCCTCATAAACGTGATCGCCCCCGTCAGCTGTGCGCCGATACCTTGAAGGTGATGGTGGCCCAGCACAGAGCAGTGCAGCTGGCCTCCTCATGTAATGGAGAGGGTCCTTTTTTGTTTTAATTTCTCTCTCAGCCTGTTGAGTAGTGCCACAGAGATAAACTTGGTGGAGGAATGAGACGGGAGCGACTCCTGCAACTCCTGGAGCTAACTACATCCCATTGCCGACCCTGGCGGAGAGGGAGGCTGTGCAAATTAATTCTGATTGGCTGGTCAGTGTGCCCTATCAATATTCCATACAGCCATTAAAAAAATAACACTTGGGCAGATAATGATCAACGCCGCACTCCATAACAAGTGCTTTGAAAATGAAACAGACAGGTGGTAACAGATGTGGTGGTACAAAGGAGAGAGATTGGATGTCGAGTGACAAGCCAAATCTGGATCTCTTTTTTCAAACCCACCCCGCACCCTGTGTTTCCTCAGAATGCCCCTCAATGCAAGCTCACACACTGAGGATATGAGGATTGGAGGTTGCTTTAAACACGTAGAACATCTAACAAGCCATCAAACATTCCTGCTGCCTGCTTGGGTTTCAAGGGGACGTTTTCCGATAGTGCCGTTGATTCTTATTTTGTTGGTTGATATGCTTGTGGACCATTGATGAGATGAATCAGGAAGGATGGGTGCATGTGTTTCACTGCATCTGAGTAACACAGCTGCGAGGTCTGCGGATGGGACACCAGCTGTTGTGTGCAGGTTTCATCATTTAATACATAGTGTTAATCTTGTTCTTTACCTACTTTCTTGCAATGGGATCTTATCAAAAGCTTCTTCTAAGATTAACGACATGGTAACATACAGTGAAGGATACAATGAATGACGGGGACAAAGTTGAAGCAATAGGTCTTTATTCATTCAGTTATGTTGCCAGTTCCAACTTATGTGATCTACTGTGGAAGTTATTATTGAATTGTTTTTATTGATTGTCAAAAGGTTCACACAACAATGGATACACAAACAACACACAAACACAAGTGCTCCCTTAAAGAAAAGGAGAAAAAAGGGGAGTGTATGGGATGGGGCCTGGGAGAACAGATTTTAGGGTCAAACTCACACTGAAAGTACTGTAGGAAGGGTTGCCACACCTTAAAAAATGTTTGGGGTGATCCTCGAATTTGAATGGTTTCAACTTTTTTTTTTTTTTTGAACAATATGTTTATTAACAATTTTGTATATATGTATGTACACATATGCATTGTAATATACAATTCAAGAGTTATACAATTGTGCAATTATTTTTTTAACCATAGCACATAATATGGTACATGTGTATTAAACAAAACAAAAATAAGTAAAAGAAAAGAAAAAAACAAACAAACAAACCTTCTCAGCCATGTAAAAAAAAAAGAAAAAAAACAATACAATATTTTATACAAAACAGCAGGTAGTCTTGTCATTCTTCTCATTCTGGCTAATATTAATTTTGCGAGGTTTACATCACAAATATTTATTTCACCTCATCACCATCATCTGTTAGATTTATAGATTTCACAAAAGCATTAAAGGATCCCCACGCTTTCTCAAACAAATCCTGTCTCCCTTTTCGTACATATGCCACTCTCTCTAGAGGAAAAGTTATTAACATTTGCCTCACCCAGTATGCTAAACTTGGTATGCAAGTTTTTTTCCAAAAGAGTGCAATTGATTTTTTAGCGTGCAGGAGACACAAATCTATTATTATACGTTCACTCTTAGTGTACTTATGTTGCTTCGGGTAAATAAAAAAATTAAAAGAACGGGGTTCATTGAAATATTTATTGAAATAATCTTTTCTATTGTTTGTTTGACCTCCCCCCAGAACTTTTTGACCCTAGTACAATCCCACATACAATGAAATAAGGTTCCTTTTGCCTCAGTACATTTTGTACATATGTCCGGAATATTGCTATTGTACTTATTTAACTGATTTAATATATGTTCTCATTAGCCAATTGTACTGTAACAATTTAAATCGGGTATTGATTGATTGAGTGTGGGCTTTGGTGCAAATCAATTCCCAGTCCTCTGATAATATGTCCATTTCTAGATCTTCCCTCCACGCTTTCTGTTTTTTATCTGAGGTCTCAGTTGAACTGGATACGGACAAATTATATAATTCTGATATAGCCCCTTTACTTATACTATTTTTAGACATAATTTTTTCTAAGTTAGATAATGGGGGCCTAGTTAAGACATTGTTTTGGCTAGTTCTAATGAAGCTTCTAAGCTGAAGAAATTTAAAGAAATAATTTTTGTCTATGTCGTACTTACGTTTAATCTCCTCAAAGGACATCATACTATCTGAGTTAGGTAAATATAAGTCTATAATTTTTTCTAGCCCTTTTAATGCCCATTTTCGAAATACAGCATCTGCTTTCCCTGGTGTAAAACGTTGGTTTCCCCAGATGGGACTGTATTGAGATAATACATCAGGTTCCTTAATAAATTTCCTCACTTCAAACCAGATTTTAACCATGTTTTTAACAATAGGATTGGTAGTTCGTTTCATTAAATTTGTTAATGTGTCCGAGTATAAATACAAGGGCAAAGGCAAACTTAAACATTCCGATTCCATTTCTTACCACTGTGGGTCGTCTTTTTTTGCAAAATAGAATTTAATAGACCTTAATTGTACTGCCCAATAGTACAAGGTTACATTTGGACACTTTAAACCCCCCTTGCTGTAAGGTAAATGTAGCAAGGATAATCGAACTCTAGCTCTTTTCTTTCTCCATAAGAATCCTACAAATAACTTTTTAGTTCTTTTAAAAAAATCATCAGGTGGTGGGAGCGGTACATTCTGAAATACATATAGTATCTTCGGGAGAATGGTCATTTTTATATTAATTCTGCCAATCAATGACAAGGGTAGGGGCATCCATCTATTGATTAATTCAGTGATTTTTTCCAGTAAGGATTCATAATTTGACTTAACAATTGAGGCTAAATTGGATGTAATTTCTATTCCCAGATAAGTAAATTGCTCTACCACTTTAAATTGGGAAACTTCTCTAGACGGGTTTTCCTTCTCTTTTTCGTCAAGTAACAAAATGGAGGACTTGGTATTATTAATTGTATATCCCGAGATGTCACTAAATGCTTTTATCAACTCTAACAAAGCAGGAATAGATTTGTTGAGATGCGAGATGAACAGAATTATATCATCTGCATATAGCGCCAGCTTATGTTCTATATGACAGATCTTCATTCCAGCTATTTCTGGGTTTGTTCGTACAGCTATTGCCAATGGCTCAATAGCTAAAGTGAATAATAACAGTGATAAGGGGCATCCCTGCCGACATCCTCTATTGATTGTGATTGGTTGCGATATATTTTTGTTTGTTAGAATTTCTGCTGTAGGGTTTGAATACAGTAATTGAATCCAATTTAAAAATGTATTGCCATAACCGAATCATTTCAAAACATTAAAAAGATAAGGCCACTCCACCTTGTCAAATGTCTTTTCAGCGTCCAAAGAGAGGAGGGCCCCATCCGAGACACTGTGAAAATTTTGAATAACATTCAGGACCCTCCTGACGTTGTGAAATCCTTGCCGTCCTGGAATGAACCCATTTTGATCTCTATGCACTACGCTAGGTAATGTTTGTTGTAATCTCCATGCTAGAATTTTGCACAGAATTTTAAGATCTGAATTCAACAAACTTATAGGTCTCATATTTTCACATCTATCACTGGGTTTTCCAGGTTTTGGCAAAAATGTTATTAATGCACCTGTCATTGATTTTGGCAAACTACCATTGAGAAATGCTTCCAAATACATTTCCATTAGTGGCTTCAATAATTTGGATTTAAATTTCTTGTATAAGTCTATTGGGAGTCCGTCTGGTCCTGGCATTTTACCAGATTTCATGCCATCAATAGCTTTACTTATTTCCTCTTCCTTAAGATCCCTCTCCAACTTTTCCACAAACTCCTTGGAAATAGTAGGAATTTTCAGTTTATCCAAGAAACTATTTTCGAACTTCAGGTCATGTGTTACTTGGGATTCATATAGTTTCTCATAGTATTGTCTGAATTCCTTATTTATTTCAATAGGGTCTGTTATTACATCTCCGTTATTATTTTTAAATAAGGGTATCGTTTTTCTTACTTCTAGCTGTTTGATCTGCCAGGCTAAAAGTTTTCCAGACTTTTCACCTTGATCAAAAAATGTTTAAGTCTGAGCATATCAGAGGCTGCTCTATCTACAGATAGTTTATTATATTCTGCTCTTAAGAGCAATAGTTCTTTTTCTTTTGCCAGGGAACTGTTCCTAAAAACTTGTTTTTGAAGATTTTGTATTTTGAGTTCTAACTGCTCTCTCTTTAAGCGTAATTTCCTAGATTTAGATGAGGTATAAATAATAATGTGTCCCCTTAAAAAAGCTTTAAAGCATCCCATTTAATACCAGCTGTTGTTTGTGTTGTATTGTCACTAAAATAATTATCTATTTCTTTTTCCAAATATTTGATACATTTTTCATCAAACAGCCATTTCTGATTCAAACTCCATCTAGGAGGAACTTTTACTAGGTTTTTATCCACATAAATCAGACAGCATGGTCCATGATCCGATATTAGTATGCTATTGTAATAGCAGTTTTGTATTTTGGAAACTATTGTTTCTGAAACCAAAAAATAGTCAATACGTGAGTATGTTTGAAACGTACTGGAGTGGCAGGAAAAGGCAACTTCGTTAGGTTTCAAATATCTCCAGATATCCACAAGATGTAACTCTTTGATAAAATGATGGATAGTAGTCCTACTTTTATTATGAGTCTGGTCAATACCTGTGGATCTGTCCTTACCTGGGTCAAGTGTACAGTTCCAGTCCCCCGTAATTATATATTCTCCTGAGAGAGACGCAAGTGTAAGAAATAAATTTGTAAAAAATCTGGGATCATCTGAATTTGGCCCGTAAATGTTAACCAGATTTAGGTCTAGGGAAAGTAAAGATCCCTGAATAATCAAATACCTCCCAAATTTATCTCTAATTATATTAGAAACCCGAAAGGGCACTGAATTATGGATAAGAGTCATAACTCCCCTGGCTTGTGACGTAAATGATGCCGCATAAATGCTCCCCTGCCATCTCCTAGCAATTTTTATATTGTCTTCATTTAAAGTGTGAGTCTCTTGTAGAAAAACAATTTTCGAATCTGTGTCTTTCATTTTACTAATCACTTGTTTGATTTTCTTTGTTTTCTGTAAACCTCTACAATTCCAGGAAGTGAACTTAAGTTCTACCTTTTGAGACATTTAAGTCTTTGTACCATAAATTTCCTGCAATAAAGGTATCATATCTGAGAAGACATTTAACCATTAACACAGTCATTGAACTCAGTGAACAAAAACAAGAAAACACCCTCATTTACCCAAATGAATGGGAAACCCCCCCCATCTTATATCGCTTCCAGTTATTTTTATGGACAGATCCTTGGATCAGTCCTCTCAGCCTTCTCTAGCGAGCTTATAATTTCCAAAAAACAAATAGCATTCAACCCGTACTACTCCTTGCTACTTATGCAGTTATAAACGCATCTGCTTAGGATATACTGCAATGCACAAAAGTAAAAATAAATAAATAAATAAATGACTGAGGTTCCAAATTCTTATACTTTCATTTCTTTAAACGTTATCATATTTAAAGAAACCATCAAGTGAGAAACTGGAGTAGAGAATAGTCTGAATGGTCCCATGCTAAAGTGGTAGAAAAAAAAAATCAAATTCTTATAATCTTATACTATTGCCCACCACTCTTATTATGTAACAAGTAAACCACATATCTGCATTAATGTAAACCAATACACTCACATCCCATCTCTGTTTCCACAAACTATTATTTGCTCCTTAAAATAAATGAAAAACCATTAAAAAATAGAGTAAAATAAGGAATAGTGCAAAATTACAACTTTATCTGCCCTCTAAACGCAGACGTCCTTTTTACTACAACAAGTTTAAACTTTAGCATAAATAAGTCAGTTATCAAAGAATATTAACCAAAATCGAGGGCTGTGATCAAATAAACATTCAATAACACAAAGTACTCCATATCCTGTTCCTACATAACCGTTCTTACCATGAAAGCATCTTATCTCTTCTATAGTACTTTTGTTTACTTATCCAGTTTCTTCCTCAATCTTGTTTATGAACTCCTGTGCCTCAGTCGGTCTGTTAAATGTGTGTGTCTGTCCCTTGTAGGTTACCACCAGCTTGGCTGGGGGTATGATGCCGTATCTGAGTCCCAGGTTCCGCAGCTGCTGCCGTATTGGGTCGTACTGCCTTTGTTGCTTATGTACTTCCGTTGCGAGATCGTTGTACATTCGCACGTGCTGGTTCTTGTAGAGGATATCTTTTTTCACCTTAGCCACCTTCATCAGGAGCATTTTCTGCTTATAGTTCTGGAACTTCATTATCAATGTTCTCGGGGCATCTTCGGTAGCTCTTCTTGGTCCGACGTGATGTGCTCTCTCCAGCTGTAATGGGCACCGCAGAGGAGCCAGGTCCAGCGCGTCCGGTAGCCATCCCTCCAGAAACGCACAAGGGTCCGAGCCCTCCTCTCCCTCAGGCATGTTCACCAACCTCACATTATTCAGCCAAGCCCTTGTTTCCATGTCGACAACTTTATCTTCCACAGTTTTGTTTCTTATTTCCAACGTCTGGAGTGCCTCTCTTAACTTAGCATACTCATCTTCCACTGTTGATATGCACGTCTCCGTTTGTGTTATTCTTTCTGTGCAGTCAACCAGCTCTTTCTTTGTTTCTTCAACAACGTTTAGGATATCATCCAACCTAGTCGAAAACTCGGACTTTAAGTTACTTATTGCTGTCAATATTTCTTCTTTAGCACCGACGATCTCGTCACCAGTACAATCCGAAGCCCCCAGGCCAGCGCTAGCCTCCATATTATGGTTAGCTTCTGTGCTAGCTCTGTGCTCCATACTTTGAGTCCCAAATTTAGCTAACTTCGCCTGCGCCGGCATTTTTCCTTTATCCTTGTTCGTTTTACCAGAAATAGGCATCGCCGCGTCTAAGTTATAGTCCACACACTTTTCTAGGAAAGGTTATCATTAAAATCAGATTTTTTTCTCAGGATTGTAGCGGAGCAGAGTTGAGTGTGACTATCTAGCTCGCGGCAATAACCGGAAGTTGGGTTTCAACTTTTCTAGTTTGAGATGTGTCACCACCTCCTCCACCCACTGTGTATGTGCTGGGGGCAGTGCTTTTTTCATTTTTGGAGGATCAGTCTTCTAGCTAAGAGTGTGGAGAAGGCAATAGCTTCTGCCTGAGTTGCAGATACACTATTGTCCACCGGTGGCACCCCAAATAGTGCAGTCAGTGGATTTGGGTTGATCGCCTTATTGCAGGTGTAAGATAAAGTATCAAAGATGGCCTGCCAAAACTGAGTTAGCATGGGACATGCCCAGAACATGTGTCTGAGGGTAGCAGGAGCTTGATGGCATCTAGGACAGCTTGGGTTTATTTCTAAAAAAAATTCTGGCCAGTTTTTCGCGTCACTGACCTTGCGCTCAGCTTCAGCACTATTTGCATTGTATGACCTGTACACATCTTGCTCTTGTGCCTGTTGTTCGCTCACTATTTGCACTTTTGTACGTCGCTTTGGATAAAAACGTCTGCCAAATGAATAAATGTAAATGTAAATGTTTTTCTCTGGAAAGGTATAGTCGGTGCAGTAATTTAAATTGTAATAAACCATGCCTGATGCATACAGCGGAGGAATGTATGCATCAATAACCTTTCAATAGCCACCTGCCAGTCAGTGTGTGATGCCAGAGGGAAGGAGAGGCTACTCTTTGGATGGTATCATACAGTCTAGACACCATGCCTCCAGCTTGGGGATCTAAATATAAGCACTCTTCAATCCAGCTGTTTTTGGGGTGAAGTATATGAGAGAAAATGTGTGTTTTAGCATAATGTCTGACCTGTAAATATCTGAATGTAACCAGCTAATGGCAGCACTTTTTGGACAAGTGTCTCTTTTTGGCCACCGTAGTTTACCGGAAGCGCAAGTCCCCCCTTCTTACAGCTGTTTCTGTTCCTGCAATTAACCTAGCGTTTGCGAGGTTAAAACAAGGAAGACTCGGCTTATTTGGGATACGTTCACTCCACTCCACTCTCTATCTGCAGGAATAGACGGGGACTGCAGAAAGGTTGGTCTTATTTGATGTTTCAGTTTAGTTTAACATTTCTTTGAAATAATATTCATGGTGTATTGTATCTCCAAACAGTTACCGGTTTCCCCCCTTCCATGCTTGCCTTCATAGGCATGCATCAGAAACGTGACAACGGTATTTAAAGTCTTTTCATTGTTTAAATATGTCGATTGCGTACGCTCGTTTTTTTAAAACTATAAATTAATTTTATAGATTGATGCAGCGTACGAGGGCTACGGGTTAGTGCGTGCCTACTTAAATGCTGGAACGGAGGTATGATGCGTCGGCCATTAACTCCTGGTAAAACTGAATATATGGCTTAATTATTAGCCCCATAATTAAGATTATGGCCATCTTACGTTAACCCTGTGCTTGTATTCACAGGTGTCTGCCATTGCTGTTTTGCCTGATTATAAGTTTTGTGTTCGTTTACTTTTTCTTGTATTTGTTTTTCCTTTGTTTCTTTTTTTTTTTTTTTTGCGGTTGTGTGGCCACTCGGCGGCCCCCATGGTGGGCTTTTTCGTATCCGGTAGATGCGATCTTTTTTGTTTTTGCTTGAGTTCATTTTTTTCTGGCTATTGTATTTGCGTTTGTTGTATTTTAGTTGTTTGGTTAATGTTTAGGATATTGCTAATAGAGGTGTTGATTGGGCAATGCTTTAGCTGCTGCTAGCTGTATTTAGGAGACTTTTTTTTTTCCTCCTGGCTCTCAGCTTCCGGGTACTGGCTTGTCACCTTGCTTAAATATTCAGCTTCATAGGTATTAATCATTTTTAACTTTCTCGCTTTTACCAGCAGGAGACAGTTAGCAGCGCCGGTGTTTGGGTTACTGGATGGTGGTTCCCTTCTCCCTGCACTACATGAGGTGAACTAGGTGTAATATTTACGAGCACCCTCACTTTATACTACGGCTTGCTGTGTGTGTGTTTGTGGTGTGTAATCCTAGGTACTGGGACACTTGGAGTGAGTTTGATGAGCTGGCCTCCACCCCTCCAGGTAACTGCATTCATTGGCCCATATTTATACTCTAGTGCATTGGCTTGTTTTTTTATTTATGACAGCCAGTACCCCGGTCTTGCGGTTTCCATTCTTTGCCCTGTCCTTAGCTAAAGTGTTTTTATCCATAGGATCTATTTTTATAATAAAGGCATGTTATTAATGACATATTCTTCTCTCAGATTTCTTGTCATTTGTTTAATAAAATTGCCCAGTCAGCTGGAATACACGTCTCTGTCTCATTCTTATACAGCTTGTCTGCGTTCTGGGGAGCCTCTCCACTTGAATTGATGGTTACAAATCTTAGGGTGTAAGTCCTTAGGTGGCGTAGTTTGGCCTGGTGTCTTGTTATATATTATTCTCGTAGTGTTCGGCCACATAAAGAAGTCAGCCCGTAGGATATCGTATTCTTCTTGTAGCTGATTAAAGGAAACAAAGCTATTATCCTTGAAAAAAATCAGATAAACATTTCGCTCCCTTTCTGGACCAACTCTGGAATGTTGGATCAATAAGTGAAAGAGGGAAAAGGGGGTTGGCAGCAATGGGTGTCATAAGCAGGGTGTTTTTACAGTTAAAATGTGACCTAAACTGGGCCCATATCCTGAGTGAACCAGCTACTATTTAATTAATAGTGTGATACTGTTTTTTAGGGAGACACGAGAACACAAAAGGGAGGTGAGAGACACTGGAGAGCTGCAGTATTGTTCCATGGGAGACCAGGACGGAAAACTGTCCTCATGTAGATCTGCTACCCAAAATATTAACTTGTGGATATAAGATGCCCAATAATAAAACATGTAATTTGGAAGCCCTAACCCTCCCTCCTCCTTCCGTTTTTCTAAATACTCTTTTCTGAATCGGGGTATGTTCTTGTTCCATATAAATGTAGATGTATGTTTATTAAGCTCCTTAAAATGATCTGGGGATAAAGATAGGTATAGTCTGAAATAGAAACGGGAATCTTGGCATGATGGTCTGTGATAACCTGACTTTGATTTTAATGATGAGGCTGTCCGGGATGCATATTAACCGTTTAATCAAAACTTAAGCCATCATAACGTGACAACTATCTCTTAGGTTTTAACTCTGCATGGATTTAACAGGTAAGTAGTGCCTATAACTTCAGGTCATACCTCCACGTGTGGCGTGGAGTGTAGGGGTGGAGCCGAATCCCAATATGGTGTTCGGCAAAGCACAAATAGTGGGTTTTTACGAATATTTATTTCGTACAAACATTTTAAAAATTGTTTTTGGTAAGAACAAAAAAAAAACATGTCAAATAGCTGGTGTTCCTCATAACTGAGTGCGGTGGGTATTTGTGGTCCACCTGCTTGCGCTGGCATGACAGGAAAACAATAGGAGAGTGGAGGGGAGAGAGAGCACAGACTGAAAACGAGCAGCGGAGCCTGATTAAAATATAGCAAAACCTAGTACATTGCTACGCTACTATTTTGTTTTGATTAGGGTTTTTTTTTTTTTTTTACCTCAACTGGTTTGCTGAGGTAGTTTATTATAACGTTACTTGTCTTTCGTTTTCCTGTTGGACCTGCAATATGTGAAGCATTGTTTTACCGGGAGGAGGAGATTAGCCTACGTTAACTCTGGCAGTGTAGTTACTAGTTCACTCACACGCTGTGCTCACTGCTCAGTCAGCCTGTGTGTCACACGGTTGCAGATATCACACTGGAGAAATAGAGCGCCATTTATAGCCATTCTAGTAAAGTTCTTGTACCACTACTTCATCTTAGAATATGCAGACACAGCGGAGCTTGTTTGACTGAGAGGAGATTAGGATAGCGTTTGCCTGTTAGCCCTGTAACTTAGCCTAGATTGTTGGCAGTGTAGAAGTAGATCTACCTTTTATGTGATTGTTTCGAATTGCATCTACACTTGACAAGGATTGAGATATTTGTGTGGACAGTACAAGGGAGGAAAGGGGAGAATATTTAAAAGTATGACAGGGGGGTGGGGTAGCCACCTACCAACCCACAAGCAAACCATGCAGTGGCGGGACCTCACCACCGAGTGCCTAGCCTCCCCCCCAGGAGAACCTCAGCACCTACAAGGGAAAGAAAAAAAATCAAAAACAGATCCAACACAAAAGAATACAACTCAAGCAAAAACTCAAAAAAAAAAAAAACAAAAACAAAAAACAATCAGCTCACAGCTTCGTGTTTGTGGGAGTTGCCATTTCATAAGCTCAAGAATGTTGTTGGGGGCATGCACACAAAGTAGGACCCAGCTAGCCAAAGTAATTAGCGTTACCCCTTTTTAGGGACCGACAATTGCAATTGCCGGTACCCAAATAATAGTTGGGCCAACGAAAGAGTTTCCCCCGCACACACACTACGACACGGAGGAGATGAGCTGACGGACACACCAGCCCAATTGGGCTTAACCAATAAACAAAACAAACACACAAGCGACCCCGCAGGCACGTATGCGGAAACGGAAAAAATACTAACAAACAAGGAAAACGAAAGTAAACCAACCAAACTGCAAAGGCAATTGGTTTAAAAGACGAGCAGCCTAATAGCCATGGACATAAAAACGGGAAAGTTTCAGGGCATACAACTAACGGAAAGGCAAAGCAGCAGCGGCGGTCTTCCTGTTAAGGCAACAGTATTATTTACCACTAAGGTAAAAACGGGACATGCCGAACAACTCATGATACTGCTGCTATCACAACTACACGTTAAGATGCCACAAGCTAACAAAGTTATATTATTGTACCTGCCCAGTATGAGACTTGGCTGCTCCTATGTAGGGAGGCAGTGGACCGGAGGGAGAAGAGAAACAGCCACAACCCTGCTCCGACCCAGCAGGAAACGCTGATGCCAGCGACCACCTGTTAAGCGCATTACATTGATTACCACGGAAGTAATGGGAGCTTACCCACAACACACAATCAACAAAGTCATGAACCTACCTCAAATCAGGAATACTATGGCACACGGAAGCATGAGGTGTGCAGAGGAGCAGCTCAGCTCTGTGCATCTTACCTGGCCTATGTATACCCGTTTTGTGTGACAAGTTAATTGTTTCCACGGCTAACTTCCGCAGCAGCATAGCAGGGGGCGTGACCGCAAACAAGCACTACGGTGGATGCAATTGCCATTCCATTCTGCCGGTTACATTTGCATAGCCTGTTAGGCTACTTTTTGCTGACAGCAAGATCTATAGTTAGCTCCATTGTTAGCTCCGTTGTCTACTAGTTAAGTTACCTCCATTTCAAAGGTGTTTATGGTTATACATGTTTATTGCTGGGTTTATGAAAACCATAAACCAATATTACATTTAAGTGTTCATAATTATTATAATAGTTTATTGAAGGACACTTATATTAACACTTTAATATCCTAAAATTAGAAGTGTAATAAATACAAAAACAGGATTGTTATGCCTATTTCCACTTTTACTCAAATACAAATACAAATAATTTTGCTGCCTCAACAAATACAGATACAAATACAAATACTGGGCTCTCTGCACATCCCTAGTGGAGTGGTACTGCAGGTAAGTATTTTAACAGGATATCACAGGTCATTTTTACCAAGTTGATTCTGCCTGCTAATGACAGAGGAAGTGTTGACCACCATGACATGTTTTCCTTAGCTCTATTAAGTGCTACTTTGAACTTGCTCATAAATAAATCAGAGTATTTATAGGTTACAGCTAAACAGGTGAATTGATCAAGGACTGTGTTAGTTATGAACCAAACCGGGAATTAACTTGGCCTTGAGAGGGAAATGGAATGATATTAGAATTACTAATGAATGAAATTCCCCACTGCATTATTGCTGTATTGCACCAAACTGCTTGACAAGCGCTTTTTGACTAAAGCAAGAGAAATGATTAATGTATACTTAGGAACATTAATATTAGCGATCATGGAAATCAAAACCTTTTATGAATATGAGTTTCTGTAGTTAATTACTTAATTGCTCTCATAGTTCCGTGAGCTGAATTTTCAGAGGAGCCGGGATAGGTTATGCAGTCTTGACCTAAATGATTGCAGTATTGAATTTGCAGTAGTGAAATTTAATTGGAACAAATGGAACACGGAAATGCTCCGGAATCAAACTGAATGAACGCATCTGTTGGTGGAGATGTGGTGTGACTCTAGGTGCACTGCAAACCCGAGGCTTGTCTGAAATGCAGTGGAATGTGACCCTAAATCACTCAGCCTCATCTGCAGTGCACCAGCCTGGAGCGTGCCAGCCTGCTCTTTACTGCCCTTCTGGCATTTCATTATTTATCCCACAATATCAGCCCACAGTGTGCTCTGATCCCCCCTGTAAAAAGATTAGGAAGGACATGCTGCCACTCCAAAAGCAGAGAGGGAAGGCCTTCAGGGAAGGAGCTGGGAATTACATCCATTAAAAAGTGTAATTAGAAAGGTTCATGAGGAGTTCATGAGCAATGTAACAGGCTTGGCTTGGCTAACTTGTGGATCCTCTGTCTATGATGAACATGAATAAAAAGCCCCAGCTATATGTTCCAGGTACTGTGGTACGCCAACAGATTCGTTACAGTGTCTGGAACAGTAGGTTATTCCTACCTAGAAATAAGAAATTAAGAATTATATGCAATTTTTCAGACACTTTTATGTCAGAATCCACTTATGAGATGCACTTGATTGTGTCACAGGATTATAACCTGTCCTTCATAGAGCAATATACTGTAGCATGAGTGACAGGGAGCTGCAGGTGTTCCTGTTCTATAGCATCCAAGAAAACCCACTAATTGCAATTCTGTAATACAATTCTTTTCTTGCTGGCCTCCCTGCAAACATCTCCAGCAGAAGCCAGTACAGATGACAAAAATCCATCTCTGTAGCTATCTGGCTATTTGAACTGTGACCTAATTCAAGACCAGTGCACAGAAGTGAACGATACAACCAAAAGAGTGTGCTCAGTGTTCCACAAGGCAATTTTCTTTAATCATACCAAATCCACATGTCACACAAGATCTGCATTTAGAGTTACACAGCATACATGGTATGTAAATGTAAATGAAGTCAAATGACAGAAACAGGTTGAAAGGAATATTTGTAATTTCCCATCTCCTTTACTCCCATGCACATTTTGTGGTGTAATGATCACTGGATAGCTGCAAGATAAAATTAATCATCAGATCAACCCTGATTAATTCTGTATTTAGACACGAATAAAGTACATTGTCCCAGCTGGGGCCATTTCAGCTGAGCCTTGACTTAATGAGTGTGTGCTTACTGTTAAAGAAGATACCCACACTCCTCATCCCCTCTCTCCAGACCCCCACACAGTTGTCATGGGGACACAATTTATTACAGAAAAAAATACATATTTAATGAACGTGGCTTCTTGTTTCATTAACTTTTGCCTTAATCCTTCTTATTCTTCTCTCTGATGACAAGTCAAACACTACTTTTCATTAATACCCACGCCTGCCTAACAACCATGACAGACTCTTTTTGCAGTTGGTTTTCGCTTTTCTGCTCTGTTTAATTTGGGGCTTAAATGACTTAGTGCAGCATGCTAGTGCCTCAACAAAGGCCTTTGTGTGTGCAAGCATATCATTTGGATTGACAACAGGAGCACAGCAAATGCAATGTGTTCTAGTCAGCCCCCTATAAATAATATTTAATCCTGAGCTCTGTGGGGGAAAATCTGTTGTGGCTTCTGATTGCCTTCTCCACTGTTTCCTCCCTGGGAACATCTCAATGTGCCCCATGACCTGCAGTGTTGATGGGTCTGTTTCTGGTAAAAATGAAACTGGGGCAATTTGGGTTGCCTGCAGAGTGATATGGGAATCTGGTGGGAATGAACCCCTCCCAGTGGGCACCAGGAACCTTATTGCATTCTGCTATACAAAGCTACCCTGCCATTGGCTGATGATGGCTCTTAGCACCTCAATCATGGGCTGACGCTCACAGATCCCCTCTTTGTAAAGTGGCTGCCTTTCCATTTCATGAGAATCAGATGACCAACCCCCATCTTCCCTCTCACTTCCAAAAAGTAACTAACTGTGCAAAAGCTTATGAGAAGGGGGCCTCTGGCTTAAGCCCCAGGCATGCTGGTGAAGGACAGGTTAGCTAAGGAATAGCTGCTGTGGATTAAATGCAAGCAGCAGGAAAAGCAGGAGCTTCAATGCACCATGGGGAGGACCAACTGAGAGGCGCGGGAGATGAAGAGCCACACATGTGTAGGGCTGCAGTTCTATGACAACCACGGGGATTGGAAGCAAACTGAGGACATGGGAAGAAGGCTGCTGCACCACTGCCAGAACACAGACACAACCTCTAACCTGACCACCATATTAACTCCCCGTCAAGACAGAAGGAAAAACTGCTGTGGAATGAATGAAGCTAATTAAGGAAGAGAAATGCCATCACAGCCAGAAACGGGAGTACAGTATAAGGTTGGCCTTCACTTTGACAAAAGGTGCAGATATTTCCCCCCTCTGCACACTCATAGTTTTCCCTTTTATGCAGCTGGTTGGCAGCAGCCCCTCATACCAATCACTTCCTGCATGCCTTTCCCCTGCTCTCATTTCCGCTTGGGCCCGTCTGGCTTTGGATGGACATTTCTGTTGTTGGTGGGCGTGTGGCATGCCTGCCTCCATCGAGGAGGGATCAATCTTTCATTATCCGTTACGCCACGAATGAAACACAAAGGCCATGCGGGATGCACCGCGTGCTGCCGGCCTTCACCCAGGAATACCCAAGTCCCGGATGCGGCCGCTGCATTCCCTTTCTCACTCTCCCTGTGGCACCTTCCACCTTCTGCCTTCCCCTGCTGGTTACCCCCAACTCCCGACCACTTAACCTGCACCTGAGCACTCGCCTGTTCTGTGGCCAAGTGCATATATGTCCTCAGGACCCCAAGCCAAACTTGCCACCATACCGTGAGAATTAATCACTGTTACCTGCTGTGTGCACATCTCCATTAATCTTTCCTGTCACTGAGTCCAACAATCAAGGTTGAGGATTCACTGATTTGTGTCCTGCAGCTTTTGGGTGAGCTGATGCACTGTACCCACTCTCCCAGCATCCCTCCCTGTTCTGACCTTTCACATAACAGTAAATGCCAATATTTCCTCACCTGCAGTCTGTAGGAAATAAGGGAAAATAAAAGCGTGGTGCTTTTATCCATTATTGTTTGATTCTTATTCCTCTATATATATCAGCTGGGGAAAGCCGATTTACCTGGCATTTCAAACAGAGCCCAGCCTCCTATTTTGGGTGCAGTAATAAAATAAATGCCAGCCTTGATGCTAGCACACACACTACCCCCTCCCCCCCATCCACCCCCTGCACTGATTATGGTGTTACACAGCACTTCTGTGGAACTTAATAATCACTTTCTCTCCATATGCATCTGGCTGGTACCTCATTGTCTGCTCAGTCCTACATGTTCCTTGTACTGTATTTTGTATGATAATCTGTATTTATTAATGTCCTCTTTGTAAGCAGTGTTGATGAAAAACTAAAGACTGATTTATAAAGATTTTTCAGAGAGATAAATAGGATTATTTATCCTGCTCTACAGGATAAGTACTGAATTTTATGTGTATTCATATTGCAGACATTTTTATACAGGGTGACACACAAAGTAGAGGTACATATGTATAAGAGTACATATAAAAGGCTGTTTGAACAGAGGTGCACACAGAAAATGTCACGGCATGAGCCATATGTATCAATCTTTGTGTACAACTTGCTATAGGACCATGCGTACGCACAATCTCACGATTTGTGTACGGAGGTTTTTCATCAGAGCTATCAAACAACATGTACGCCTGATTGATCATAAATCTGAGTGTAAATCAAATCAGCGTGAGATTATGTGTACATGAACACGCTTAACGACATGCCTTTAATTCATCGAATTAGCATATTAAAGATCCCAGGTAAATCTGAGTGATATACAGAGATTGATGTTGAGGATCAATGGCAGGACGTAAGAAAAGAAATTATTCAGACACGGAGATAGAGGTGATGGTTGATGAGGTGGAGAGGAGAAAAAATGTCCTTTTTGGAGGCCAGAGTAGCAGCATTTCAAATCGACGGAAAAATGTGGAGTGGCTCAAATTGGTGACTGCTATGAATGCAGTTTCACCAGAGATGCGTACAGTGGAGGAGAAGAAAAAGAAGTGGTCGGATTTTAAACCTGAGTGCCCTCGCAATATTTAGGGAATCGGAGCACTCAGAATGTAGGTCTACAAGACGCAAAATAATGAGAGATGACTGCTAAAATCAACAAAATAATAGGCAAAAGTGTCAGGGTCATTAAGTAAAAAAAAAAAAAAAAGATAATCAGATTGTTTTGTCTGTCTTTCTGCTCATGCCATGCAGCTCTCTCGCTCTCTCTCTCGTTGACCGAAACTTTACTTCCCTGTGTCGTTTCCAACGAGTATTCCAACGTTTCCAATATTTTTCTTGTTTGTGCTATTTTTCTATAGGGTACATAAAACTTAAACTGGGGAGGGGGGGGCAGAAAATACAACTGAGGGGGCAAAGCCCCCTCTTGCCCCCTCGTGGCGCTGGGTGCAGACACACTGGTCCTGTGTGCGCTTATTTGTTTTTTGGCCTCCTTTTAATACTGGCTTCACCACTGCTGTGAAATAAATGTATTATTTGATTTTGAAACAGTAGTCTTTTGTTGTTGTTATTTACCCTTTCAGAGGCTATTGCATAGTTAAATCAATGAATTTCATTAAACCTACCACCAGACCAATTTTAGGTGGTGACCTGGCAATCTGCCCCAAATATTCCTATTTCATGTAATGGTCATGATGCACATGGAAAAGGTAAGGTAGGGAATTGTTCGCATCTAGTCAAAATGCCGCTATATTGCCACCCGCAGGATGAAAAAAAAATGCAGAAATAGGCAATAGCAGGATGATAATCTACTGTTTTACTATATAAAAAGATTTGCCCCCTCACCATTTTTAACTGCCCCCTCAGTCACTTCATCCTGGCACCGGCGTGATAACACTCATCAATGATTGACACTAGACCCATTTACTTGCATCATTGTTAGTTCCTCTTGGTGTTGCCAATCTGCAAATTACAAATTTTGTGTGTATGCCACCTCAAGACCATGCGCAGAGGTACGCATGTTTTCCCGGGAAGTATCTTTTCATAAATACCGTTTTATGTGTAGAAAAGTGCTCAGCACGATTTTAGTGTGTACGCACCATTGATACATGTGGCCCCACATTTAAACAAAAGCATCAATGCCACAGCACTCTAGTAACCACTGACACAGTGCTACCATAACCACTGACACAGAACTCTAGAAACCCCTGACACATCTACTATAACCACTGACATAGAGCACCAGTAACCACTGACACAGAGCTACAATAATTACTGGCACAGTGCTACCATAACCACTGACACAGGGCTCCAGTAACCACTGACACAGAGCTACCATAATTACTGGCACAGTGCTACCATAACCACTGACACAGGGCTCCAGTAACCACTGACAAAGAACTACCATAATTACTGGCACAGTGCTACAATAACCACTGACACAGGGCTCCAGTAACCACTGACAAAGAGGTACCATAATTACTGGCACAGTGCTACAATGACCACTGACACAGGGCTCCAGTAACCACTTACACAGAGCTACCATAATTACTGATACAGTGCTACCACAACCACTAATGTATGGCTCCAGTAACCACTCAAACAGTCCTAACTCTCTTTCTTCTATTCTCTCTCTCTCTCTCTCTCTCTCTCTCTCTCTCTCTCTCTTCTGTTCTTATCTTACTAGATCTATCAGCTGCCTTTGACACTGTGAATCACCAGAACCTCCTGTCTGAGCTGCAGGCCCTGGGAATCACTGGAATGGCCCTGGTATGGTTCTGGAATGGGTCTCCTGGCAGGGCTCCACCTTGTCGCTCCGGTTCCTGAAGACAGATGTTCCACAGGGATCAGTGCTGGGACCACTCTTGTTCTCTCTCTATACCAGAACAATTGGAGAGGTCATAACAGCACATGGCATGCCATATTATTCATATGCAGATGATACACACCTGTTCATTTCCTTCCCTGAGGTGGACATCACTCCTCAACTATCAGCATGCCTCACTGATATCTTGGGTTGGATGAAAAAGCAACAGCTCAGACTGAACATTGACAAGACTAAGATACTCTATGTCCCAGTAAATATGTCTCCCCCGAGGAACCTCTTAATTTGCATTGACAATGCAAAGGTAATGGCAACTACAGCTGCCAAAAACCTAGGGGTAACCTTGGACAGCAATCTGTTTTTCAAGGAGCATTTTGCAGCCACAACCAGGATGTGCAGATTCCTTTTCTTCAACATTAGAAAGATCAGACCATACCCTTCCAAATACACAGCTTAAGTTGTGATCCAGGCTCTTATCCTGTCACATCTGGACTACTGCAACTCACTGCTTGCCGGCCTCCTGGCATATGTCAGCTGACTGCTGCAGGTCATCCAGAACACAGCAGCCTGACTGATGTTCAACCTTGTGACACCTCTCTTTGAGTCCCTCCACTGGCTACCGGTTGCAGCAAGGATCAGGTTCAAGACCTTGTTACTAACCTTTAAGGGACTTAACAGATCAGCCCCCCAATACATACAGGACATGATCAAGGCTTACAAATCAGCAAGAGTGCTGCGCTCTGCTACCTCGGGTTGCTTCTGTGTCCTGAAATACAAGGGCAACATCTCTCGGACCCGCCTCTTCTCAGTACTGGCTCCACACTGGTGGAATAAGCTTCCTGCTGAGATTCGTAGAACAGACTCCCTGAGTGCCTTTGAGAGAAAGCTGAAAACTCATCTCTTCAAGCTTTATCTCTAGTCTACTTTCCTCTCTATCCTATCAGTTAATAGGAATTACATGAAATGAAATAAAGAATAACACTAAAGTATTGCAATAATCACAATGTCAGTAGTGTAACTACCATGTCAATAAATACGTAGTTGAATACCCCTGAAGTGCTATACAAAAAAGCAAGACTTAAGTTCTATTGCATTTAGTCAAGGAGCTGTACATAGCTGGAGTGGACCATCCCCCAATCCCTTAGTTGAAGCTTATGACAGGTAATACAGCTCTTTCAGATCTTTGCCAATGTGAGTGTAGCAGTGTGATGGATATTAAAGTTGCTTTTAAGGATCACTGTTTGGTGCTGTGTGAAGCACACAGATGGGAAGTATCCCTGCTCTTGTTGGCTGTATTTAGGCTATATGTACAGACTATACTGATGTATACATGTAAATGCCTTGAGGATAAGGAATGTTTTTCAGCTTGATGATTAATTTCTGTATTACTGGTTGTTCCATGTATGTTATCGTTGCCCTTATATGCATTTCATGTGTAACACTGTGATAGGCTTGAAATTCTGGATAAAGGCACCAGACAAATATATTATTAATTATAACAATAAATAATAGTGAGTCCCATCAAATCCACTCAGGATCTGGCTACCTGTGTCTCTGTGATCAAATATGAACAGAAACTCGGTCAACACAGAACTCCAATCTTCTTGTCATCAGTACATAATGTGTGCATTAAAAAATAAAGTACAGGAATACTGTGTGCCACTCATTAACACGTTTAACTTAAATTAAGCCCAAGGGTCTGGAGACCTTACACCTGCCGTGTGATGCTTCACTAGTGTTTCTGTATCCTTGGACTGGGAAAACGTGCTCTCCTGGGTCCATTTCTGAAAGGTCACACCATTCACAGTGTTGGAAGTGTTGGAGATATTTCACACCACAAGATGAGCATAACTACAATGTGGCGGAATGGCCACAGGATAATACAGAGGCAGGTGCATTGTCCTGTGATCTGGAAAGTGTGGGACAAGCACTGATGATCCATGTAAGGCCCCACCCCCAACATTGGATATAACAAACCCAAGTGTTGTTGCATAAAAAACAAAAAGCTTTGTGTCTTGATTATGTGATGCTTAACTGGTATTTTGGTTATTGTAGTTCAGAAAAATAGACTACAATCATTCTGGCACAAATTGCACAACACGGCGTAGCCTGTGAAGTGGATGCTGGGTGCAGTGATTATAAAACAATTAGATAAGACTGCAGGATGACCCTAGTTATTGACAATTAAAAAATGTGGAAAATATGTGAAAATAATGGGTGAAAACAGCTGCCCAATAGAGTCTAAATCGACCAAAATTTCCACCTCAGTTAAAAAAAAAAAAACACAAAAAAGTACAAAACCACAAGAGACATGCAAATATGATGTTTTGACATAGAGCCCTGGGTAGTGCTGTGATCTACAAAACACTGTTTAGATCACAGGAAAGCTAAACAAAGCCAAGGAGTGCATTAAGGGTAATTAGTCTGTGATGATAACTAAGCTTTGTTGTTTCCTTGGTTTCCGCTTTGCTGGTGGCAGTTCAGAAACTGGAAGCCGTGCTGACAAACTTTGCACAATGTATAACCAGGAACCTGTAATTAAATCCATCAGCTATTATGCCTGGCACCAGAACAGATCTTGGACACATGCCACAGGTGGTCCTTCTCCTGGAGCTGAATGGCCCTTTCTTCAGAGCAAGGTTGGTCATGAGTGAATGGCTGAAAGTTGGTGGGGTGTTCCACAGTGACCACAGTGGTGCTTTTCCCTTAACTGAACAGGGAAATGTGTGGGATTTTTAATACTTGCATATCCTGATTTGATTTGTCGTCACAGAAGCGTGTTAAAATATAGAAAATAAAGAAAATGTAAAACCCTCACTCAAGTGGCAAGTGCCATAGTTTTAACTGAATCCAGCTGACTAAGATTTGCAACATTACTCTGGGGATAGTTTTGTCAGTACAATTATAAACAAGATGAATGACATAACAGTGGTCTGACTTTAGACAGAGGGGAATTTCACAAGACCTTCATTTAGCATGCATAAAACCTTTCTGAGCAAGGCATTGCCACTTTGCAAAGCATTTATAAGCTTTTTTTTGGTTTCTATGATGGCCATCACTGAGCATGGTTTGAGACTAGAGTCACCTGTGAAAATTAAGTAGCAAATGCACTTCTAACTGTGCTCCAAAAAGGTACCACTGTTAACAGTGTCAAGTAGGTCAGTATTTCGACCCTTCAGACGTTTTGATGCAAAACCAGGAAGGGTTGAAACAATCCCCTGTGGTATAAACTTATCTTTTTGGACCATCGTCAGTAAAATGCACACTTTTTTTCCTCTCTCACCTTAAAAATCAACCCACTGCATCTGCGTATCTTTGTCATGGCTGCAAAGCTCTTATTGCATTTCGGTACTCCATACATGTCCTTTGAAATGTTTTGGTCAAGCCTCTTGTGGTCAGGCTGGGTAAGTCTTCCCTTAATCTTCTCACTCTCTGAGCACTGTAGTTCAATTTCAATTGGTGGAGAGACCTCAAGTTGAGAGGGTGATCTTGCCAAGTGGTCTGTTTGAGAAGTGGTCACAAAAGGGATGCTGTAAGATGCCATTTTTGTAAGCAAATGAGGACAAGATAACAAGATGACAATGATAACAATCAGAGGGGGAAATCTCTCGCACTCGCAAATATCTAGCACTGTGTGGCTGTGGAGTCATTTTCTGACTTATTATCTTAATGTTGCCATTAGAGAACCCTGCTGTGATGCTGCTGTGAGGGTTTATTTAACATCTTCTCCAGAGAAGACAGGAACCAAAGTCTCTAACTTGTGTGCCTCTCTTGGGACAGTATTTATAGATGCAAACTAATGTGTCCTTGGGGGGGAAGGGGGGAGGTGGGGTACAGTAGCATCTGGCTCCAGACTGGCCTAATAAAAATGGCTACTTAGTCCCTGTGGATCAATTTGGCCTTCTCCTTGACAGAATGAGAGCAATCAAAAACAAGGGAAAAAAGGGGGGAAAAAAACACTCCACCAACACATAAAGGGAACAGCTCGTTCTGCATAAACACCAGGCCTCAAATCAAATCACCACCTCAGGAAACAGGTTCTGCAGAGATCTCCTGGTGTACGGTCTGCTATCACACCGACTGTGGCAGATACCCCTGCTGCTCATGTAATGTTTTCAGCAGCCTGTGAGAATGAGCCAGCCCCTCTCCTGGTCTCTTTCTATCTCTCTCTTTCCATCTCCCTCCCTCTACATTTGACTCTGCTTCTCTCTCTCCCTCCCTCTCATTCTGTTTTCTAGCTGTGTGGGTGGGAAGGGATTAGATGAACAGAGGATTTGCAGCATCCAATGAAATCACATATTAACATCACACCTGCCGTGTGATGCTTCACTAGTGTTTCTGTATCCTTGGACTGGGAAAACGTGCTCTCCTGGGTCCATTTCTGAAAGGTCACACCATTCACAGTGTTGGAAGTGTTGGAGATATTTCACACCACAAGATGAGCATAACTACAATGTGGCGGAATGGCCACAGGATAATACAGAGGCAGGTGCATTGTCCTGTGATCTGGAAAGTGTGGGACAAGCACTGATGATCCATGTAAGGCCCCACCCCCAACATTGGATATAACAAACCCAAGTGTTGTTGCATAAAAAACAAAAAGCTTTGTGTCTTGATTATGTGATGCTTAACTGGTATTTTGGTTATTGTAGTTCAGAAAAATAGACTACAATCATTCTGGCACAAATTGCACAACACGGCGTAGCCTGTGAAGTGGATGCTGGGTGCAGTGATTATAAAACAATTAGATAAGACTGCAGGATGACCCTAGTTATTGACAATTAAAAAATGTGGAAAATATGTGAAAATAATGGGTGAAAACAGCTGCCCAATAGAGTCTAAATCGACCAAAATTTCCACCTCAGTTAAAAAAAAAAAAAACACAAAAAGTACAAAACCACAAGAGACATGCAAATATGATGTTTTGACATAGAGCCCTGGGTAGTGCTGTGATCTACAAAACACTGTTTAGATCACAGGAAAGCTAAACAAAGCCAAGGATTGCATTAAGGGTAGGATTAGATGAACAGAGGATTTGCAGCATCCAATGAAATCATATATTAAGCAAATAATGTTTCACTTGGGTTTCCTTGTGCCTCTTGTTCATACCTCTCAAACCCTCAAACTACCTGTAGTGTATTGCAACAAACAGGAACAGTGGGACCCTCTGCACATACATGCATACCTTGACATGCATGAGTGTAGATGTTCATTGATGGAAATTATCACAAGACACGGTGGTTTGTATATAGATTAGATCAATCTGTTTTATTAATTCTTTTTTCAACCTGTGTCACCGCACCCATCACATAGGCAGAATTTCTACTGTCTGACACAGGCTCTTTGTGCCACGTTATTCCTCACGCCTGCATGCTGCTGCTGCAGTCCCTCCTCTTTCTGACACCCCTTACCACTTCATGCCACTCTGACACTCCCCCGTTACGACCTGTCCCTCCGTTCTGTCTGCTCCCTGCCACGTTAAACATGGAGAAAGACATTGACAGCCGGTGACCTTCACTTGCACTCCGCTCCGGGCCCTGATCCCAAGCGACGTTGCCCTAATGAGTTTAAATGCCACTGCTGTTTCATTGTCTGTGTCTGCAATGCGTGGTATGGGGTGGAGGTTGAGGCAAAGGTGGTGGTGGAGGCAGTGCTGGCGTCTGGGCAGCTCTGAGGAGAGTGTCGAATCATGCCATTGAGGCGCAGTTCTGACCTTAACTCTCCAGCTGCACTCCCTCTGTTTCAGAAGGTCAACACATTTATCAAGACTATAAATCAGTTTCATAATTGAATTGCGTAACTATGCACAAATTGGTAATTCTACCAAGGTTTTCCATACCAGCTCATTTTAATAATAAAGATTAATAAAAGCAATAATAACAACAACAGCACACATGTGCATAACATTATAGAGTAATTAATAAAATGTGGTATAAATAAAAATCATTCATTTTATTCTGTTTATTATAACTAACCCAGTCCATCTGGCTGAAATCATATGTTACTTTCAGCTAATCAGTCTTAGCTGTGTCCATGTTTATGTCATGCCCTCCCAACAAGCCTAGTTATTGTATTTGTGTAGAAACTCTCAAATGGAAAATTGGTATCAAACTATTATTTTTTAAAAAGAAAATCATAATCATTCAAAAATGCAATGCCTTTGACTACCATTAAGAGGAAAGCTTTTAGATCATAATGAATTGAATGTAAAGCCTCATAACAATCTACAACATTAGATGAACTCATAGCAGGGTTTATGTGGTACGAAACAATGTCCCACTGGAGCAATGTTAAGTTAACTTGTGTCTTAGTAACCTTAGTGACCAACAAAGGTCTGTTACCTTACACTGATATGCAGTCAAACCTCAAGCTCAGAGCTGATGACATAAAAAAAAACTGATGACGCTGCACAAATATTTTTGATAAGGTATTTTTACACAGATAAAGCCATTGAGCATCACATTAGACTGCACTGGAAAGGGTTCCACTAGATGGCCTCGTAGTGCTTCAGGAATCCAGGCCTGTGCCACTAGGCAAATGATAAATAGGTGTGTGAAAAAAGGAAAAAAAAAAAATCAACCTCCCATGGTCTCCTCTGTAAATGCAAGCCACTGTAATTGGCAGTGAAAGAACAATCTGATATTTTCCTCCCAGTGGGTAACAAGATTTAAATATCAATTGTGGAAAAACCCACAAAATTGGATGGAGTGCATGTGCAGCCCTTAGCTGGCCCCTGTGCAAGGTTCCAGATTATTTTTTTCCGGCTCTAATAAGAGACTGGACATTTTTCACAATAGGGTGTGATCGGCTTGCATGGCATGGTGCCTGCTCTACAGTGCAACAGGGTCTTCTGAAGGTTCTGAGGATTCCATTTAGCCAGGAACCCAGTGCCAGCACTGGGTCCTGCACTGCCCCCTATTGTTGGGTGGCCAAGAGATCCACTAAACTCCTTACACTGGTGACCACAAGATCCACTAGCTTCCTTACATTGCCTACCAGGAAATCCGCTAGCTTCCTTACATTGTCAACCAAGAGATCTGCTAACTTTCTTAAAGTGACCAGGAAATCTTCTAACCTCATTACACTGACATGGAGACTGTCTTAAAACCTTACACGGGCAAAAAACATATCTGGTAAAAATATTACACAGGAGATCTGATAGCTTCTACACTGGCTAAGAGATTCACTTACACTGTAAGTAACTTACACTGACGTTCAGGGCATTGTCACTTCAGCTGTTTTATAAAATATAAAGACTGACATGCATTGTGGGCCAGAATTCAAAGACACATGATCATAACAGTTCAGAGAGGAGAAGAATGTGGGGCCAGGAAAAGGAGCCAGACAATTGCAGCAAAGCCTCACAAACCTGGCCTAGCAGGACAGTAGCAGGAGGTCCATGACAGTCTGTCATGTAATGACCTGAATGTGGCCACACAGGCAGAGAAGTATCTTCTGACAGTATTATCTACTGTGTGTGTGTGTGTGTGTGTGTGTGTGTGTGTGTGTGTGTGTGTGTGTGTGTGTGTGTGTGTGTGTGTGTGTGTGTGTGTGTGTGTAAAACTCCGTGAGGAGGTGGTGGCTGGGGAAGCTGCTCTTTTTGATGCGACAGAACTCTACATTAGCATCACTCTCCCCTGTTTACGCCACAGGCCTCAGATCAACAGTTTGAATGACACTGGACTTCCCAACAGAAGGTTAAAAGCATACACACTGGCCCCAGGTTGCTTTTAAACCAATGTTGCATGATTTTTTACTTATCTTTTTTTAGCTCATGAATACAGTGGGGGCTTATCATCCTCTCAAGTGACAGACTAGACCAGCTCAGTGTCTGAAAGCGATGCCTGATTACTGCAGGCTAAAAAAGTGAAATATCTTCCCAACATCTTAAATGTGGCTGCTCCATTATCTGTTTTCATTACTGCCTGGAGTTAAGTACTGAGCTGGAGGTGGTCAGAGGAAAATCGCCAGCACTGACAGTCTCAGAAACGCCCCAAATCAAGCATAGCATCTGTCTCTGGTGCTGACTGCAATGCCCCAAATCATGCATTGTCCTGTGCATGCAATCATCATCTCTCTGAGGCAGATGAAAGGACAACTCACACATGTACACAATCATTACCTGTGTGATTCCATAATTTACAGTATCTCTTCAGAAAAGACAAAAAATGTACTTTTTTCCCCATTTTCCATATAGGGAATGCAATATCACAGCCAGCAATAGCAGTATCTTAATAACAATTGTAACAATTGTGGTATTCCCACACAATTGCATAGTGTCCCTGGCTACCTGTAGATGTTAGCTGCCAGATTGAAACTGCAGTAACCATGCCAATGCTCTCTACAGAAACAGACTTGCCTTTGTGTACACTATATTCTTATTATGTAATACAGATAATTAACTGTATAACTAATCTCATATTGCCTGGCAATGTATACATTTATATTATATAATAAAGGGGCTTTAATATGTCTTGTTTTAACATGTTGTCAAAAATAAATACATTGACCTAAGAAATAAATTCACTTTCCATAAATCATTTATTGAGGAGGCTTTTCTTACATTCTTAACTGTATCATTCATTTTTGTTTAATTTGTAGTCCTTCAAGCACATTTACTTCCGGTGCTGCTACAGGTGGCTGCCCGTCACAACTGCTCCGATCTATTTGTATTGTTTGATCTATCTATTTTAGCTTTAAGCATATTTTTTTAGCATTTTTCTTATTTTAACCTTTTTAAGAATGCACTCTACACACTTTATTGAAGTTTTTCTTACGTTCCTGCTCATCGGTATACTTTTTTCACCCAAACAATATGCGAACGCATGTCGGGGGGAGCAGGCTCCCTTTGTTTACACTCGGGAAGAACTCCTATCATGGCGATCCGCAGCTGCCCCCGGGGAATACCAACAACACATTCCGGGTGAAATAAGGAGGAAATACCGTGGCTGCAGAGCTGGGATTAAACGGCGAATGAAGAAGAGGCGATACAAGCCGTATCTCCCTTCCATCATTATGGGAAATGTGAGGTCGCTGGCGAATAAGACAGACGAACTAACAGCACTGGTGAGGAGTCAGAGGGAATTTCGGGAGTGCAGTATCATGTGCTTCACGGAGACTTGGCTCCATGAAGATATCCCGGACTACTACTCCACCGTCACCGGCTTCGAGACAATACGGGCAGACAGAGACCGAAGGAAGAGCAGTAAGAAGGGAGGAGGGGGGCTTGTCGTTCTCATAAACAACAGATGGTGCAATCCAAGGCATATTACTGTCAAGGACAGGGTCTGCAGCCCAGACATTGAACTTTTAGCGGTGGGTCTACGTCCCTATTATTTGCCGAGGGAATTCTCACATGCGATAATGATTGCTGTTTATGTTCCGCCATCGGCCGACGCGACCACAGCGTGTGACGTCATCCACTCGGTCACAGCAGAGCTCCAGTCACAGCACCCCAGCGCTTTTATCGCGATATCCGGAGACTTCAACCACGTGACTCTCTCCTCCAACATGACAAACTTCACCCAGTTTGTTGACTGTCCAACCAGAGACAATAAAACCCTGGACTTACTGTATGCCAACGTTAAGGACGCATACAGCTCCACAGCCCTCCCACCACTTGGCAGATCAGATCACAACCTGGTCCACCTCTCACCCCAGTACAAGCCTCTAGTCCAGCGGCAACCTGCAACCGCCAAGACATTGAGGAGGTGGTCACATGATGCAATTGAGGCTCTGAGGGGCTGTTTCGAGGCTACTGACTGGGAGGTTCTGTCCGAGCCACATGGTGAGGACATAGATGGGCTGACACAGTGCATCATGGGCTACATTAACTTCTGTGTGGACAACGTCATCCCTACCCACACAGCACAGTGTTTTCCGAATAACAAACTGTCAGTACTCCGCCCCCCTAGCTGTGTGTTTGTGTTCTTCCCCTGTCCATGTGCTTTTGTTTTCCTTGTGTTCTAGCCCTGCCCCGTTCCCCGCCCGGTCCCCGCCTGCCTTGTTACTTCATCGCCGCCACCTGCCTGCTAGCTCACCTGTTCCCCATCGCCTCATCTGCTCTGCCCTTTATATGCCCTGCCTGTTCCTGTCTCGTTGCTAGTTCGTTACAGTGTGTTCTACCTGTCTCGTTCCCGTGTCTTGTTTCCTGCTCGTTGATTTTTCCGTGTATTCTGACTTTCGTTTGTGCCCCGACCTGATTCTTGCCTGCCGCTTTGTCCTGTTTGTCCGAGATCTGCCCGTCTGGTTTTCGACCCTGCCTGCACCTGTTCCTGACCCTGGTTTTGCCCCTACGGACTGTCTTCCTGGAATCGACCCTGCCTGTTTCTGATTACGATCTTGCCTGCCGTTAATAAACCCCGTTCGGGATCAAAGCTCTGTGGTCTGCGGCTGAGTCCTTGTCCGTACCTGACACAAACCCTGGATTACTAGAGACATAAAGGCCCTCCTTAACGACAAAAAGAGGGCCTTCAGAGCTGGGGACAAGGAGGAGATTAAGAAGGTTCAGAAGACACTGAATATTAAGATCAAGGAGGGCAAGGACACCTAGGAGGAGGATGGAGAACAGGCTGCAACAGAACAACACAAGGGAAGTGTGGAACGGCATGAGGAGAATCACCGGCTACAATCAGACCGGCAGTTGTGTGAGAGAGGACAGCGTGGCCAGGGCCAATGAGTTAAACCTGTTTCTCAATAGGTTTGACACTGGAGCCCTTGTCCACCCACCCCCCAGCCCCTCGACCATTTACACCTTCCAAATCACCACACAGCCCCCCTCCAGACCTTCTCAGGTCCCTGTATCTGGAACTGCCCCTCCCCCCTCGCCACTCCCCCCAACCATCACAGCTGACCAGGTGAGAATGCAACTGGAAAGACTCCACTCAGGCAAAGCGGCAGGCCCCGACGGTGTGACAGCGGGGGTGCTTAAGGGGTGTGCCGAACAGCTTTGTGGAGTCTTCCAAAACATCTTCAATCTGAGCCTTAGACTTGGAAGGGTCCCCACACTCTGGAAAACATCATGCCTGTGCCTAAGAGGGGGCCCCCGAAGGTTTTAAATGACTACAGCCCAGTGGCGTTAACATTACATGTGATGAAGACGCTGGAGAGGCTGGTCCTCTCCCACCTCAGACCCCTGGTCAGACCAGCTTTGGACCCCCTGCAGTTTGCTTACCAGGAACGCATCCGAGTGGAGGATGCCATCATATACCTGCAGCACCGGGCCTACTCCCATCTTGACGAGGCTGGGGCCACTGTGAGAGTCATGTTCTTTGACTTCTCCAGTGCCTTCAACACCATACAGCCTTTATTGCTGGGAGAGAAGCTCAGATGCATGCAGTTGGATGCTCTGCTTGTGAACTGGATAACGGACTACCTGACCAACAGGCCAAAGTACGTGAGACTAGGGAGGAGTGTGTCAGAGACAGTGCTGAGCAGCACAGGGGCCCCCCAGGGGACCATCCTCTCTCCCTTCCTGTTCACCCTGTACACCTCCGACTTCAGGTATAACTCAGAGTCATGTCACCTTCAAAAATTCCCTGATGACTCTGCCATCGTGGGGTGTATCAACGGGCAACAGGAGGCAGAATACAGGGGAGTGGTGGACCACTTCGTGGAATGGTGCAGCCTGAACCATCTGCAGCTAAACATTAGCAAGACGAAGGAGCTGGTCGTGGACTTCCGCAGGCATAAGCCTACTCTGATCCCTGTCTCCATCCATGGCGAAGATGTCGAGATAGTCCACTCCTATAAATACCTTGGAGTGCACCTAGACGACAGGATGGAGTGGACTAAGAACACAGAGGCCCTTTACAAGAAGGGCCAGAGTCGGCTCTACTTCCTGCGGAGACTGCGATCCTTCAACATCTGCAACAAAATGCTGCAGATGTTCTATCAGTCTGTGATTTCCAGTGCCATTTTTTACACAGTGGTGTGCTGGGGGTGTGGTCTGAAAGCTGGGGATGCTAACAGACTGAACAAGCTCATCAGGAAAGCCAGCTCTGTCATAGGAGGTGCAATTGAGCTGGAATTACTAGGGGCGATGGCAGAGAGAAGGATGCTTTACAAACTGGTGAGCATTCTGAACAACACCTCCCATCCCCTCCACGACAGGCTTGTGAAGCTGAAGAGCACCTTCAGTGGCAGGCTGATCCCCCCCAGATGTTCCACTGAGAGACACAGGAGGTCGTTTCTGCCGGTGGCCATCAAACTCTACAACTCTTCCCCTCTCTGCATGGGATTGACTGACGCCTGATGCCCTGTGCTGTTCCCCCTCACACTTAATCTTTGTACAATGGACAGTAACTATTTTCTAGCCATCTCACTCCTTCTCTGGTCAAGATTTGCACTATACAGTTATTATCGTCATGCACATTGGATTACAATAACATTATTATATATTATATACTATGTATATGCTCATTGCACAGTGGACAATAACTTCTCTATCTACCTCACTATTCTCTTGTACATCATTATATGATACTTAGATAATTACTGCACAGCGCAGAATTGCACAAACACCTTTTTTTTCTATTTATTTTATTTTATTCTATTGTTTTTGATTTGTGCTGGACGGTGCTGTTGTGACACCCAAATTTCCCTCGGGATTAATAAAGTATTTCTTATTCTTATTCTTATTCTAATCCTTAATCAGGGTTGCATTTCATGCTTATTTCAGACTTGACCCCAGAATTCAACTGGGGTCAAACATGGACAAACCAAAGTTGAAACTATTGAGAAATGTCATATTGTGCAATTTTGTAAAAATATAATTTTCAGTGGAGTGGAATTCCTTGGTTGCCTGAAGACACCTATTGTGACAGAGCAACTCCACAAACCATTGTAAGGTAGCCTTAGCCTTGCCACAGATCTCATTAAAAGAAAAAAACAAAACAAAAAAAAAACTGCTCACGCTGCAGTTTTGATTATCAGGCTCAATAAATTGCACAGGCTATTCCAGCATCACCAGTTCAATGTAGTCACAAGCAACTGTTCTCGACTGCCAGAGATTGCCTCAAACAGGGAGACTTTGCATCAGTGACAGGGGAAGCAGTGATGGGGCATCGGGGGGTGGGTTTAGCATCATCCGAGTGATTCTATTCACAGATGTGACATCCTCATGGTTAGTCTGCACAAAAAAATGCAGTTTGCAATAGCCTGAGTTAAGGTTGTCCACAGTCAGGATTCATTACATAGGATAGATCAATTCATCTGAGCCCCAGTTTTCAGGGAAAGGGGCGAATGTGTTCACTGAGGGAGTGAACACACAAGTTTGAGAGAATGCACATGGCTTCTGGCTAGTGTGTTCTCCATTAACACTCACAGAAATATGACACTTACCTGTTAATGTCCCACCACCATCCTGAAAAGCTATGTGAAGAGCTGTGATTAACCTGTGCAAGGGCCCAGATGTTAATCTCCATTGCCACGCCAGGTAGAGCAGTCGCACCTCAAACACCCTGTTTAGCCACAGTCCAGACTGTCACGTACGCAGGTCCAAGAGCTGTCATAAACAACCCCTCTTCTGTGTGAACGCACTCAGCACATCATGAAATATATTCATTTTTCCCTTTCCGAGATAACCAAAATGTTTAAGTGTAGGAGTTTACACTGGATATTCATTACATTATATAATTAGTTTACTTAGCAGACACCCTTATCTTGGGATGCCTACAGCACCTCATACATTTTATCCATTTATGCAGCTGGGTATTTACAGTATTGAGGCAATTCTGGTAAAGAACCTTGCTCAAGGGTACAAAAGCAGGGTCCCCACCTAAGATTTGAAACCACAATATTCTGGTCATAAGAACCTTTTCCTTATGACTATGCTGAAAAAGCACCTACACACACTGGTAGTTTCTTTCTTTGTTTTTTTTACGTGTTTTTTAAACAAGGGAGATGGCTAATTTGATTTAGTGATTCAGACATTTTAAACGAGTGAATCAGTGGCAGCTGATGAGCTGGAAACAGGGGAAGCCCGAACACTAATAGAGCAAATGATTATGTTTGCGAAACAGTGCAGATTGTCTGTAGTTTTGTGTGCTTGTGAAAGCTACAACATGAGATGTTTAATTAACAAGGATGGCATTTATCGATATAAATTATTTATATTATAAATAATATAAATTATTTTAAATGCTCATGACACATCACAGCTTTTGAGGTCTGTGTTCTAAACATTATTGTTCATTGTACTTAGCCTAACCTAAAAGTTTATTCTCAGTAATTTAAATCGATTTAACTAAATTTAGCTCCGGTTTGTAATTTGTATTCTGTAACACAAGACAGCTATAATGTGAAATATTTAAGAGAAAGCTTTGGGATTACTTGCCACTTAATTATTAAAATAGCCATCCTTGTTAATTAAACAATCTCTTGCTGTAGCTTTCGCAAGCACACAAATTTCAGACAATCTGCGGTGTTTCGCAAGCATAATCATTTATTCTAATTACACGATTGGTGTGGATTATTCTGTGAATTATCAAGGAGGATAAAGGGGAACAGGTTGAAAGTAATGATAGATTTAACCCCCCTATCGTCTTAAGAAATACTAACACCTAGTACCTTTGGGTCACTATGACCCGGGGTCCAATTTATCTCATAACTCAACTAAACCTTTGAATACAAATGTGAAATTTGCCACAATGTTACAGCTATAAGTGTAGAATACAACCAAATAGTCATAAACAACATCAGCTGTTTTGTTAACTCTCTAGCGCCCCCCAAAGTCTCATGCACTGCAAAAGCATGAAACATGTTTTGGATATAGGTAAAATTGTCAAAAAATTCCCCATAATATAATAAATTATAATCAGATCCTGTGCAAAGATGACATCACACACATTTTGGGGCTCTTGTTGGCACTGGCTCTGGTGTTTGGGCACATGTTTTTCTTGCTGCTAATAGTTGAGCATGTGTAAAATGTCAAGTCAATCATTAGAGGTCAGGGGGCATCAGTGGTTTTGATACAGTATGGAATACAGTATGGAAAAACATGGAAATTGTGTACTGCTACTAACCTAGCATGCTAAACTAACATGCATGCTAATATATTTGAAATGGGCCTAGTATCAGGTATTTATGAGTATGAGGAAATACTTGATGAGTTTGTGGCACTCTGAGTTAGACAGAGCTGCTCATAAAGATAATTCAACATCAAAAGTTATCTCCGGTCATATTGACCCTAAGACAATAGGCGTTACTTTTTTTGTGGCAGCTACACTGAAAATGATTTTTTTTTTTTTAAATCCCCAAATTTCCATTTTGGGGTCATTTTAGGAAGCTACATAGGAGGCCATGTACTTAGATTAATGTTTTATATCATTTTCTTAGGTTTAAATATGATTTTGGGTCTTTATGACCCCAGGACAATAGGAGGGTTAAAGGTAGTGTTCGGGCTTCCCCTGCTTCCAGCTCACCAGCCGCCACTGGAGTGAATGCTAGGATGCCCTTAGACCCAAGGGGCAGTGCTTTTTCTGAAGTGAAAGTCACTCCATCAATCTCAGAGAAAAAAAAACAAAAAACAAAAAAAAAACCTCTTTTCCTCACTTTTCAAACATGCATGAAAAGATGGACCCACAAGGTGGTGGAAAGTCATTCTGAGAATGCATAAAATGCCTCACAATCACTACAGGCAGGATTACAGAGATGGCAAAATGTATCTGAAATATTGCGCAAATTAGATAAAGCAAAGTACAGGGTTGGGTCAGATTGCTTTGAAATGTAGTCAGTTACTGAGTACAAATTACATGGCAATTTTGTAATTAGTAACGTAATCCATTGGATTATAAAAAAAATGTAATCTAATCTGAATAATTTTGGATTACCTCAAAATCGAACATTGAAAATATTGCACCTTATACTAATAAAATGGACGCAACCACAGAAATTTGACTTCCACAAATATTGTTTTTTCTCTTTAAACAGCTCAAAACATTTTCAATGCAAATTTACATTTATATTTACATTTAGGTCATTTGGCAGACGCTTTTATCCAAAGCGATTTACAAGTGAGGAACAGCAAGCAAGCTACAGTAGTGTAGGAGACCTTAGAGTAAGCTTTAAGTGCAACCTAAACAACTAAACTCAACTAAGTAAGTTAAGGAAAGTAGAAAACAAAGGTAAACAAGGTGAAAACAAACAAACAGTTACAGGAGAGAAAAGTGCGAGGCAAAAAGTGCGCGGAGATGGAATTGTGTTGGAGTTGTTAGAAGTGTTTAGGAGAGGAGGTGCTCTCGGAAGAGCTGGGTCTTCAAGAGGTTCTTGAAGATAGAGAGGGACACCCCTGCTCTTATGGCATAAGGTAGCTCGTTCCACCAGCGGGGAACTACATATGAGAATAGTCTGGACTGAGATTGCCTTGTGTGTAGGGATGGCAATGCTAGCCGACGTTCCTGGGAGGAATGTAACGGCCGAGAATGAGCGTAAGCCTGTATGATTGAGCTCAGGTATGTCGGAGCAGACCCAGAGGTCACTGTGTAGGCAAGCATGAGAGACTTGAACTTGATACGGGCAGCTATGGGTAGCCAGTGGAGCTCAATGAGCAATGGGGTGATATGGGCCCTTTTGGGCTGATCGAAAACCAGACACGCCGCCGCGTTCTGAACCATTTGTAGTGGTTTCACCGCACACGCTGGGAGGCCAGCTAGGAAGGCATTGCAATAGTCGAGGCGGGAGATAACCAAGGCCTGTACCAGAAGCTGGGTAGCATATTGAGTCAGGTAGGGATGGATTTTGCGGATATTGTAAAGTGCAAAGCGGCACGACCGAGAGACTGAGGCAACATTGTCAGAGAAGGATAATTGGTCATCAATCATGACACCCAGGTTTCTTGCAACCTTAGAAGGTTTGAGAGTATTTGAGGCAAGCTTTAAATTGATGCTGTGATGCATGGATGGCTTGGCTGGGATGACCAAGAGTTCAGTCTTAGAGAGGTTTAGCTGAAGGTGGCGAGCCTTCATCCATAGGGATATGTCTGCAAGACAATCCGTGATCCGCGCCGAGAATTGTGGGGTCATCATCCGGGAACGACAGATATAGCTGGGTATCATCTGCGTAGCAGTGATACGACAAGCCATGCGAGCAGATAACCGGGCCCAGAGAGGTAGTATATATTGAAAAGAGGAGGGGCCCTAGCACTGAGCCTTGGGGTACCCCTGTAGGGAGGTGATGGGATGAGGACGTCTGTCCTTGCCATGACACGTTAAACGAGCACCCAGTGAGGTAGGATTCAAACCAAGACAGTGCTTTGCCCGAGATGCCCATTTCTAACAGTACTGATAGCAGAATGTTGTGGTTGACCGTATCAAAGGCAGCTAATAGGTCAAGTAGAATGAGGACCGAGGACTGAGCCGCAGCTCTAGCTGCTCTTAGTGCTTCTGTCACAGAAAACAGAGCTGTTTCAGTGGAGTGTCCACTTTTGAAACTGGAAATAAAATGCATTTTGCAGATTCAGCATTTACAGTTGGTCAAATCAAATTACCCTTACAAAAACAGTACTGGCACAAACTACAGGTATTCTACAAACTGTGGGATGCTGTTTCTTTTGTGTAAATTTTTTTGCTGCTGTTTTTTAATCAAAGGCCACATGGAGGACTTTGCTCTTGTAATGCAAGAGAAGCACTTATTAAAAATGTTCATCTTCCATTTTCAATGTAAATAAAAAGGAATAAAAACTTGATTATCTATAAATCATCATTAAAAAACAAGAACAAATATTAGTTAAGTCACCATTAACAAAACTGGCAACCTTGCAACCTGAGAGGAGTTACTTACTTTGATATACAGTAGAACATATTCGGCATTTAGAATTGGTCAAATCAAATTACGCTTACGAAAACATGCTGGCATAAACATCTACAGGTGTACTGTATTGTTTCTTTTGTTTAAGTTTTTGTAACTGATGTTTTTTAATCACAGGCCACAGGGAGGAGTTTGCTATTGTAACGAAAGAGGAGCAATTGTTCAAATGTTCATCTGTCAAGCAGTTCCTCTGGGGAGCAAAGATGTTGCCACCATGGCTGAAGAGCCATTTGAAAGGTGTGCACATTTTTGAAGTTGAAGTTTTGATGGCGATGTTGCCAGGAATGGAAGGTTGTTTTGGAGGGACTGCTGCAGCTTGAACCTTGCATCTTGACTCAACACCATTCTGTTTTTCCCCGCCACAAAGTGGAGGATTTGTCTAAGAAATCCCGTAGGCCCATATTAGACATGCTTTTCATGAGTTAATAGCATTGGTTATCGTGAAAAAAAGTTTCATAATTTTAAAATTGAAAATTTAAAAAGACATAATCAAAAATGTAATCAAGTAATCCTTGACAATGTAACTATAATGTAATTGCAAATTTTTCAAATGTAATCTGGGCTGATTATAGTAATTTATTTTTTGTAATCCTGATTACATGTAATCCGTTACTACCCAACCCTGCCAAAGTGAAATGTTCTGTCTACACTTGATTTAAAAAAAGTCATTTTCTTGTGGCAATACATGCTGGGGATCCTTTAATGTTTCAATATTTAAACATTTCATCCAAAAAGCACTACATAAATGATCTTCAGTATTTGCAATTAAGCAGCAAATCTGGGGGACCACGTAACCCACTAGCAAAATGGTTGCCACTTGCTACAGCTCAGAGAATTCCACCGCCCTTTCCCTGTTTTTTTGTTTCATCCTGTCAGTTTTCTGATTGTGGACACTTAGATTATAAGAAGAAAACGTCAAGAAACCCAGCAACACACAAAAACGCGGTCTTGCCAGGTGCTTCACGAGAAGGAAAGCATTTAAAAGCTGCTCCTGCACCCATCACGGAAGCTTTTGTGGCAGACGCCATTGCTACAGCTCTCGCAAAACAGCAGAACTCACTCGAAGTAATTATTACAAAAACAGTGGCACAAGCTGTTGATAGTCTTAACAAAAAACATCAGGACACTAAAGACGTTGTACAATCGCTCAAAGCAGACGTTGATTCACATAGGGCAACCTAACTTCCAAAATGGACGCCCTGCAGGCCGACATCAGAGAAAACAAACGTAACATTAACAACTACTGCTTGGACTTGGACAAAATACAACTGAAAATCGCCGACATGGAGGATCGCTGAAGACGCAAGAATATAAGCCTAGTTGGTCTGAAGGAGGGGAAGAGGGGAATGATTCCATTGACTTTCTACAGAAAATGCTTCCACGATGGCTCCCGTCCATTACTCACAGCATAGAAATAGAGAGGGCCCATTGTATATATGGTGGAAATGGTTCAAAAGAGGCACAACGCAAGATTTTCAAAGTGCTTCGGTACAGCGATCGCCAGGCCATACTGCAAGGAGTAAGAAAAGCTGACCCCATCTGCTTGGCTAACAGGGTACTTCCCTTTTACCTGACTACAGTGCATTCACTTTGCAGCACCGCAAAGCCTTCGCTGATGTTTGGAACAAACTTCGAATGAAGGGAATTCAGTCTTTTTTGGTGTATCGCGCGACAATACAAGTCACCCGCAAAGGAGAACGGCTTTCCCTCAGCACGGTTAAAGAAGCTGAAGATTTCCTAGCATCCCTCAACAGCGGAAACCAAGCGGAGACCCACCAAATCACATTGGACACCAGATGGAAACTCCCCTTCAGCTAGAACCCAGTTGGCCTGCAGGATCAGATGGAATGACGGACTGAATTAGTTCGCACCCACCCGGGATTACTGGAGGACTTTCTGTATGCCTCTTGGACTTGGACTTGCTTGCAAGATGAAGTTGCCAGTTTGTTGATAACCATTTCTGTTTACTTCTAGCTTTTATTTTGTCTATATGCATGTTTAACCTACTATGTTATAACCAGCAGGCAGACTTTTACTTTTATATGGTGCACTTGAGGTATAATACTGGGTTGGAAATGTGTTTTCATTAAGGGGTCATCTTTATTTTACCTTGAAGCTAGCCAGCTAAGTTTAAGTCTATCACAGTAACGCTAGCATTTCAGAAGCCTTTACAAGTCGTTGATATCTGTGTTAGTATTACATTTACTCAATGCTATGTTTAACTAAAGAAGGTCAGTGTACCTAGCTATAACTAATGACAAACCATGATGACCATTTTGTTATGCTGAATACGGATGTTAGGAAATTGATGGATATAGTACAGGTACATGATCCATACTGGGTACTCTTGGCTATGTGCATGATAGATAAAGCAGGGAAGGGGGAGGTGGCGGAATTTGGTAATCTAGCAACTAGACACCGCGACGTACTGTCACGGATCCAGCAAGTGACAGAAAGAAAGAGGGAGGGAAAGTTCTGCCTAACCTCTTGGGGGAAAGGGGGGTTCAGCGTGTTTGGGGTTATGTTCCAATACTGTGTTTGTGCAGGAGGGGATGGCATTCTGATTGCTATATCAAGCAACTGAGACAGATTAGGTTTTGTAGGAATTATTCTCTTTACAGTACACTGTCCTCTGTTTTACTGAATGGAATGAAGCATGCAAATGGTTGTGGTACATATTATGACTGACATAGTAGTGACCTCCTGGAACCTGAGAGGGCTCAATCAACAGATCAAATGTTTAGATGTATTATATAGAAATAAAGTGGACATTGCATTACTGCAAGAGACACACCTGATAGCCTGTGATGTACAAAAGCTCCAACTTAGACATTACAAACTGGCATCAGATTCTTGCTTTACATCCAATTCAAAAGGAGTTATGATAATACATAAGCACAGCCTGCCACTAATAGTAGAAAAGGAGGGGAAAGATAAATATGGCAGCTTTGTCTACATATGTACAGTATTGGGTGGAAAGAAAGTAGCTTTCATGTCGATCTATGCACCTAACTCCTATGACAAAACCTTTTTGTCCTCTATAACAACAGAACTGATAGCTTTATCAGACTACATGCTTATTATCGGGGCAGACATGAACGCTGTCCTTGATACCTGGCTGGATAGGTCAAGACCCTCAAACAGCCCCTCAGTGTCTAATACAACTAAAACATTTCAACAATTTCTGAAGGATCTAAATCTCAAAAATGTTTGGAGACTTCAGAATCCTGTAGCCAAAGGGTATACATGTTTTGCTGCGAGATTTAAAATTTACTCTAGGATTGATTATATCTTGACTTCTCCCAATCTTGTAATGAACTGAGAAAATATTAAAATGCTATTAGCTATTTTATCAGATCATAACCCACTATACTGGAAAGTTCACATTTTCAAAAAAGAAAAGGGGGCAACACAATGGAGATTTAACAACACCCTGCTACAAAATTATGAATTTGTCTCCCAATTTAGACTGAAATTAACAGAATTTTTAGGATTCAATAGGAACTCAGTTGAAGATCCAAACATGATATGGCTACCAGTTAAGGGATTCATAAGGAACAATAATTGCTTTTGCTCCCCATTTACGTAAATCAAGACAATACAAAAATAAACAAACTTGAATAGCGGTGTGTAGCAGGATGGATGGTATTCCTGTCGGTCTATTTAGGTGCATTGCTCTGCTTTCTTAGCCATTCCGCAATTGCCAACCAATCATTATACGTGGGTACCCTACATAAGGAAAGGTAACTGTTCAGGGCCACGCCTGACGTCAAGTGCACGCCCCGTTTCCTGCTTACCTGATTTCCGCCTTGGTCGCAGGTATTGGAGCTTTATCCGCGTTTCTCTGCTTCCTTTGTTTATCCTTTTCTGCTGTCGTTTATATTGGCTACTTATGATTTTGTAGATCCTCTTATGGTGGATCCTCTCCCCTGGAAACTACCTTCTCGCAGGTCATTGCTGATATGTGCACCTATTTTCCTTGCGATGTAATCTTATGTTGCATGTCGTAAATGAGTGTTCTGTTATAGGTAGCCGAGTTAGCGCCATAGGCTTTCCCCTTCCCTGAGCAAATAGACGCCGCCTAATCGGTATGTAGCCTATTATGACGCTAGTTTTAAACTTTTTGTAATCATCCTTGCTTTTAACTTGATGTTTTACATGTATCACAGGGACCGTAGGCCTGGGTTGGTGTTGAGCAACTCGTCTGGGGAACTACGAGTGCTACTGTGTCTCCCCCTGCAAGAACGCTGCTGCTTTGCCGATAGCTAGCTTCTATAGCTGGCTCTGCTGGTAGCTAGCTTCTATAGCTGGCTTTGCCGATAGCTAGCTTCTCCTCTTATAGCTGGCTTCGCTTTTGGCTGCTTGTGTCTCGGATTGTGTTCGTTTGAAATTGTCCCCCCCTTTTGTTGTGTTAGTTACCTCCTACCTCTTAGTCTGTCGTAGTTGCATGCATGTGAAAGTGCATTGCGAGTGGGGTTTATTCTTTTTATTTAGCTCCTAATTTGTAAATTGCTTGTTCGATCATCTCATGCAATTGATATCATTCTGTGTAGTGTTGCCTTTTTCTTTTTTTTGCATTTGATTTCATCACTGGCAGGAGGCCATTTTACTACAGCTGCTGATAGCCAGTGTTATTGGTTCAGCAGTTGGCCCACTGCAATTCCTTTGTTTTGTGTGTTTGTAATTATTTCTCTCTTTTGTTAGTTCACTGGCAGGAGGCCATTTTGATTACAGCTGCTGAGAGCTAGTGTCAATGTTTTAGCCTTTGGCCCATGCCAGTTCATTTGGTTTTTTCATTTTGTGTTGCACCACTGGCAGGAGGCCTTTTCTATAGCTGCTGATAACCAGTGTTCATTGTTTCAGCATTTGGTCAACTGCAGTTAAGGTGTGTTGGTGGTTTCGTTTGGATGTGTTGCCCCACTAATTGTATGTATTCCTCCCTGTCTTCCAGCAGCTGAGAGCCTAACGTGGGGGGGCTGGTTTCTTCTGGTGGTGGTATCCCCCTTTCCTGTGTGCTGTCTTCACTTGTACATCGTTAGTTTTGACCTTTCACCATTGTGTGTGGATGTGTGATTTGGGGTGGCTCTTCCTTGGGACACCTCCCTTCCCCTAGCTAGCCTGCCTCTCCACCGGTAAGCCTCAGCTCTCGGTACTACCCATGTCCCTCCGTGATCTGTGTGGATTGTGTAACTGAAGGATTTTTTTTTTCTTGTTGTTAATAAAAGATCATTAATGGATGAAACCACGTCTCCCACTTATTAGTATACGAACCTGAGTGCCTTTTGGGTTAATGGTACTGATTTGAGGTAAATATTTCCTTGGGTGAAATTCCCAAGGTGGTGTAGTCGGATCCTTGGGTTAGTGCCCTACAATACAACCACTTGCCACAGGTGCAATTCTTTGGAAAACTCACTTAAACATAAATATTCAGAAGCAACAGCATTACAGTTAATCGTAAGCAGAGCTAACCTTAATGACCTACTGCAACATAGAGCAGAATTTATTATGCATAGGGTGAGAGAAAAGTACTACTTCCAAGGTAGCAGACCAAGTCAGTTAATGGCACTTAAGTTAAAGCATGTTGAAACCCAGTCATCAGTTCATATCATTAGATCCCCTACAAAAGCCCTAGTATTGGACCCCCAAGAAATAAGACCTTTAAAAAAATTTTATTCAGATCTATACAGCTCTGCTTTTATTCTGGACACCATAGCATGCTCCCAGTTTCTGAATAAATTAGATTTGCCCAAGGTCTCAGACAAGAAAGCTCTTGAACTAGATAAACCGATGCAAATTTTAGGCCTATATCTTTAATGTATTTATTAAATTGTATGCTAAAGTCCTTGCTCTGCATCCTGAAAAAATTGCAGGCTGTCTTATACATCGTGATCAAGCAGGGTTTTTGAGGGGCCGAAATGCAGCAGACAATGTGAGGTGGTTACTCCATGTTATTGCAGAAGCTGCAGATTTTGACACTCCATGTGCAGTCCTCTCCTTAGATGCTGAAAAAGCATTTGACCACCTGGAATGGGACTTTTTATGGCTGGTGTTGGAACACTTTGGCTTCTGAACCAAATTTTTAAATATTTGTGCAACGTATGTTAATCCCTCAGCTATTATATCCACAGGTATCAATTACTCTGAACTATTTACCATACAACGAGGCACCAGGCTGTCCTCTATCACCTATTCTATTTGCCCTATCACTTGAACCACTGGCACAGTGCATCCGTCAAGCCCCAACATCAACACATATTATACTCAAACAGACTGAACAAGCAATTTCTCTCTATGCTGATGATATTTTGCTTTATGTCGCCAATGTATAACATTCTCTCCCTGGGATATTATTTTCACAGATTTTGGTTTGTGGTCCGGATACAAAATTAACTGGTTGAAGTCAGCTCTACTTCCACTCAATAGAGGAATGGAGAAGATCCAACTACCGATAATTATACCCATAAAAAAAACAACTTATTTGGGTATAAACATTTCCACCTCAGTTCATGCGATTTGTCAAAATAATTATTTGGAAACCCTATGGAATATTCAAAAAGACACAGAGATGGTTGGCTATGCCAGCCTCCCTGTGTGCCCACATCTCTACAATTAAAATGAATATCCTTCCACGTGTGGCCAGTACAAGGGAGAAAAGGGGGAAATATTTAAAAGTATGACAAGGGGGGAGGTAGCCAACTACGCCACCCTGGGAGTTCTACCCAGGGAAATATAAAACGGGTCAATACCAATCTAGCCAACCCTAGGAGGACATTCCAAACACACAGGTTCATTCACTGAAAGAGAACAGAGACGCTGTTTCCAAATTACAAAAGAAACAATTTTATTATTTGATCTTGTTACAGTCCAGGTTAAAAAATATTTATCTTATTAAAAAAAGTACATTAAAATGCCAATGTGGGAGGGCTTCGGTCAGCCATGGGGAGGCAGACTACAGTAGCGTATGTCCAAAAGTGAAATACCCACACAAGTGCTTCAGCGAAGAAAGCAAGGGTGTACCTTCTGTGAACTCTCAGTAGAAAATAGGTGTCCCATAGCCTTTACCACTGTGCCAATCACCACTTGTTGCCAAACCACATCTTCTTAGCAGAACTACATCATAGTGACTCATAGGTAGTGGGTGACCCACATCACCATCACCACTGTACCAATCAAATAAGAATATCATGAGTTTTTATTTTTTTCAGGAACAGAAAGATGACAGCATGCCTGATATTAAAAACAAAACTTTTTTTCTTAAAAATGACAGCTGTGCTACACAGCATTGCAACTCCTTCATTCAATATCATTGCAGAAATGCAAATTTACATCCACCGCTGCTACCAACAGGGCAATTCATGTAGTATCATAGTAGGGTTTGTTTTGCATGTAGGTTTAACACAAACTTTTTAAAGGTGTTTGCATACATTATGGTACAAATTCTTTTGAAATAAATAGTTGTGCACAACATGAGGGCAAACATTTATGAGACGTATTCCCACAGGGGAAAAATGTGAAACAGAGGGTCTGACAGAGGTGCTGTGACACTACATTTCCATCCCTCTGACCCCGGAGTGCTAGCGAATGTGCTAGAATGTGCTAGCGACCTTCAAATTGAGTAGTGGTGCCACCCTGTCAAGATTTTATTCTGGGAAATGTTTACTTGTGATTTTGCTTCTGGACTCATTTTGAAGTGGTGTGTGTGATCTCAGAGGAAAACATATGAATATAAAAGACTCAGGCACAATTTTTCTGCTGTTTCCTGTGAAACATGGTTCAACCTGCTCCTGTTGTTGGTGAGAGGTGGGCCTGCAAAGGGCTTGAAATCACAGCTCTTGCTGTCCCTGTGGCACAAAAATTGATATAATTGGCTAAGGACAGAGACACTTGCCAAGTAATCTTAATGCACTCTCACGCTGGCTGGGGTTCAGCTAAGTCATTAGGTCTCAACTACTGAATGAAAAGTATTTTGATCAGCAGACTAAATTCTATCAACTTTTGAACAAATAGACCATAAAATTCTACAACAGAGTAGTCTACAAATTACTTTATTTTTCACAATATTCTGTATATACATTACATATAAAATATATTCAGCATATATAACTTGTCTGGCCACTAAATCCCCTCAAATTTGATGGCGAAGGCATGGTTGTGATCCATGGTCCTTATTGTGCCATCACTGCCAGGGTTCCCTCCCTCCTCAAAATGCATGTGAACATCGTACTACCCCTCCCACTCTAAGCACAAGTGAATCGTGCCACAGTGGTTGCTGACTCAGATTACACATTCACAGTATCACCCTATATGGCAGGTGCTGGATGAATCACAATCATTCCTCAAAATGCTCCCTGTTTGTCTCTAATGAGGTGGGTGATATCTTTCCAACAGCAACACTGTACTGTTCTCTGGGAGGGAGAGAAGTCATTGGCAATGCAGTTGTGCCTCTGTCAAGTGACTTAGATGAAAAAGGATGACAACAAAGCAGAGTAATCTACTTCTCAGTACTGCTGAAGTGCCATGTGTTATGTGTACATCTGGGGGTTGGGGGTGTGGGGGAGGGTGGACCTGTGTGTAAAATATTCAGCAACCATTCACAAAGGTTCTGCTGGGAGATGAAGCCCAGAGCCTGCAAGCAGAGCTGAACAGCAAACAGGCACATGGCGCATACCTGCTTTAACTAGCTAGCTATATGACCAATTGAGGAGATGTCGCAGGCTAGCTAGAGTCATGAGAAGCGTACCATATTGCTCCCCAGACCAACCAGATTCTTTTTCTTTTCACACTCAGCCTCATCATGCAGACCGAAATGGTAAGCAATACATAATTTGTATTTACCATTCAAGTCATAAACACATACAACACTCACGTTTTCCCTGCACTCCTGAACTTTTTCCCTTGTCACACTACACTAAGGGCTGCTGCCAGCCTGAAGCGCTTACTGAAGGCAAGTATGCAACCCTTCTGCAAACACACACCGCTGCACACACTACTACACTAGGTCATACCACCTGTCAAGCACTCAGGCATCACTAGATGTTTTCACAGCTCTACAACCCAGGCCTCTCCCCAGACAAAATCCTCCAAGCCATTCATGCAGCTGAAATTGCTGATGCTCCCTCCTGGTGCAGTACAATTGGCAAGGGGGAGAAAAAAGTCTCTCACATAAGATAACACAAAAAAAGGAAAACAGACAGAACTAGGGTTGGTCTGTTCATACTCTGCCAGGCATGTCTACTCCACTCCAGACTGCCACCCAGGTCTTGTCCTCTCACCCTGTCAGGAATTGTAGGATACTACAAGAGGAGGTAGCAACGCTGGCTCACTGGCAACACTCCCCCAAGCACTGCATCAGCAGATGTTCTTGCTGCCACTCTGCCAACCTGCTCTGTTCCTTCGCTCCCACCACTAGAATCACCTCCCTGCTACCAGCAGGTATGCCAGCATTGTTTCTGTACACTTCCTCGCACATGGTCAGCACAAAGATCAACTTCAACTGTAGATGTGTAAGGCTGACTTTGCCTTTAAAATCAATTGTGCCTCCACTCTTGCTATAAGCAACACATTTTTATTTCCATTACTGCTGGCTAACAATCACCCATCTACAGGTTCAACCACCAATCCCACCTTTACCCCACCCATACCACAGCCTCACTCTGCCCACTGATACTGGCACAATGGCTGTTCTGAGTTTAAAAAATAAAGGAAAAAGAAACAATGAAAATCTTTCCAAATGATAATTTCTTTTTGACAGTGATGCTAAAAACAGGCAACAGAAAGCCATGAGGCTGAAATAAACAAACAGCTCAACAGTATGTAAAACACAAATCCCTGTCAATTTCAGCAATTCATTCAGAGAACTGATTCATTTGAAGTCAGGGGCCAAAAACCTGTGAGAGGGATTTAAACAAAGTACCAACTGTTAGGCTGAGAAGTGAAAATCCTGGTAATCACAAATTTTTATTCAGTGAGCTTTATAGCCATCACACTGCGCTAACCTTTAACTGCAAACTGACAGTGACATCATTCAAATGCTAATGCTGTTGCTGTATTGCTACAATTAAAATTATTTTTATGGGAAATATCTGAAAATGTCTATAGCATGGGCTACACTTAACTGAGTAGTAGCGATGTAAAAGCCCCACGGTTTACTGCCTAAAAAAAACCCCAAACGATCTGGAGTGGGACTTCAGTGACAAAAGTTCAGACCAAACCAGTTAAATTTAATAATTTATTATATTACTTTATCATTAAAAAGTGGCAACAATAAAGCCAATAGCCATCACTGTTCAGACACAGGCAAAGCAGTTACAGAGGCAATAGTTAACTACACCAAAAAACCAAACCCTAAAATAACACCGCACAGCAGAGTATACATAAGTGAAATATCACAGCAAATAAACACACAGTGACCCACTTAGGTAACTGATCTGAGTGCCAACCGTTCGGCAATGGCAAGAGGCCTGTATAAATTAGGATAGTGAACCCCCCCTTACAGAAACCCGCTGGCTTTTAACCACTACCAACACCAAGGTTGCGTGACGTCACAGACCTGTGCGAGCTGGGACACACTATACGCGAGCGCAATCAGATCCGAAGGAGATTTACAAACGAAACGCTCCAAACTCTGGACAAATCCAGGCACTAGCGAAGCACTTAATACTATAAATACTATCTTTAAAAAACAAGAATAAAACTCCTTATTTACAGTGGGTGGACAAGCATAAATACTTCAGGCAAAAGAAATAACGATACCGCATTGGTATGAGCTTGCTTGCGTGTCTCCCAATTCGCACAGGCTTCACCGGTAAAGAGCAACTCTCGAACACAACCAAATGCGTGTTATTTAAAGAGCCGCTTCGCTATCGATTAATCACTCATTGGTCAAACAACCCTCAGTGTGTCCACAGCGGCCGCACACATAACTGTCATCAATTAAACACTCAGTGATTCCCCAATGCAACGCACCCAACCCAGAGAGAAAACCGACAGATAGGGGATCATTTCAGCTTAGCGAGTTTACCTTAGCGAGTTTCAAAAGGGAGATCAATCCGAATATAAACTTTAAAAATATTCACACTCCCATTACAGCGACACCCATTTACAGTTTAACATCCAGTGATAATTGCAATGATCGAAAAGTGCTTGTAATGCTGTAGAAAGTTCACAATCCTAGGTAGTTTAACAATAGAATCATTCAAATTCAAAAATACAATCCAAAAATATGCAGAACACATGGTCAACTTATAACCAATTTCTCTGTTTTAAGTATCACAGAAGATAACTGAAAAGTCAGTGTAATTAGAAAAGTGAATAAAAAGCAACTGACAATAGTAATTAGAAAGTCTCCTGAAGTTTTCCTTTTTGAATCAAAACTGCTGTATCAAGGCCTCAGTTTGACTTCAGCTGCTATCCCCCTGACACATAAAACCCAACATCATAGAGCTGGGGCCTTTGTGGGACTTCAAATGAAGAGCACTTTTATCATTCTTCTTTTTTTTTGCTGAATTTACCATCATCTCAAAACCTGGTTTAAGCTCCTTTACATTAACAGAAATACAGTAAATGTAATGATGCGGTATCACCATGCCCCTCCTGGTTTAGGTTTAGTTAATTTACCTAACAGCAACAGTGGATTCATGGGGACCACAGCCTTCGGCCAGCCATGCCTCATGATCTGAGGCAAATCACTGGAGATGTTATTCTTCCTCCTCCAGCCACTATGCAAAACAGCATCAAATAATATTGTTGCAAGACAGTAAAGTCACAGACAGCTTAGTAAAGCACATTTTTCCTTGAACAATAAGTCATTTCACAAAAAGGGAGGGGAAATCCGATGCTGCCTTTTTGGCAGGTACAATTCACTTATGGTTATGGAAATAAAGCGAGGAAATTATTTTCTAGTCACTATGTATTTATGAAAGGCATGGCAATATCTTTTCTCCCTGGTGTGCTCATTGTTGTTATTTAAATACAGCAATAATATAAAGATATGAAAGGGGGGATCACTTTTGATGTTTTAAGAAGTCACAGGATTAAATTGAAAAAAGGGAATATTAAATTCCCCTTGGAAGGCAAATCATAAAAGTGTATAGAATATGCAATGAAATGGACTTTAATAACTATGACTAAAATAAGCTGCATTGACTTCAGCAAAATGAATGGGTGACCCAAGTTCACTGGCAACCAGTGAGGTGACCCAAAGTTAAGAAAAAGGGACAATGTTAAGAAAAAGGGACAAAACAACACATGGCCATTTTCAATTAGGGAAATTTTTTGACAATTGTATTATAACCAGAAGATTAGAACTAAGCAAAAATGTAAATGAGTCTTCATTGTGTCTGGTCCTGAAAACTTTCACATTAACAAAAAAGGAGAACATGTTATAGTTCTAAGAGCTTTCAGCTCAGATTTGAAATTATTGTAAAATCATTTCTTGTCTTGATCCCCTCTGATTCTCTATCCATTCTATCACATAAATTGTAATTGTAGCAGCCTTTAACAAATAGCACAGTAATTATTTAAAATTTCAAACCTGTAGCCTGGACCAACCACACAGGGGAAGGGAGGTGAAAATAATTTTTCCATGACCTGCTTAAAAGCCCTCTCTCTTCTCAAAAAACAACCTTCTTTACAGTACATGAAATACCACAACTTTGATAAGATTACCTCTAATCAAAACATCTCTGCATCCTGTGCTCATGCAAACAGACCAATGTAGCTGGCCATCCAACAACTAAACAGGTGTCATCTTACAGGGAAGCAGAGTGTCTGTCAATTAAAGAACAAAAATAGATAGGTGGACACAACTGGGAAACACTTAAGGTGAAAAGCTGTTATAGGTGGGCTTTGCAGCCATGTTACTGAAAAATGTGGAACTAGTGACATGCCTTGTTCAACTTTATTGCATGAATTTCAGCTGGCCATGCGGCAACCCCCCCACCCCCTGCAAGGTACTAGCCACTGCCAACTTTCTTACTAAGCATTATTTAGGTTTATGTTTTCTACTCATTTCAATGTTCTTTAGGTGTTGATGAACATTGGAATTGACAACACAATTGGCTAAATTAAACATGTAACCTTAAAAAGCACTCATACACTGTGAACCATAGACATACTGCATAATCATTGGTCGTACTGAATCACCACTGAGGAAACCAGTGGGTACCCTGTATTTCTGGCAGTTCATACAAGCCTTGTCACCATTTCTGAACTGACAACTCCCAGAAGCCTTGAGAGGCTTGACTCTTGACTTTGTTCCCTGGATCCATTAAGCAGCGGTATCGTGCCATGCCAGGGAATGAAACCCCAGACTGAGGGCATGAGGGATTAAAAAGGAACTGACACCTGTTTTTTCCCATGTCACCCTGCATCAGTCATGTCTGGAGTAGTGCAGCCATCTGATAACCATTCATAATCAACCAGACACTTAATTAAACAGTCATTTATTTAAAAATACTAGGCTGATTCATTCTGAGATTGGGAGTGATGATTTGTGTAAAAGCAAATGCAGCATGTTATCCTGTCCTCAGAAATTTCCATGTTCACTGTCTTGGGTTGCAAAAGTATTTCACTGCATTTCATGACCAGGGCTCAAAGCAGTGAAGGAGTTCTTATTAGGAGTGGTGACTGTAGGCTGACACAGGCAATTGGCATTTCAGACTTGACAACATCAGAGCCTTTGGCAGAGGCACTTACACATTTATTCAGACCAGGGGTAGGTGAAGGTGGAACTGCATTGTCTATTGTATGAATTTCATTATAAGAACCATGGTGCCATTTCCAGAGGAGTTGCAACATGGCAACATGGTTACGTTAAATGTTAGGCAGAGAAATACAAAGCATGCAGAGTGCTAGACTTGAAACAACAAAACTGTGGTATAAGGTATTTAACTATTTAGGCCTCTAGTACTGATGATTGCTGTTAACCAGACTGACCTAGATCACTTCTTATGCACATGTTTTTGTGGGGCATGGTTTCGAATTTGGGAGCTCAGAGCTGTCAAGACTGTTTATTTTCCCTGTGTCTCAGCATTACAGAGACACGACAGGTGCTTAAAAACCAATGGAGGAGGAAGCGCTGGGGTATCAGGGCAGGGCTAATCTGATTTAGTGCTCCTCGCCCAAATTTTGTCAAGCTGTCACAAGCGCCCATGGAGTACATAGATCATCCTGAGTGTCAGACAAACCAAAAAATCTGCGTGACACCATCTGTGCATACAGGTGGCGGCCTCCAACGCCCTGCAGGGGCCCTGGCCATGTTTCACGGCTGCTGGCATTGTGCAAGGCATGTTTGCAGACCGTCAGTTCCCAAAGGTAAACTTACAATGAGGACAGTTCTTCTGCCTCTCCACTACCAGCCATTTACAGAGGCCATGCTGCATGTCCCACACAAAGTGCAGAGGCTACCACTGATCATCTGAGATGGCCAGAGGATCATGAAATGAAACAAATTTAGTAAAAATGGGAGTGGTGAAAATGAGCAGTTTCATAACAAAAAAGAAAGTCTTTTTATATAGTCATGTAACAACATTGTCCATGTTGTACTGTCAATGCCACACTGTTTTCCACACCTTTATGTGATTAAGCATGTTATGTGATTTTAAATGTCCCTCAAAGTGGCATAATATGACCATATCTCTAATGCTGCAATACAGAGGCATATATAATGCATCTAATAACAATACGTCTGTCACATTCACCTCCAGGTGGTGCGGCTCCTCTATGACCTGAGAAACAATAATAATAATGAAAAATCAGTGAAGCTGCTAATAAAAAAAACTGTGAGCAATCAATATGTCTGACCGTGTGCATGCTGGTCTGGTATGAGACACAGCTTTGGAGATTACATCCTTAAAAATAAAAAAGAAAATCAAGAAATGAAGATGAGATGGAGAACGTGTCTGCCGTGACTATCACCCAACGGGTTAAGGTCTGTTCAATTATGCTCACAAGGTCCAGTTACATGGATACTAACAGGCCACATAGTCTGGAGGTGACAGCGTGCTTAGCAAGAACATGATCTAATGGCAGGATCAAACCTGCTAGGGGCTGGTGCATTCAGATGGCTTGAGGAAAATCTGGGCTGTTAAATACTTAAAATCAGACAGCAAGGACTAATGGAACATGCCACTCCCTGCTGTATAGTATAAGCTAAAATTGTATTTGTATATGACACATACACTGGTGGAACCTTTGGCTGTGAGTAACACCACTGTGACATGTCTCTAGTATTGCCTGTTAGAGCGCATAACCCTTTTAAACTGCTCAGAGCTCCTTAACTTGAAATAATTGGCTAACACAGCAGACAGATTTAAAGTGTATTATATTTAATAATACACTGTGGAAAGTGGAAAAATACAAGTGGAAAAAAGGATAATAAGGGGCTTAGTTGTTTGATACAGGAGCAGGACCATAAAACAGTTCCCCATTTACATAAAGCATGAACATTACAGCAGTGTCTTAACAGAAAAGAAGCGGTGTGTAATCACATTTTAGCAGTATTATCTAAATAGTAAAAAAATCCAACAGAAGAACAACTGGAGGATATTAAATACAGAAACTAAAACATTGTATGTGCTTTAGCCTTGTAGTACCTCATTTTCTTAAGAGATTTTCTAACTGAAACACATCCTTTATGTCCTCTGAGAGTGACCTTCATACAGTTGATGGATGGACAACAACAGGTGAGCCTTCTGCCAGCTTTGCTGTCAATTCAATGACTGCCTTCTTTTCAACCATCATTTAAAAGGTATAATCTCGAAGTACTGCTTATCCTTCTTAGATGTTTTTTTTTTGGCACTTTCAGTCCTGGGTTTGTCAGTTACGGTACAGATTATGTCTTTAAGTTTCACTAAATGGATCGGACACTGCACCTTGAAGATCAAGCGATGCAGGCAATTTCACTCAATGCCTTTGAGTCTTCTGCAATTTTGTAGGGATCATTTTATCCATTTAAGAACATATTTTGCATATTTTGCACATCAGAACACAGGGTGGCTAAAATGTCGTACCCCCAGGGATTCTGAATGATCTGTTAAATGTATTTTCTCCTTAGGAAAGTGATGGCTACAATATTAACACAAGAATAGAGTGAGGCTGAATTTTATGTATGGAAGAAGAAGCACTACAAATTGATCTACTGCTGCCAAATCCAATGAACAAAGTCCAATATCAACTGATCACAGATCCATGAGACTGATAATTACTCAATTCAAACAAAAGAAAGAGGGCCAGACAACCAGAAAACCAGGAAAGTGTTACAAAGATAAACACCAACAATTTAAGATTAGGATCTGTTCTTTGTTATGGTAAATGGCACTGGGACCAATGATCCTCTAGACATGTTTAAACAAATGTTCATGGCCACACATACACCAGACTAAACTTTTTAATGATCATTTCTAGTTGAACATTTTAACATGTTAATTTATAGGCTCTTACGGTTTTCTGGAATGCTAAGTCACAATGAATTAATTTTAGGTCCACTTAATCACCACTGCAACCCAAATGAACTTTTTTGCACAATAGTAAGTAATTTGTCATTGCTTACACACAAAATTCAAATGTTAAGTACATCTCTGCAAAACATAAACACAACTCTATACAAATGACACAAAAATCACTTCAGTAAATTACGATAAACAAATCTGAAGCATTTGATCTCAGCTGACAGAGATTGCCACCATAACTGTGAATCTCTTGTGCATGTATGCAAAACTTCTTTCCACATTTATTCAATCAACAGTCTGCCATTATACACAATTCTACACCACACAATACTCCAATGATGTATCTACAATCCATCAACTTTTGTGGTGAATGGAGTACCAACAATGAAATGAACAGCTCACATCACCCAAGACTGCTGATTTAGTACCAGGATATAATGTATTCAGGAAAGATGAAAAATGGCAAGGGGGAAGGCTGGTTATGTATGTATTACAGTTTTTTACAACTGCTTTCACATGTTTTCTGAAACCAGGTCTCATTTTTTCAAAACTCTACACACAAATCCAAAAATTGCACACACAAAATGCAAAATGCCTCATACCTCCTGCAAAATGAAACACTGCATTCAAAATACCATAAACACATCTCAAAATCAAGTATTTATAGGCTTATATTTACATTTCCATACAATGTTCTAGAGTGAAAGTAATCTACTGAGAGGGGTTGAAATGTACACAGCAAACACCAATGCAATGTTGAAACAGAAAATATTTATTTTTCCAAAACATTAGTGTAGTTACTGTAGTACAGTGTTGTATGGCATACGAGAAAACAAAACCATATACCATATGAGAATTTGTACAGAAACCATAAACATATGTAAACCAAAAGTAGAATTTTTAGAGGAAAGAAAAATTATTGGGGGCAAATCACCAGTGCCAAGCTGCATTCCCTCCTCCAAACAGTGAGAGAAGAATCTCCTAGAGTGGCGTATCCAACCTTGGACAGAGGCAGCGTCTATGTCCCCACATGCCTCCTCCAATGCCTGGAGAAGCGGCATGCAGGCATAGGGCTGACGATCATACACTTTCCAGCGCCACGTAGAGAAAAATTCCTGCCATTCTCCATGAGTATATTTACGTGGGTGAGATTAGCTTCAGCCTCACCAAAACCAGGCGCAGGGGGAGAAATCTAATAGGACAGAGGGCCATTATCAATGTCCCTGGACAGCATTTGGGAAATGTGACCATGTGTGCTGCCATCACGCAGAACTGTGTCCTCTACCACCATGCCACACTTGGTCCTTACAACACTGCCCATATGCTCACTTTTCAGGAAGCAATTCACAATATGCTTGTTCCAGATAAAAAATCGGTTCCAGGGCAGCCCAGATTTGTGGTAATATGGGACAATGTAAGTTTTCACTGGGCTGTTCTGGTCCAAAACTGGTTTGCCACCCATCCACAGTTCACAGTTGTATACCTCCCCCCATATTCACCTTTTCTAAATCCTATTGAGGATTTTTTCTGGAAAGTGTATGATCGTCAGCCCTATGCCTGCATGCCGCTTCTCCAGGCATTGGAGGAGGCATGTGGGGACATAGACGCTGCCTCTGTCCAAGGTTGGATACGCCACTCTAGGAGATTCTTCTCTCACTGTTTGGAGGAGGGAATGCAGCTTGGCACTGGTGATTCCCCCAATAATTTTTCTTTCCTCTAAAAATTCTACTTTTGGTTTACATATGTTTATGGTTTCTGTACAAATTCCCATATGATATATGGTTTTGTTTTCTTGTATGCCATACAACACTGTACTACAGTAACGACACTAATGTTTTGGAAAAATAAATATTTTGTTTCAACATTGGTGTTTACTGTGTACATTTCAATCTCTCTCAGCAGATTACTACACACCTTACTTTCACATTGTATGGAAATGTAAATACAATCCTATGAAAGAGAGAAGAGCTTTAGGTTTAGAACAACAGTGTGTACATGGTATATCCAAAAATTTACTATTGTGAAAAAAGTGTTTGCCATTTGATGCAAATACTTGATTTTGAGAAGTGTTTTTGGTATTTTGAATGCAGTGTTTCATTTTGCAGGAGATATGAGGCCTTTTGCATTTTGTGTGTGCAATTTTTGGATTTGTGTGTAGAGTTTTGAAAAAATGAGACCTGGTTTCAGAAAACGTGTGAAAGCAGTTGTAAAAAACTGTAATACATTAACATAGATGCAATCATACTTAACTATGAGGAAACAGTTCACAAGAATCAATGACAAGTGTTCATCTTTTGGAGACTGTTCCACAGGGTCCAATTCTGGGGCCCATTTTATTTAGTTTATATAGTGAGGATCTCTTTTCGGCTTGTCCAGATGTTAACATCCAGATGTAAACATCCAGATGTACACAGATGACAAAGTAATTTATACCCATGCCAAGACTAAAAAACGAACTGCTTCAAAGCTTACCAAAGTTTTGAACAAAGTAGCAGAATGGCTTTCTTTCTCCTGTCTTACTCCTGTCTGTCTCAATGTGAGCAAAACTGTCTGAATGTATAATTGAATTAAGAACAATCACATGCAACAATCAGATAAACTTGTTAATGGAGAGGATATAAATGTTGTCCAGCCTGGGTATCAAAATTTACTCCAACTTGTCCTTTAAGAAACAAGTTAAAAAGATTTACAGCTATGTCAAATTCAATATAATGAAAGTCAAGTGAGACTAAACACATCAGACACTAACTGCCTTCGTATGCTGCAAAATTTTTCCTTGTCCATGATCTTCTCTTATTTATCATACTGCATTACAAGATGGTCCCAGGCTGGAGCAACCATACTGGAACCATTATACACCCTCTACAACCAAACCTTAAAAACTTTAGATAATTTAGATAATTTTAGAGATAGATTTAGATAATTTGTTGACCTTTGACAGTTTCTTTTTTTTCTTGCCTGATGTAAAAGTTATTCATGATCTGGCACCTCCTCCACCAAAAATGTGTTTATGTCTTTGTCAGGGACAATGCTAGGGAGACAAGGGATTCAGTTAGAGTGATTTATGGTACAGTTCAGGAAGACAGCTTTTAGACAGACAGTATTAATGGTCGAGGCAGCAGGGAAATGGAATTCAGTACCCACTAACATTTGAGAATCCACAAGCTTCACAATTTTTAAATCAAGGCTAATACTTTGGCTCAAGACCACCCAATCAAGTAGACACTAACATTTGACTTTGTTTTGACTGCTGGTGTATGAAAAATGTAATGTTATTATCTTTTTTCCTTCTGCCCTTGTTTGTTTGTGAATGTTGTATATTACATTGGTATGTTATGCTTCCTGCTTGAAATGTGCTTTAATGTTTTTGTCAGTCCTTCTGCGTGATGTCCTGCTTGTGTTCTCGCCTCGTCTTTGTCTTCTCGTCTGTCAGTGTGGGTGTGTCATTTGTTTGGTTCTTTTGCGTGCATGTGCTTTTGTTTTTGTTTTCAGCCCATCGCCCCACCTTCTGTCCCGCCTATCTGCCCTGCTGCCACACCCACCACCTGAAGCCCATCCTGCACACCTGTTCCCTGTTATCTCATCACCAGTCTGTGTATTTAACCCCTCTATCTGCTTTGTTTCTCTGCCAGTTTGTCACAGTGTTTTAGTCTGTTTTGGTCCTGCCTGTTTGTCTTTTGCTTGCTCTGGTTTTTTTTTTTTTTTTTTTTGACTTTCTACCTGTTTTGTTGGATTTTGAAACTTGCCTCGTGTTTTGGATTTTCTGCTCGTGGATTCTTTGGTTTTGACTTTGACTGTTTGTTACTTCCGATTTTTTCCTCAAATAAACGCCTGGTTTGTCTTCCTGGTCTGTGCCTGGGTCCTTCTACCTGAAAGCCTGACAGTTTTAAGGTGCTTCCTGCCCAGGGACTGCAAGTGTGAATTATGCCTGGTGCACATAACTGATTTTAAAAACATGGGAGACCACAGACATAATGACAGATTTAACTGATTTTTAATATTTTAATAATAACGCACACACCAGATGATTCAGTCAAGATGGAGGACCACACACTTGGCGTTTATACTAAACGATTTCAGAGTGGCAATTGCAGGGACTTGGGAATGGGATCTCACAGAAACTCGCGATCAAACGTGACTTCAGAGCAAAACAAACATGGAGGCGGACCGTCGTCTTCAGCTTGTTGCACTTGTGTGTGCTATGTTTTGCACAAAAAAGGAGAAAAAAACTGTGGATGAAGTCATGGCTGAGAAGACGGAATTAGCATGGGTTATACATTTTGCAGCGTGAGCTGGAGGGGAGTTGGAAATAAAGTTTTATTGTTAGTCTCAAACGGGGCTAGTGCAAGCTACTGCTACAAGCTAATGTAATTGTTATTTGTACACAGGTGGAGGGGAGATTGAAACCTGTGATCAGTAGAAATGTAGTCATTTTTATAGATTCTCTGACCTTCCACTGCCATGGAGATGCCGTTCCTTATTATAATTACTGTGCTTGTATGAAGGTTACTGGTTGGTGATGCTTCCCGGCCAGCTTGCTGTCATTGGCTATTGCGGGTTTCTGCTCAATATTCCATCGCTGTTCCTTTCACACTACAGGATTTCAAGTCGTAAATATCAAACGTGATTGATATTTACGATTCGAAATTGGGGAGACTCCGATCAAGTCGGTAGCATTAAGATTATGCCTGTAAACCCCTCACACTACAGGATCATTTGGGCAGTTTATCAGTTCAGACCAGCCTCGAGTCGGGAATACCCCCTTGATTGTCGGGAGGAGTGAATCGGACCCAAAATCGGCTCGATTATCCTCTAGTGTGGGACCAGCATTAGCTACATAGCTAACTCATGTGCAACTCATGCATGGTCCCTGTTAAATAAACTAATAAACTAAGTGAACTAAACTAAACAAGCCAACTAGTTCCAATAGCTGTTAAATTAATGGTTTCTCAATACACGAGTGGGGATGTGCCCCTTCCCCGCTCCTAACCCACACCCATGCTTTGTTGTGAAATTTACTTGTTTCTCATTTAAATAATAATAACAATCATTGTAAATGTTTTTCTCCTAGTTTGAGTTCCCCTCTAGTGCCCTCTTGGGGTTGGTTCCAATGTTGTCAACTACTTTCAATGGAAAGTAGCTAAAGCCTGCTCGAAAAGTTGCTAAATGTCGCTAGATGCGATCATACCCTAATTAACATATTTGTGATGTCATTGCGTCGTATTTGCATTCTGCCTAGTGTCAGATGGTGTCAGCCTTTTACATCTGGTTGCTTCTCTCCTACTCTCATACTCTCCTGCTCACATATGCTGCATTTTAATACAGCCTAATTCCCAATGAAGCTGTTCTCATTTACATATTTTTCTGTTTCTGTTGTCAGACAACGGGACGAGCATGAAATAGTGACTGAAACTCGGCCCATTAAGACTTAACCAGCAGTCACTTCCAAGCTATTTCCAAGCTGCTGGTCTGCACTGCTAAAATTCAGATTTTATAACCACAACGGTGTCTGACAAAATCACCATACACGTAATTTAAAGAAAACGGCTGTGCTGTGATTTCTGCTATATTTACATGTAAAATGATCACTCAGAGAGAAAGTTAGAAGTGACAGAATATATTATTTTTTCCCTCACACAGCGCACGACCTCCGCATGATAGTGAGTGATAAGACAGTGATAACGGTCAAAATGATCAAGTTAAATTGTTGAAATTAAAACAAAGGAGGAGCAAACAATACATGTTTAGTGATAGGCCCTTGGCAACACTGTTTGCACATGCGCAGCTCATTCACGTCTATGTCAGCTGCCATGCTGAATGTGCTGCTCCGTCTCTCTGCCACTCACTGAATAGAGTAGACGCAGAGAGAGGTGAGCCTCTCACTCGCAAGGCCGTACATGGCGACTCTCTTCTATGGAAAGTAGCTAAGGTTTGTCCAAAAAGTCGCTAGATTTGTCACTAGGTGCTTTTTTGAGAAAAAGTCACTAAAGGGGTCTGAAAAGTCGCTAAATCTAGCGACAAAGTCACTAAGTTGGCAACAGTGGTTGGTTCCCCTGTGTACTCACACAGGTCACCCCAATGGTAGCAATGTCTACCACATATCACTCTAAATGACTCTATTATTGGTGTACATAGGTCTGTAGGGGCCCTATGGTTCGAACCTGCAAGGAGCCTGCAAAATTGCATGAAGACAGTGCCTTTGAGGTGGTGATTCAAATAATGGAGGCAAGAGATCGAAGACCTTAGGAATAAACTGGACACACTGCAACTACACATCTTACTGTATTTTTTGATTGCTTTGACTTAATGTTGAAAGGCTTCTTACTAGACATGTAGGTCACTAAATTACTTAAACACGTGTTCATGTCTTGTTACAGCAGTGTGTGTGCGTGCTTATTTTCTGTTAGATTTTGGATTTTTAATTAGAAATCCCTGTGTTTTTCATTCATCACTCCACAATGGAAGCACTGTAGGTAAGTCTGTGTGCTGTCTACATTTATACTAAAATTGATTTTTTTACAAAACACTTGATTCCCATAGGTTTCCTTCACTTTATTGTATCATTGGCGTTTAGCAGACACTCTTATCCAAAGCAACTTACATCAGTAATAGGTTTTTACAATGTTATCCATATATACAGCTGGATATTTAGTGAGGCAACTGTGGGGTAAGCACCTTGTCCAAGGGTACAGCAGCAGTGCCCCTGTGGGGAATCGATCCTACAATGCTGTACTGCCACTCATTATATTGTTTATGGGACCCTGGGATTTGGTCTTAAACTGGCTTCCAACGGTAGATGAATTATTTGCATAATTTAGGCAAACTTTTTGCAAAAGATCCCTGCTAGCAGCACCCAGTGCATTGGTGCACATACCTCCTTTATGCAAATCTGTCCATTTAAATGTGACTGATAGGATGATTGATGATTAATTACCTTTAACCATATCTCCAAATTACTGTACCATTTCATTTAGTAGAGGTCCTTCAGCATAGCAAATGCACCCCTTTTTGCCCAGTTTTCCTTTGTTGCACTTTCACACATCATTTTGGTTTATTCCCCAGTTGTTACTCCCAGCACTATTTAAGGAAGTATGTGAGGGAATCTTGTGCTTTCCAACTTGTAACTGTTATCCTGGGTAATCATCTAGTCAGTCATTGACAGCAGTCATGGTTATATTCAGGCTGCTCTCACAACTAGCTGGTATGATTGTTTGTATGCCAAGTCAAAACGAAGGCGAGCACCAATGCTATAGGATACAAACGTCATGGTAACCGTATTTGTTATACGTTATTCTATGCAGGCACTGTCTTCTACATTTTGGTGTACCTCTGTGTAGAGTGCGAAAACAAATATAGTTCAGTTTGTGCCCTTGTGGCTTTTGTGTTTGTTGTGTACATTTAACAATTTATGTAAACAGTCCATTAACCATCTAAGACATTACCTGCTACTAACCAATGGTTTTACAGATGCTGCTGATGATTGTTTCTATGGAGACTGGAAAAGCTGTGCTGAGCAGATACACCAACTTCACCCTTGAGACATGGATAAGGTTCAAAGAGTGTTGTTGAAAACCTGTATTACCTTGGATGTGGACAATTCTTACAAAGGTGTGTTGTGTTGGGATGTAGATCATTACCCACCTCCTCACCCAAACCACCAGGCTACAGTAATCAGGTGGGCTGGGATATATAGTTTAACTGAGCTAAGTATCTGCTTGCTAGAATGTTTTTTTATAACATCCTGGTATACAAGTAAAGCTGTTAACATTTTTCACCAACAGACATAATAACCTGTCCATTCCTATGACTGCATAGCACTACAATATGGCATATAAACTCGGTTGCAGGTCAGACATTTCTGTTACACGAGTTGAAGAGACTTCACTAGGGACAGATGCAGCTTTTAATTGGATTTCATCTATAAAACACTCCCAGATCATTATTTCAAATGACTGTGCAAAAAAAAAGAAAAAAATGTAGTGCTTTTGTTCTGCAAATAAAATCAAACTGAACTTTTGGGTCAGAATGACCATTTCATAACAAAGACAAACAAAAACAGACTCTCCATGTTTGACATGAGGCTGATTTATTCTGCTGCACACTTTTGGTGTAGGGGGTCATTTCGCCCTACCCCACAGCCAAGATATTAACCTTTTTTAAAGTGCTTCAAGATACACTTCGCCTGTGGCCATGGAAGATCTGCCACCTGGATCAGCAGCTTTCTCTGGGTTGTCCTGGCCACACACATGGGTGATAAAGCACAAAATTCTTTCGAACTGCATGTACCTTAGTGTGCCTTTATTGCCACACTGTACCTCGCAAGATGCGCTGTGGATATCTTCACATTAAACAAGTTCTGCATGAACACTCCCCGACGTTAAAGCAAGCTTGCCAAGTGTCGACATGAAGGACTGACATCACGCGCTCCATCGGACTGCCTTAATGGAAAGTGTCTATCCCTTACCACTGACAAAAGGCGAGACAAAGGGGGGGAGGGGTGGGGGTGGAAGAAACAGAGGATGTCCTTTGTTTCATTTCACTTCATCTTGCTTTGTTTGTTCTGCTGGTTTCCATGGGAAATGCAGGGCCTTCACAAAGCAGTAAAATGAGGAGGACAGTAGGGTCAGAAGAGATAAAAAACGATGGAATAAAGTTTTGGGTATCCCTAAAAAAACAATAACAAACAAATCTAAACAACAAAACACTTTGAATTAGCTGATCTACAGGGAACAGAACCTCAGGTGCACCAGGAAAGGTACACTAGATAATATGCATGGCAAATCTGCCCTTGAAATGCAACTGTGACAAATCAATCCTCTCCCGACTGGTGTACAAAGCTTTGAGAAATCCCATTCCTGGGGCGTGTGATTGGCAAACCTGTTTTTTTTCTGATTCATGCATGTTTGGTGGCCCTTTGTTAAAATAATGTCAATTTTGAAAGTAAAATCTTGGCCTTCACACTGGCACATTTCAAAACATGGATACATTTTCCAATGGCTTATTGAGGCTTAGAGAGGTATGCTGAAATGTGAATTCCAAAAAGGTGTATTGACTGAAGATGGAGGAGGGATTTGTTCTCATGTGGGCCCAGCTGTGAAATGAATAATTTCAAACGTAGATTAGATTAGACTAGATTCAAATGTCTGTGAAATAGATAATTAAGAGAGTATGAGCTTGGTGAAAAGCTTAGTGCATTCAGAAAAGACAACACTGCAGCACACTGCATATGCAGTAAAATACTATGAATGGTACAGAGAGGGATTTATATTGTGTTGCCTGACAAATGTACTGTCTTAGGTACTTGCAGCTAGAGTGTCCATCCTGATACTGTAATTTTCTGGCTCCAGTCCTCTGTCCAGTAATACCAAAAGCTTTGGTATCCAGTCTCTCTTCTCTTTAAGGCAGAACTTATGCAGACTAAAGCAAGAATAAATCATTATTTGTCCTTAAGTCTGATGTACAGATTAATGCAAATGTTACATTTTTACAATACACAAATTTCGATTAATTCTGGTCATTCCAGTGGTTAGCTATGGTTGATATGGTTGTAACTGCAATGTGAAAACATTTAAGAAATGCCTAAAATACAGTTGGACAGCTGGTTAACTAGTGTATGCAGCCAGTTTCTCAATACATTATTTAAAAATGGCAGCCATGTCAGTGGCAAAGCTGCCTTAACAGGTAATATTTTGAAAATAAACCTGGATTTGTCTCCTGGGATATTTTATTACAGAAGCTAAAATGGACATCATGGATCACAAGGTACAACAAATACACAAATTATAGCTACAGTTTATCTGAAGACTGCAACAACACAGAATGTCAGTGAATGTCTACGGAAACTCAACATCTACAGAATGTCAGTGCAGCTTAAGTATCAAAATGTTTAAGGGGTGTGACACAAGACTCCTTATCATTTCTCCAATACTCTGCACAGAGGAGATAGATTGAGTCATAAAGCAGTGATTATGGAAGGAAATAAAGAATGAGGCTCTGTAATGGATCACAGTAACACGGTGCACAAAAGGAGGAAATTTAACAGATGTCAAGAAAAAAAGAAAACAACGTGGATAGCAGTTGTCAGGTGGGATTGTCAGAATGTGACAAGCACTTTCATGCTATTAAATTTTGTGTCTGAACATCACGGCTTTTAGGGGAAGCAAAGCAGCTTGATACCATTTTTTGAAAGCAAAGGCTTGTTTATTGACTGTAACTCTCTGCTTGAAGAGTCAGAGGTAGATAGAGGTAGACACAGACTAAACCTACAGATACTAGTATGATGTACATATGCATCCACACCTCCTAGTGTTTCAACATGAAACACTGCAAAATGTAACACTCTACTTCAGGATATGTAAAATAAATCAGTACAATGCTCAATTATTTCTGTTTAAATTCATAGATTTATTGATTTACACACATTGATTGTTTACATATTGTGATAAATTATTGCTGGTTTGTGATATGTTTTTATATGTTTGGCAGTCCCACACATACACTACTATGGAAGGTGGACCACAAGGTGATTTCTCACAAAATTTTATCAGTATTTAACAATGAGTGTGAATGGTGAATGATGACAGCTGTGAAGCTTGCACCATACCTGAGTGATATGCTGCAGTTCATTACAAATTAAATAATCTGTTTGCACAGCTGTTTGCACATCTTTTCACAGCTAAGTGTCTTACCCAGCAATAGAATGGGGTTGCTCTGCAGCAGACTTGAGCCAACAACCACCTGTTTACATGCTCAACCTCAGACCAAGCACTCTATGGCATTATTGTCCATCTCATTAAGGTAGTGGAAGTGTATTGCATTGGATGTTTTCATTGCTGACTGTTCACGTCTTTTGCATTGGGAGGGGGTTGACACAAATTTGATGGAGGGGGTTGCCTTTTCAACAGGTGATCATTTCCAGTGGTTTTAGACAAGGCTCTGTAATGGAGGTCCACCTGTGGCACTGATGTGTGTGACAAATTGGAGGAGCAAAGCCATGCACTCCACATGATGTGCAGGGATTGCAATTGAGTGTGAACCCATGAAGAGTTAACATGTTTATCATGCAGATTCAAGGAAATTGGGCTTCATTTAAGGCGCATGTGATGCAATCAATTTATACCAATTTTTTCCATAACAAGAGATGCAGGAAATCATTTGGGTCATTTGAACTTGTGATCCCTCAGAAAGAACCTCAAATGAAAAGAGGTGCAGAGGAGTTTGGCAAAAGGGAGACCTAGCAAAATGGTACTGAAGGGGCACAATGATTCAATTCAGCTCTGCTTCAACTCAGCGGTGAGTTTTTAATGTGACAATGGCCTTTGTTGCTTCACTTGGAGACAGAGAAAGAGCAAGGGAGAGAGAAAGACAACATGTCTGCATGCACAGGGAAGCAGCTCAGGGGTGGGCAACTCCAGTCCTGGAGGGCCAGTGTCCTGCTGGTTTTTGTTTTCATCTCTTAGTTACCTGTTGATTTTCACCTTGAAAACAGGTGTGCTTGCTCTTCAGCCAATCAGAGATTGTATTTAGTTGGTCAACAAGAAAAACAGCAGGACCATGGCCCTCCAGGACTGGAGTTGCCCACCAAGGAGGGGATTCAGTTTAACAAAAAAGAACAAAACATTGCTAGACCATGCCTTCCTCTGCTTTGCTGGTGTTGCTGTGTGTCAACTCAGAAACATCACAGGGAATCATGGCAATGTACCACCTTGCACATTGTGAAAACCTGCCATTCCTCATCACATCATTCCTTGCTTGTTTACTTGTTGTAGGTATGTATGGTGTCATAAAAAAGTGTGGTAAATAAAATGAAACATCAATGGTACAAAGTATGCGTCATGCTATGGCATAGAAGTCTACGCTCGCAAGCGTCAGTGTGACTGAGAAATAAACAAGGGGGTAGGAAATAAGCAGGTGGAAGACAAGAAGTGAGTGCAGGTGGGTGTGTGAAGCATATAGGTCACCCTGCCAATTTTTGCCCCCCCAACCCCTGGGTGCATCAAAGTACTTTGAAGAGGGGTGTCATTACCAAGGCAACTGACTAAGCAAAGTGCGTAAATTCGGCAGCAGGCAGGCTCTTAGGCTTCTTGGTAGAGTTTAACAACGCCAAGGAGGAGTGGGTCTTCATGCACACACACATGCATACAAGAGGGGAAAAAAGGGCGGGGCGCAATTCAGCCCACGCCTCAATGCCGGGCCTCACTTGCTCCCCAAAAATAAAAACAAAACCCCAAAAGAAAAGGACGGAGCGCTGCTGATGTTCTTGGTCCAGACCGGTGCCTTCTGATGCTGATATTCGCTGCTCGTCCTCCTGGGGGACGGACAGCGGCACGAATCACCCTGTTAGGCTGGGCAGACTGGAAAAGGGCACACACACACACACCAGCAACACCGCCAGTCATGTCCCTTACTACACAGGGGTACCACCCCGATTCGCCTCCTGCCCAGCCTGGGGCGTTGTCACTCCGCCGTTCTCTAGCCTCACTTCCCTTCTCCAGGTCTGCAGCGCTCCACCAACACTCACTCTGCACTCGCTCTACAATTAAAAAGGAATCCCCTCCCGGGATTTCCCACCAACTTAACCCAAAAGGAAACAAAACGAAACTCAACAAAATATCCAAAAAAGGAAAAAAAAAAAAACCCAGCTGAAAACACCAAACAAAACCAAAAGTAAGCAAAAAGCAATGAAAATTAACAAAACTGAATATTTCTCCAGTAAAACCATGGGCAGAGCCTTCCCTTCTCCCCGACAGCCTGAATCACCACATTTTTATACCTGTACTCCCGGTAATAATGACAATCCAGAACAGCTGCGAGCTCTGCCAGTACGGCAGCAGAAACCATTCAACCACTCAAACACGCACCCGCAGTACCCAATTAATATCCCTGATTGAAAGGCTCATCAACAGCGGCAACTGTCAGCTTACCTCCTGACACCACTTTTCCTCCACCGGCAAAGTTTGTATTTATGTGGAGTTTGTCTCAAATCTTTTAAATGTAAATTGTGCAAGATGTCTAGCTTGGCTGAGGTGAGTTTAATTGACACATTGTAATAGACTTGGCAGTGGATTTCTCCTCACTCATCTGCAAGTGTAACAGCATTTCCCCTGAGTGGCGGAGGTTTGGCCAGAATCAGAGAATTCAGAAATGTGTATATCAAGGGTTAGCCGACCCAGACACTAAACCGCCTCGACCACTGTCAGCCCACCACAACGCAAGACCAGGTAGGTAGCCAAGAAGCTTTATTTTAACAAATTGGGGTTAAAACTTACAATAAAATCAATTCATTAACAGCACACCCTGGAGTCACCCCCTTTACCTACTCTTCCCACTGTAAGTCCCAGCGGAACCAAACCCCCCCCCCGGGATAGCACCCCCCACAGGTAAGTGTATACACTAAATCCACAGCACACAGTGATCCTTCACACCTTCACACTCAGGCAGCAAACACTGCAATTTCCCCTCACAAGCTGCAGTTGGAGCCTCCCTCTGGCTGGGGTGAGCCAGTCCTGACACGGGGCTGACCAAGTGGGGGTCGCAGGCTGCCACCGGGAGCGCTCACACATTCACATGCGCACACACACACGTATATAGAACAGGCGTTGCTGCTGATCACCTTCCTTCCAGCAGCAGTGCCAAAAAAAAAAAAAATAAATAAAATCTAACAGAAGAAAGGAATCCCCCAAAACACCCTCGTGTCCCATAGAGTCCTTTGCTGTCCGGACGCCAGGCTCCACGTAGTCATGCTGCCGGGTGGAATTGCGCTGCCTCTCCAATCCGATCCCTCGCCGCGCTCTGCAATCCCTACGAACGCGAAGAGGGAACTGAGAAGCCAGCGGAGCCACCCCTGGTCACACACACGCACACGCCTCGTGTGGGACGGAATAAAGTACTTTCCTTACGGGAAGCAGGGCGGACGCTCCTGCTATTTGCGCCAATCGACCAGCCGGGCAGCAGCTTCTCCACGGCGGGTCTGCGTTCAGCAATCTTCCTTTTCCCCGGCTCTCTGCTCCGGCGACACTCCGCCCTGCCAAAGTCCCGCACAAACACAAAGACGCAACAACCGAACAAAAGAGAAAACCCCGAAAACAAAGGGAAAAAAAAAAAAAAAACTCAAAAAAGCAACAAAATAAACACCAAGACAGAGCGCTTCCCCACGCACTCCTGCTACTTTCTCCAGGCGGCTGCCTCTTAGAGGCAGCAAAGCTCCCCTACACGCCCCGCTCACAGGTGCCCGGCATTACTCGCTCGTTATTCAATCATTGAATAATTGCTGTGCCGCGCCCATATGCAACTCCCCAGGCAACACACCTGGGGTGTGGATAACAGCGCACTGCATGCGTCACGAGGTGTGCTAATGGAAATGAACCCAAATTGAAATGTGGCAAACTGTGTTTATTGGAGACCGTGCAATCGATTGCTTGATCTGAAATATGCGTCATGGAAGTGAAGTTAATCATTAGAATTGAACTTATGCTTCTGCAGGAGCATTCTCTATCTTTTTTGTCTAACTTCCTGCATGGAGTGTTTGCACCCTCCCAGCTGTTCTCACTCTTCATCAGTAAGGAGTAAAGTAAATCTTCATCTCAGCTGCAGTCGTAATGGAGCCTGACCGATCTCTGTGTGTCATTTGGCCTTTGAATAAGTATTATCCCGAGCTTTATTTTGACTGAAAAATAGCCCTGCCAGAGACTTTGGCACCACATGGGTGGATCTGTGGTTTAGCATGGTGTTATATGCTGTGGATTCTGGGGTGCTGGGGGGAGAGTGGATGGTGCCTGATTATTGTGTACCATGTGGATAAAGCGAGGTAAAGATGCATTTACATTTACATTTATCCATTTGGCAGGCGCTTTTATCCAAAGCGATGTACAAAAGTGCAAATAGTGAGCAAACAACAGGCACAAGAGCAAGATGTGTACAGGTCATACAATGCAAATAGTGCTGAAGCTGAGTGCAAGGTCAGTGACGCGAGCCGACTAATCTGAACTAGGATTACATAACACATACAATCACAGGGATAATAAAGTACCGCTATACTACCTAGGTAAGTGAGCAACAAGTACAAGACAGGAGTCAGATTCTCAACGTCAAAGTTACAAGGTCGAAGAGGGAGAGGTATCAGTCCAGGTAGAGTCTGAAGAGGTGTGTCTTCAGCGCACGTCTGAAGGGTTGGGGTAAAGGAGTTGTTCTCAGGGGGGTGGGGAGTTCATTCCACCACTGGGGGGCGATGATGGATGCATCGTGTTGGTCCTGCTCGGTCATGCATCCTTTTCCGTGTCTGGCAAGACTGTTGCCATTTCAAGGCAAGGTAGAGTGGATACTTCTGGAGCTGAATCTGGCTCGGAGTGGCTGACAACGAGCACTACACAACCCAACAAACCAACAAATGTACTGTCGGGAGAGTACCATGCATTTTATGGCTATTTGCCCTGGTCTGGCTTTTCTAGGATTCCTTTCCCTACTCGGGACCAGAACAAGCACAGATAAGATAAGTCAACAAATACACACACATAGCAGGCAAGAGGGCAAATGGTCTACCACCATAAATACCCCAAAATCAGTGACCACAGATCACATACCTATTTAAAATAAGCAGCCATCACTTTAAGATTGCAAGAAGTCACCTAAAACCTAGTCAGATACTTAAAACCTCAACCATAATGATTGACTGTTTGGATTCACATTTGATTTTGCCAGATAAAAGTGGAAGTAGGGCTTGATCCGCCCGCTTTGTTTATTGGTAAGCATGAATCTGCCCCTCAGATGTAGAATCCTTGGCTAAACGGTGGCTACAGTCATGTTTGGTTTAATCTGAAAGAGGTTTAGGAGCCAAATACTTCTAATGTAATCTTAAAGAACTCTGCCTTTTTAGCCAATCTAAGTTGCTTAAGCTGTAACATCCTGGTAGACCACAGCTGCAGGGGGTTGCCTTCTCTCCCCCCTTCTCCCCTTCCTGAGCACAATCAGCGTGTGTGTGTGTGTGTGTGTGTGTTTCTTTGTGTGTACCTATACGTTCAGATCATTTACCCTTTTGTACCCCACAGTAATTGTACTCTCATGTCATGGAAAAATGTGGAAAACCCAATGTTGTGTGATAACACATGTATTTCTCAATATAGCAGCAAAACCACCTTTTTACCAGTTCCTCTCGGCCAGCTCTCTCCTCTCAACCCATGCCTATTAATGTTTGGTGTCATTGCGATGCTCATGAAGAGCTGAATGCAAAGATGAGAATCTTGAAAATATATCTGGTATTTCCAGATGTTTGGATCGAAAGGACAAAATTAAGTCCTGGAGAAACTTCCAGGCACTCCCCAACTCCCCATAAAATTAATCATGCGTGGGTCAGGGAGGTGGAGAGAGCTTCTTCTTAAGTCAGGCCTAGAACAGGCCTCTTGGCTCAGTCTTTTGTTGTTGATCAGTTTTTGCCATGGCTCAGTTCCTTGCCTACGCTCAGTCATCCGTTCAGTCATCCAGTCCGTGGCTCAGTTTATCCTGCAACTTTTTGCATTTTTCCTTTTGGAGTTTTGCTGCTATCGTGAGTGGTTCCTGTGTTCTTCCTTGGAAGAGGTAAACAATTGGCTTGGGTAATTTTCTCTGCTCGCATTCATTCACCATTCTGTGATCCATCCATGTTCTTGCTTGTTAATGTCTTTATGTAAGTTAGTGTCTGTTAAGGTAGTGGACCAGGTCTGTAGCCCAGACTTTGAATTTTGTCTTGTCTTCGTGTAACTGCTTAATAAACCTTTTTAATTTATTCCAGTTGTGATTCTATATTTCTGGCAAAGGTTGATCCACCAGACTGCTCATCTCCTATCAACGAATTCGGTTATTTAATTGATAGTTAAGATCTTTGATAATAATCATTAAATTAAATCATTTTTATTATTATTTTACATGTTGGTTAAGTGAGGAGTTTGAATACCGGACGCAAATGACGTCAATTACTAAGAGTGCCGGACGATAAACAAGGGCGTTAATTTCTAAGACCGCTGGGTTCAGACCATTGAATTTTTATTAAATCCTCACTTCCCCGACAGTACTGTAGTCGATTTACTGGAAAGTGTTTGACTGAAAGGACAATAAGGTTAACTTGCTCAATACAGTGTGGGGCAAACTGTTAATCTTTTCATTTCCATAGCCATATAAGACAGATTGTTTTTGCAGGGCAAAAAAGGAAATGCTTGTGAAGCATTTTCATAACAGCCTAGACTTGAGATTAATTAGCCTTTATATTAAGTGTAAATGTACAAACACAGGATTTGAACAATACAGCTGAGCATGACAGCAGAAAAGGTATCAAATAACACTCCTTTTCTGTTCCTCCCTTAGGTGCATGGAGTAACCTGTAATTAACTGTCCCGATCGTCAAACTTTTGCATAACACCGTTTCCCCACGGGAGTACAACCAGTAATAGACCAGGATTAATTAATCAAGGTGCTCATGCTGCAAGGAGACCTTCAATGACTTACTGTATTTACATTCATGACAGCAGAAGAAACAGTAAGGAGATATTGAGGTCAAAATATCACCCCATTAATTAATGAAATGAGAGGGAAGAAACACATGGAACACAGAAAAGCAGAGGAGAGTGTGAAAGAAGAAATATTACCATGACTCTTTTGAGGTGTCCAACAGCACTTTTATTTAGCCCATTAAAAAATAAAAGAACAAAAATAAAATGTTAAAAGGCTCTTAAACATCTCCATCATTTATAAACTTTGTAAACTTTGTAAACAACCCAGGCCGTCCCAGTACATAGTTCTATTTTTGAATGGCAGGCTGGTGTCCTTGTTTCCAAGTTTTATTTCATCAGTAGCTCAGTAATAACAGTAACAGGTTTAAAAGCACTTCTGATTAGGTCCCTCCCCCACCTCTCCACATTAAGATTTGTTTTTGCCTTAAATCAACAAGCAGTGAACAAGAAGTCATTAGCCGTCATATAGTCATATAGATTACCAACTGACAGGGACTGTATAAATGGAGACTTATTCAATTTTTTTTTTCCAGCAAATGCTCAAAACTGCTATTGGCTAGTGATTGAGATAAGCTTTGAACATGTGCTCCATATTATTTTTTTCAGTTAGTTAGCCAGCTACTGTAGAGTATTGGTATGGTTCACTATCCAGCTAACAATCAATAAAGAGAAATTAATAAATGGATCAATAAAATCAATATGAAACAACAATATTCAATAAAAAAAAAAACATTCAGCCAGGGCATTCATTACCTAGAACCTAAATTAACTCTTGCATCTATAAGAGACCAGCTACTGGTGGAGACATTACATGTCTCACAGTTAAAAAATGTAAAAAATCATGAATAGAAAAGAGAAACCATGTTGGGTACAATTTTTTTTACTGGAATGAAAGCATGATGTTGGTCATTAGAGTGGCTTCAGCTCACTTTGACAGCCGAAATGTCATGTTTTATCTCCAATGTGAATGCTGCATTTTTCCTTGTATCATTTTATTTTAAAATGGTACTGCAGCTCAGTTGTTTTAGCAAAATTCCCCAAGCACTCCTGGGCTACCAATTGGTCAAATGATGACTTTCACCATTGTGCAGTGTTTAATTATATCATCAGACAGTAGCGGTTCTGGCTTGTATGGCGCCCTGGGCGAACCCCCCCTTCAGCCCCCTCCCAACAAAAAAAAGCACCATTCTATAATTTTAATTCAGACCGTTGGAACAACACAAATAATCATAACATTTAAAACTATATAAATATAAAAAATATATACACAAATAAGACTCATAAATATCAAAAAGAAGTAACAAAGACAGTATATGAATACATTTGTTGCACAATTAACTATACATATCATTATGCACAATTTATCAAACTTTCAGAATAGGAACCAGATGAACCATGCAATCTCCTTGGCTAATTCTAGGCATAAGACACCCCAAAAGACTCAATATATCACAAAAGATACAAAATATCAGCATAATATAGACGTTTTTTAAGTTAGCCTAAAGCATTGGAAATTCCCCTTACTGAGCTCAGGATCTAGTCAATACAATCACAGAAAACCTTTATGATGTCACTCAATGAAAGTTAACCAAATCAATAATGTGCTAGTTAGGTTGTAATTGTTTTGCTGCAGGCTACACACATTATCATGATGAAACTGTGTGAAATTATATCCAATGTTATCCAATGTTATGTAAGCTAGTTGGACAGAAAATGGAATATTGTCGCTGTATGTGTAATAGCATAGCAACCAACATAGCAACATAGGCTAACAAACATAAGTGTTATACTAGCCTATTTCATTACATGCATAATATTATACTCACAAAGAGATGACATAGTTGCATACCTTTATCTTTTGCCTGTTTCTCCTCTTCTTCTTTCCTCTTTTTCCTAAACTGGGCACCTGATGGCTTAGACCTTTTCTTATCCATTTGTGTTGATTTGGCACTCGAGTATCAATACATTACCCATCCCCAACACTGTCAACCAAGAGTCAAGACTAAACCAATTCACCTTGGTGGTGTGCAGGCTGGTTTTATATTATTCTTAACGATTTCACACAAACCAGAAAAAAATGCAACAATATGTCTGTGAAACTATATACAGTATTCACAGTATTATGAATGAATTGTGGTTTATTTGGTAGCATTTCATAGTGTGGCTGATTCTACTAATTGCATTAGTACTGTACAAAGTTAGAAGTGTGCTATTTGATAGATTCCCCCACTCCTCCTACCTTGGGCTTCCAGTGGGGGGACCTGAGGTCAACGTACCCCCGCCCCCGTCCCTATCTTGTACTTCTGAGTGGAAGACCTTCCCAGGCAGTAGCCTGCCTAGCTCACAAACTAGAATCAGGGTGCCCATTCTGACAAGGTTAATTGACCCACACGGTGACATGATATCATTGACACGATGTGCAAATGAGTGATAGAAAACCGATTGCACAAATGTCACCATTCCAAATTTTTTTGTGCGGGCGCCCTGTGCCACCCCCGGCAAGATACCACCCTGGGCGGCTGCTCATGTCGCCCATACCTAAATTCGCCACTGTCATCAGAGCATAGTCTATAAATAGAGAGAAAGACAGGGCATGAAGACTTAAGAGAAAGTAAAACAATCACTCCAGAAGACAGTGGCTTTTCTGAAGCCTACCTTAACATTAGAAAATTAATTATCACTACTGATGCTTGTTGCATGTGCTGGTGATTATCCAGGTATAAGATTTTAATATCAGACAGATAACTGTTGAAATTTAACTGAAATTTTAAAGAAAGGGATACTCATCGACTGGTCTTGAGACTAGCGTTTATTAACTAGAATGCTGTTTTATCCCAGGCCACTAAAAGGGACTGGTGCTTGTTACATACTCAATGTTTCATAGAAGATTATGTATTTTTGTATTGATAGTATCAAAAAACCGTGGCTGCTGTTGTCCTTGTCCTGCAGGAAGCTACTTTGCTGGCTACAGAGAGTATGTCAGCAAAAACACAACAGCTTCAGTTGTTTCAGTTGTGACATGGAGTGGAGCATGTGAAAGAACCAGGCCCATTGCATCTTGTCACACAAGTGAAGTCATATAACATAAACAGCATGCACTATCCAGCATGAACCTCCATCTTGCCTGTAGCTTGGCAGTCCTCAAAGCCTTTCTAGGAGTTAGTAGCTTTGTGTTCAAAGCCTGCCTTTTCAGGGGCACCTCTGCTCTTCCAGGTCCCCAACAGCTGGCAAAAAAATGTCACAAACAGGGAGGCAGAGATGAGGTTACAGCAAGGGGGTCACCGGAAACACCCTCAGGCCATAAGGACAGCTCTGGTACAGTAATGAGAGTTGTGATAAAGAGTACAAGACTCAGAGTTTGAAGAACATTGTTGACACAGAGACCAAGGGAGGACGCCATCTGAAATGAAATGTCAGAAACAAAAGAGAGACAGAGAAAGAAAAAGAACTGTTTGCTGTCATATAGAAAGTATGAATTTACAATGAATGAATGTACAATTAAAGAACAAAAAAACAAAACAAAAAATGTATATATATCACCAAAAACTTAAACAAACAATCTCAGGCCTCTGCTTACATTCCAAGTATGCAATATCAAACTCAAAATGCAATATTACAGAACACAACTATCATGTACTTCAGAATCATACAATTGCTCTAAATATTACAAAATGAAAGAATAACCACTTATTTCCATTATGGCTCTAACACTCCCTATTCACAAACCTCCGTGGAATCCAAAAATCTAGTCATACTAACAGAAGAGATATAGGGTATGATACTTGTGGCAGAATGTCACTTACTGCCATAGTCAGAGCCACAGCATATGACACAGAGGGGACCTTAAATCTTATTTATTTAGAGAAATTCTTTTTTCTTTGTTGTTAATTATGTAATATGTTAAATTACTGTACATTACAAGCATTTAGCAGATACTCTTATCCAGAGCGGCTTCCAACACAATAGAACAGAAGCGTTTCCATTCAATTTAAACAAGCAACAGTCAGACCAGGCTAACAACACTTCCAGACCAGTGAGTGTGAGCATAACACATTGACTGTATTGTAATATACATTGTGGCAATACAGGTGTAATCTTTGGCAATCCAATAAACCAAGTTTAAACTGAGTTTGAACTGAGAGAGCGAGAGACAGAGTGAGCGAGTGTCTGAGATGGAGGAATTTTTCCTTCTTTCCTAACCCAAATACATTCAAGACATCTTTTTCCCCAACTTATCCAAATTCATCAACCACTTTTTACTTCTGTCCAAGATAGAAAAAGTAAAAATACTATCAGAGGAAAATATTAAAATCGTTGAGATGGCATCTCAATTTCTCCACTCCTGCTATGCTGCAAGAATAGAAAATTCATTACTTGAATATTTTTGGGATGAGGAGCAAAGAAACTTGACGGACAGAAACCAACTTTTTGGTCAATTTTTAACACTGCACGTAAAACAAAGGGGGAATCATATGTATGAAATACAAAAGAATGAACTAGAAAGAAAGGACATCACAGTACAAACAAAAAACATCTGCATGTGTCATGACCAAAAAAGAAAATAAAAATCCCAAAGGAAAAAAAAAAAACTCTTATAGGAAAACAGAAAGGAAGACAGGATCAGGGTGTGCCAGGGTGAGAGGGTGAGACCAAGCACAGACCACACTATCAATAGCTCTAATTTTTTAAAAATGGCATTACTGTCATGGTACGTATTATTAATATAATTGTTGCTTATCATTTTCAGTACCACAGTTGCACTGACCTGTAATTTCTTACTAAATATTTCATATTGTACAGCACATACTTTGGCAACACTGCTTTGACTGTTTTACCAATAAAGCCCCTGGACTGAAGGGAATGAGGGAGGGAGTGTGAGAGAGAAAGCACTACTTGCAATCAGCTATAGGAAAGACAGAGAGAGTATGCAGCTGCTACCTGTTTATCTGCAGTGTGCTGTAGCCCTTGGTACAATCTGGAAAATGTCAACAGCCAGACAAAAAGCATGAGAGCAAGAGACTCATCACCCAGAGCCATCGTGTGTAAACAACTGGCTTTGAAAGAAAAAATAGTACAAAATAGAAAAAAGTACAAAATTTTTGTTGCTTTGTTGCTTTATTAAGTTTGTTCTCTGGTGCCTTGACACTGCCCCCCGTTTTCCCTAGACCAAGATGGTCTCTGCTGGGTGAAACCTGATTTCAGGTCAATTGGGGCACCCTGGTGCTTTAAGGGTATGCTGTCAGTGGCAGAAGGTTGTAAGAGAGGAGAGGAGGAGAGAGCACAGGAATTTGGATGCTGTTTTATTAAATCTTTGGTTAAGCAGCGTGAGAAATAAATATCAAAATATGTAATGGACTGCACTCATACAACTGAACGTTTTAATAAGTCCAAAGAGAAGAGTTAAAATCTGTTGTCTGTGAAAGGTTGGATCCAGTTTTAAAAAACATAATAAACATAATATAATGAGATGAACTTCTGTATTTTTGAGAGCAAATCAATTTAAAAATAAAACATAAAAAAATCATTTAAGTCTTGTTTTATAGGATATGAAAACATGTTTTACAGGCACTAAAAAGTCTGAAGTCAATACTAAATTGTAGGACATGCTGAAGAATTTAGTATGTTATGGTGTGACACCACATTATACATTAAAACCTGATATTATTTACATACTATTGACGTAAAGGAAATGTAGAAATGCAGGAAGTTAATTATGATTTGGGATTACAATCAATCAATTATGATTGATTACTCACCTCCCTCTCCCAGAACCCCCCCCACTTTTAAAAAGGTTGATTCGCCCCTGCACTACGCATATTATACATTTAATTGTTAAGCTACTCCTTTCTCACTCACAATGTATTTATGGTGGCTCGTGCCTTTTCTAACTCTTGTTTTTGTCTAATGTACAGTTTTTGAATTAACATTTACAATTTTGAAGAAACCTCAATGAAATGCCAATAGACTTAACATGGGGGTGCCAAAATGTTAGCCACAACAATGCTAAGTGAACATTCTAAAAATAACCGTTCAGAACCTTAGTCGGATGAACATTCTTTAAAAAACTGTTAAGAACGTTCAGAAAGTAACGTTCCAAAGTATTTAGATTATGTTACTTACCTTGAGTAATCTAACAGAATATGTTACAAATTACATTTTAGGGCAAGTATTCTGTAATCTGTAGTGGAATACATATTTAAAGTATCACTCCCAACCCTGCTGACCACGGTAAGTTTCTTGATATGTGCCATTAAATACCATATTCACTGAAATCCCGTCATTTAAACTGGGTTTGTGGTATTTAATAAAAACAGGCTTTCCATGTACATAGAATGAAGAGCCTACACTGACCCCAATGAGAGGGGAGTGTGTAAACTGTGTGTATTCATTCCAAGGTGAACCTTTCTGAAAATGACACAATCAGAGCATTAATCAGAGGTAAGAAGTTTACTTTCAGGAAACATTAAGCACACAACTTGAACCTTTTTTGTATTTTTAAATATGGCTCCTCTGAGTGGAAGTGATAACATCCCATATTAAAGAGTCCCATGGTCTTGATGGGAACAGACCCACTGTGCCCCCCAAAGTCAGTTTGCTTTCTGGTAATCAGCTAGAAGCACACTTGGTAGTTATCAGCCCATGAAGCTTTTCTCTGCTTCCTCGATCTGGTGCATTCTGACACAAACCTATCGAAGGGGATATTCTCACACCTCACTGGAACTCTTTGTTCATGGCCCCTGGGGTGATTTTGATCAAAACAGCTTAAAAGAAAAGAAAAAAAAAAGCACACTGCGAGGAGGCAAGAGGCTGAGAATCGGGAGCTTGCAATGGGAATTGTGGTCATCTTTCACTGCATGGCGCTGTCTCTTTGATTTCTCACTGCCCTTTCTAAACTGACCTGTCCTGGTAATTTCCTCCCTCATGTGACTGGCTTCACCTTTCATGCTGTGGAGAGACAGCCATATATGAGCAGGGTAAAGGGTCGGTGGTAGGTTGGCTTCACACTCTATCCCTGAGTGCAGGATGGATGGCCATGGTCGTTGTGGTTAAAATGTCCCCCTTTCTGTGTGGAGCATTGAGAAACTGCACATCTGGAGAGCCCCCACAGCCATCCGGGAGCCGCAGTGGTATTATATGCTGGGCTTTAACTGCCTGATAAACTTCAGCAATCATGTGCGGGCAAATCCTTGGCCTCCACTTTCTTGGACAGCGTGGGGTCACTCCCACCATCCATGGCTTCATCATCGCCACATGGTGGCTGAGTTTCAGGGGCTTCACAGAAATCCCTCTATGCGTTGCATCCACTGCCAAAGAAGGGTGGGGCAAGCTGAAAACAGCAGGGAACTGAGTGCTGTATAGTTCCTGGTAATAGAAATTTGAGCAGGTGGAAGGCAAAAAAAAAGACTGAGAAAACTGGGCAGGAAAAAAGAAAAGACGTATAAAGTGCTCTCTGCCCCACACTCCCACAAAGAATTACATCAGCAGACGCGTCACACCTGCAAAAGGATTTACTTGTACCGTGGTGATCAATTCCAATGAAGAGATGGCATCAATCCCCCTCCATGATAAATATTTTTTGCCACAAACGCAGGGAGCTGCCAGCCATATGAAACAGCCACATGCTTTGAACTTCCTGCGTGTTATTTTCAGGGAATAATGATTCAAGTTGTCATGGAGGATGACATCCTGTGCATGAATGGCCTCATATGGACGCAGCCTTTAAATAATTGAAGGTCGCCACAGGGCTTTTAATAATACACTCATTATAGATCAAATAGTCATGAACTGGGCTGTTAGAGGTGAAAGGTTGTGCTGGAGCATGCAATGCAAGCACCTTGAAAATGAACTATTTCTACAGACTGCTACAGTACAGTATACCACACCACCAAATGGGGAAAAAGCAGAAATAAACATACCACATTTTTCTGTCATTGGGTTGACAAAGTACATTCTAACAAATCAGTTACTTCGACCCATTTAAATATCAAAATATGTGATGGCTGGTAAAACTATAATAGTGATTAACACAGAGTTTTTAAAACTGACGTTTATGTGCATATTTGCTATAATATATGGTAGAATTTGTTTTGGATGTCAGCGGAATCTTGTTGAATGGAAATATTTGGTTGGTATACAGGGAAAAATATTTCAAGTATTTGATTTTATCAATTCATGCAATCTCTGGGCCTCATTTATCAAAATGCTCATAGAAACAAGAGTATTTTGCTCTTGGAAAACGTTTGTATGAAAAAGTCATGTCGCATTCATAAATCTTGTAGAAATGTCCAATTTTATTCCTATCCTTGTTTGAGTGATGTTGAATCCCAATCATTCTTAAATTACATACTTGTGCATATCATCTGTAATTTGCTTAAGTAAACACCCAACAATCATATATAAGGACATTCTAACTTCTGATATAGCTATAGCCAAAATGCTGCCAAAAGGAAAGTCATTTTCTATAATTCAGAGATGTAAACAGTTTTCACAGCGATTAATGGAAGAAATTACAGGTTATCAGTGATGTGTCCAGGATATCAGTAGATCACTGGTCAATATAAATCATTTTTAGAACAAAAAAAAAAAAAAAAAAAAAAAAAAAAACTTGTCCTTAATGTTGTCTTGCCCAAAAATGAAATTATTATCTGTCGCATAGAGAGTACGTCATCTTGCTGCTGTTCAACTGGTGGAGGAAGGAATGGCCTATTGCATGGCCATATTTTTATAGGACACATCAGGTGATCAGATGATTTGTTTGTACTGAAGAAAAACTTGTGCGACCTGGTGGGCGTAATGCAGAAGGTCTTGGCTCTAGAATACTTGACTACGCCACCCCAAGAAATGTTCCAATTTATACTCCTAAGATACTGTATGGAGACAAGAGGGTTCTCACATGCAGGCAAGTTAGTAGAGATGACAGATGTAGTATTTCAGTTTGAATACAAAATTTTATTTAACAAATAAGTTAAAAATACAAGTTTGCAAGTTATTGCTACCATCTCTAAAAAAGGAACGGGTGGGCAAGCAATGCCACCGGAGGACTGGGTAATGGCTGCCACCAGAGGCAAAACTGTAGAAGAAATGGTAGTGGATGAGTAGGCTGACCGCTGGGGGGATTACCTTTGCTGGGAGGGGGAGAGACCGACACACCACACGTGCCCTTGTTCCTGGTGCCTGCTAACACACACACACACACAGATATATACACACACACAGCAAATAGTGAATACAGTAAATGGTGAATTGCACTTTACCACTACAAACACTGCATGCAGTGTGTGAAGGGGGGGGGGGGACCCAGATCCAGCAGCCCGCCCTGCAGTCCAGCAGCTACACTCCCTGATAACTATGTAGGGGGAAAAAGGGGGAAGATTAATTACAACTCCAACCAGCTGATTAAAGGCTTAATACAAAGTTAATGTAGAAATAGAATAGTAAAAACAAAATAAAGGAAACACTGGGGCAGCCAGTACACCTAAATTCCGCTAAAAATCACACACAACAGGTGGCCACACACACCAACTGAGGCCACTTATAGAGAAAAACCCCGCAAGGCAAAAGCTAAACTAAAATTAAAGGAGGCAAAGCAGCACAGCAGTGGCAAATCTTCCTAAAGAGGTCAAAAAAATACAATATGCATCATGGTTGTACATTCACATAATAAGTACACAACACACATTACCCCCAATTGCCACAAGCTACACACTCAAAGAAACAACCCTAATTTAATTGTACCTCTACGTGCCGTCCGGTTAGCGTGAGCGAGACGGGCGCTTACTCGGCGTCTCCAACACAGACCTGAATTAAAACATCACTGTTACATACACGCATATTTAAAATACAAGATCACTCGTTTATAATACCGATTTAAACGAAGCTACAGGTGCAGCAGATTGAAATAAACGCAAATACCTTCGGTGGAACACGCATAAACACCAATGGGAAACGTTTGTAGAGTCGCAAAACACCTGTTACCAAACAGCTCAGTTTTAGACACATGCGTGCGCGACAGCAACGATTTAACGGTGATTAAAACCCAAACAGGAAGCACACACCTTTCCGCGTCGATCGCAGTACAGACCGGAAAGCAATGAACCAAGAGACTCGAACTGCCGTACCTGACAAAGCGGCCATATATATACTAAAATGGGACCTTAGCTAATTAGTGGTTAGCCACCCAAGTGCTACTTTGGGGGCGTGGCCACGAAAGGAAGGAGCTACGGTGGCTGAAAGGCAAAAGGGGTAACTCTGCCGGTTACACTTGGAAGAAATATATGAATTCCAAAATGTTTGTCAGATTGATACGCACACTACATGTACAAAATCATTTGTATGTGTGAACAGTGATTAAAAAAAAAAAAAAAACAGGAACCAAATCAAGTTTCAAAGGAAAGTATTACCTTGTGCACAAAAACCTTTTACACATTACATTTCCTTTCTAATCTTCATCTGGAATGTCACAAAGAAACTGTGTTTCAAAGCCAATATAAGCGCACATACACACACACACACACAACCACACGCACACACTTCTATAATGTATATGGGATGGAATGATTCGAACATTATAGCTAGGGAGGATCCCTATGTGTGTTGAACATCAAAATGAATGTGATTATTCCTCAAACCCAGGGCAGGTAGCTGGCTGACAGCAGTATGACTGAGTGGAGGCAGATGCGCCTGGCAGCGGTGTGAGGGATGAGGAGGCAGGCTGTGGGAGACTGTGACCCTCTGCTCTGGACAGCTGGGGCACGGGCAAGGGCGCTGATGAATTTCACTTTTATCAAAGTTGAGTTTGGGGGAGGGGGGGTCTTGTAACGAGTGCTCCATGGAGTAGTGTAGCTGAGGGGGTGGGAATGGCCCCCCCTCCCATGAAGTCACACCACTGCAATCTCTCCTGTCTGAGATATGATTACCTGCTGAGAGGCTGGGTGTCATTACAACGACCTTGCAGAGGGAGAGTGCACACTACTGTGTTGAAGGCCCTCTGGCACCCGCACACTCTCCCCCCGGCCAAGACTGCTCTTTATGGCTCCTGGCCCTAGCTTTCCTGTGGGGCAGGGTTACACAGTTGCTGTTTTTGAAGCTTCTTGAATACCCCATTGCTGCTGATGGACTGGAGGAAACAGGCAGTCTAAATCATTGCTGAACCCTCACATCCTGGCCACCACATATTTTAACTCCTTCCCTCCGACAGGCGCTTCAGATCACTACCCACCGAAACAAGCTGACACTGGAATAGCTTATTTTCACACGCCATCACACTCATGAACTGTTAAACTAGCAATTCACAGTGCAATGGTTGTACAACTATAGTTGTACATATCCATAGCTTCAACTCAGGTACGCTTTATCTCATGGTCAATGTGCAACAGCTGTCTAAAACAAATTGTTGTACAGACCCACAGCCTGCACTCCTGTACACTTATTGTGCAGTAGCTGTTTGTATTTATTTTTATATACCTAATTCATTCCATCCTTACATCATTCCATGTATGTGTACTTCACTGCTCTTGTTGTTTGTTGTTTGTTGTACCAGTACTGTTGGATGGTAATTGTTGTTGTCAAATACCATCCATTGTATGAATGCACTACGAGAGACACTGGAACCGGAGTCAAATTCCTTGAATGTTTAAAAGCATACTTGGCCAACAAAGTCTGATTCTGATTCTCATTCTGAGACCCTTTTCTCTCATTTTTCCAGTAACAGTGAATTATAAAATGGCCCATAGCAAACGTCCAGCAACGAGCAGCACAGCACTGGGCATAATGCAGGAGTACTCACCTGGTCAGCTCCAACTGGGAAGGGAGGGACTGAAGTGACCAGGAAAACACACACACTCACCTGCATGTACACACACAAACCCCTGCACGCACACACACACACACACACACACACACACACTAACCCCTGCATACACACACACACACACACACACACACACACACACACACACACACACACACACACACACACAAGCATGCACATGTAAAGCTCCACACATTAGTGTCTACACGGGTATTTACTTAGCCCTATTGGAGGGTCCCTGCAGTGTGCCATCTTTTGCACGGCTGTGGTAATCAGAGCTGTGCTTAATCAGATCAGCGGTAATATCCTCCCTGCAGCGGACGGCTCCCCAGGCGGTGGTAATTCATGCTGGTAGGGGCGCTGCCTCTGGGTTTCTGTAGGAGGCCCAAGGCTCACCACGCAAAGAGGGAGGTCTCCGTGGGGGGTAGGGATGATCTACGATGCGGTCAGCGGGACTCATTTTGGGAAACTTTTCTAATTTGCTTTTCTGCAGTGGCTCTGTAATTCACCCCGCCCCCATGATTCACGAGCTCTTGGCATGGCTGGGCACTGCTAGCATTATTTCACCCAAAAGCAGTCGGCTTTGCCAGACAGTGGGTCACATTCCTGCATCAGAACTTCAATCATTGCTCATAAAGGGTGTTTAATGGTCTTTCTGTAACTTTTTTTGTTGTTCTTTGTTTGTGAGGGCCCAGTTAAGAAACTATAAAAGCCGAAGTTAGCATGATACTTAACATGATACTTACTTAACATTTGATGGCTTTTTTTATGCCAAATTCCACTTCAAGTATAATGTGTACATTTTAAACAGCTGTATGAACACCATCTGAGTAATTGAATTCAGATTTGAACTTCAAAACTTCAACTGAGGCACTGCCAACCCCATAGCAGGTGATGCTACTGTTTGCTTTTAGTCAGTGATGGATTTCAGCCAAAAAAAATTTGGTTTTTGGTTTGTACTCGTGACCCACTGATTATTTCACCTGTTATGGGCACCATGAATTCTCCTTCTACCATGACAACTGAGCTGATCTCTGAGTTCTGTGGTCATACTGCGAGTAGAGGAAATCACTACCCACAATGAGCAGCAGCAGTTCCCTTGGAAACTGAATGATGTACCATTGTAGGGGCCAATACATACTGTACTTCTCTCAGCATGGAAAGGTTAGGCCCTTTGTGTAAATAAACCTCTTTTATTGGAAATTTGTCATAATATGGTATTCAGACTACAGTATTTGTGCAAAACCCCTCACTGCTGTGTTGAAAGGGCTATTTTTCATTTGTTTTAAAAGTGGCTTTTTAGCAAATGTTGCTGCAACATTGCCAGAAATTCACTTACTCCTTCTCCCACAAACAGGGTTGGAGAGAATTGAATGCAGAGACCCAGTTCTGCAGTGTAGTTATAAAACCTTCTGAATGAAGGTTCTGGAAGAATTAAAATGGAAAAAATCAGATAATTCGTGCAATGTGAGGTTATAACTGAGTGTAACTTTTACTGTAGTTGAGAGACACGTGTTGCATCTATGTTAGGTGACAGATGTGCCTATTTAACCTACTCAGTCTAGTAAATTTATCTGGTAACATGAACTTTTTCCTTAAGATTAAGCCCCTATCTTAAACAAGAAGCATTTTCCCAGTGTTCTCTTCCAAGAGGATCATATATTGATATTGATATAATATATTCTACCCTGAAGGGAGGCCACATCCTAGATGGCTGAACATGTGGGATAATATCACTCAAACCACAACAAATGCAGTTCCCACAGTGATTCCACTGGCTTTTTAATTAGAGAAAATAGTGCCAAAACAGGGAAACCAAAACAGGTTGGTCTGGCCCAGAGCACAGGTCAAAAACACAATATAGGTTCTCCCAAAAGCAAGGTCATATACAAAACCTTTTCTAAATATACAAATAGATTCTCTTTACATAACAACTTACACTTCTCAAACCCTCTTCACTCCAACGGAAGGCACGATTTTTGAGGGCTTCCTTTCATCCAGTGCCAATGAGGTGTGGTATGAGCTAGGAAAGGAAAGCCAGTGGTGGGGAAGTAACAGCCCTCAGTCACTTCTTCCCTCCTCGTGTTGCAGTATATATCTTTAGATTAGACACTGAAATGCATGAAAAAGAGCTATACTTGGAGTGTATACTTCTACAACTACACTATGCTGGAATATGGAAAGTTTTTCAAAATTTACAAGACAGTGTCAGTTGTTCAAAGTCCCTGTGTCATATGAAAGAGGTGATATCTAATGTACCCTCTGGAATATTTCAGCTACGGCCACTAAAAAGAAAAAGAAGGAGAAGAAGAAGAAGGAAAATAAATGGATTGCCTTTGAAAACCTGATTGATGCTTGATTGGCCCACTCCTTTGATCCAAGCCATGGACTAAACAGCCATTGGCCTCTGCAATTGTTGAGAAGGCGATCGCCAAAAATGCTTTCATTTCCACACACACACACACACACACACACACACATATGTATGTATATATATATATATATATATATATATATATATATATATATATATATATATGTGTATATATATATATATTATATATAAAAAGCAAGAAAGGCTTTGGAATGAGCCTAGACTCAACACATTACAAATTATGACAAAATGATTTTTTAATAAGAGCATAACATTTTCCTATAGAAGTGATTTCTTGGTGAATATAGTGGCCTCTGATTACTTGGGTGAAGCCGTACATGATATGAAATTCCCCATGAATACAAGCAACCTTTGGAATCTTTGCTTGAAGTAAATGAAAGGGGCGTATTCCCATCATGCATGTTAGAACCAAAAAATGCAAGGTTACTTTGAAGTGCAGAGTAAAGCTGAAAGAGGATTTCAATTGCAGAGGGCTAAAATATGTTCAGTAAAAGTTGTTGATTATATGATGCAATTACAAACAAAGGACACACACTCTCAGATTTATGGGTGATGCTGAACAAGCTCAAACTGAAATACATTAGAATTAGAAAGGGAGAGATATTTATGGATAATATGAAATATTTTTTCTACACTTTGAATAATGTAAATCTTTATCATTAAAACTATGACTCACCCATCCTCTCCACTTTCACTACGTATTGGTGCCAGAACATTAATAAAGAATTTTAAGGTTTTTCTGCTTCCAGTAAACAAATTGGAAATTGCGCTGTGTGAATAGTAGTGTCGTTGCCAGACTATCCTATCAAGTACAACTGGACAGGCTCAGTCTTTCTATAACTGATAATATAAAGCAACAAAATAGCTTGTAGTGACATTTGAGTCAATAATATAAAAGACGAAAGCGATAAGGTAATGTGCTTTCTATTTCCGACAGATGTTCATGGAAATCAGGTATTTTTAGAGCTCCTGGAAACATTTTGCCTGGTGAACAAAAGATATTTGCAACTTTGCCTCCAGTGAGCTCCATGTATAATCCCTGACTTTGCACATTAAAGTAATTCTATGAGGAACAGAAGTGAGGAGTATCAAAACTGTAGTGGATGACAAGGTGACATCTAGTCTCTCAAACATGAGACAGGTCACAGGCCCTCCAAGCAGACACACTACAAACTTAAAAAGACATGCAAATTAAAAAGATCTTTTACATCAAATATATTGTGTTGTTTCTGTACTCTAAATTGGTTTTAGAATCTTTTTTATTATAGTTATCATTTCAGTGTTTTATTTATTGTGTTCACCTTTTATCACTAGTGTGGAAATATGACACTTTTTAAGATGAGCAAATTACAAGTTGAGGATATCAATTTATGAGATAAAAGTTTTGTAATGCATTTGAGGGGATGGGAAATCCCTACATTCACACTTACGTTGCTCAAACTAATCCAAACCAGCAAACAGTGTATATATGGCCTCTATTACGTCACCAAAGAGTACTGTTAATGCTGTCTAGGTACAGTTGACTACGCCACTCCCATCAGTGGGTGGGAGAACCCTGCACCGTATAAACAGGCTTGAAACCTTCCCCGCACAAGCTCACCAGCACAGAACTGGACAGAGTACTCAGACTGATGTACAAAGTATGTATTTTATTATGGAAGTTAAAAAAAACAAAGAAAAAAAAAAGGAAAAAGAAGAGGTGAGAGGACACAGCCCTGAGGCGATCCAGTGGAAGATAAAAGGACATTGGATAAAACACTGTTCACTCTCACACGTTGTGACCTCTCAGTTAAAAAGTCCATCAGCCAGGCTGTGAGGGCAGGGTCAATGTTATGGGTGGTCTTCAATCTTCTAGCTAAATCAAGCTAAAATATGTGGCTGAATACAGTTAAAAGCTGAAGAAAAGTAAATAAAAACAAGGCGTACAAAGGTCCTTGCACCCTCAAGATGTGTCAGGATCATATGAAGCAAGGTACTTGTCGCAACAACAACCCCTCTACCAGACTTGTATGCAAATTGAAATGGGTCTACTTTAGACTGTACAGTGCTTAAAAGCTCGTCCCTCACAATCTTCTCAAATGTTTTCGTCACCAAAGATGTGAGTACAACAGGTCTGTAGTCATTCAATGACTTGGGGGAGTTGTAGCACAGGTACAATGATTGATTTTTTCCAGACACTAGGAACTTTGTGGAGTTGAAGGGATAACTTAAAAATAAAAGAGAATATATTAGCCACCTGGTCTGCACAATTTTTAAGGATGCGACCACCAATGCCATCAGGCCCAAGACTTTTCCTTTCCTTGATTCTCCAAAAAAGTTTCACTACTTGGTCCCCGTTAAAGTGCACAGTGCTATACTCAGAACAATTTTTAAAACCAGCCAGCTCCTTACTAAAATCATGGGCGTTAAAACGATTATAAAAAAAGTTCAGCTCATTAGCGAAGTCGAGATCAGACTTGTCGTTAAGGGAGATGGCACACTTCTTTGGCTGCATCCCCATCATAGATTTCACCCCCTCCCAAGCAGGGCGTGAATTTCAAGAGCTGATTAACTTCTCCACTTTATCTTTATAATTATATTTAGCAAGTCTAAGATCTCTTTTAACTTGTTTATGGAGTTCCCTATACTGGGTCATATCACCTTTAATAAAACAAATGTTCCGCTGTGTGATTGATTTTTTAACGGATTTGGAAACCCACGGTTTATTGTTTTGGTAGATGTAAATTAATTTCCGAGGAATGACCAAGTCCTCACAAAAAGTAATATAAGCAGACACAGTCTCAGTCAATCCATCCAAATCCATTGCAAGCATCCTTAAACACATCCCAGTCCGTGCAACTGTAGCAATCTTGGAGGCACCGTATAGAATCGTCCGACCAAACCGGAACCAACCGCCACTCAGGCTTGTTTCTCTTAAGGGCCGATTTGTAGGACAGAAGTAAATATACCACATTATGGTCGGACGTGCCGAGCGGGGCTCTCCGCAGAGATTTGTAAGCTCCCTTCACAGGACCGTAACAACGGTCCAAACATCTTGTCAGTCACGTCGGACAAGTTACATACTGGTAAAAATTACCCAAAGATTTCCCCGGTTTGCAATTGTTAAAATCTCCCATGATAAAGTTCGGTGTGTCCGGTGCAATCCCTTGAAGCCATTGTTTTAGCCATAGCCCAAGTAGCCAAATCAACATTTGCCTTAGGGTGGAAAGAAACAAGTGTGACAAACAACTGAGAAAATTCCCTTGGTAAATAAAAGGGACGTAGGGATAAGGACAAAAGTTCAATGTCTGGGGTGCAAAGTGACTCCCTAACAACCACAGACTTGCACCAGTTTTTATTAACATAAAGACAAACGCCTCCACCAAGTGATTTGCTGGTCACTGTGGGGTCTCTGTCTAAACGGAATGGCTCTCCAAAGCCTTCGATTTCCAAATCGCACTGTAGATCAGAGTCTTTGAGCCATGTTTCCGTCAGAGCAAGAAGGCAAGTGTTGTTATACTCCATCAGGAATCTGGTATTTGTTCGAAGCTTGTCAATTTTGCTATGAAGTGACTGGACATTGGCAAGGATCATTGTAGGAAGGGGTATCCGATGGTGGCCCTGTCTCTTGATCCTTTGACTCACCCCACCGCGTCTCCCCCTTTTCCTTACTCCTGCCAGTTTGGATGTCCAGCTCCGATCGCCTGGAGCAGTATCCAGCTGGATGATCTCCGTGGGGAAAGTTGCCGATGAGTCCACGGTACCCAGACCGGAGTTGCGGAGAAGCAGAAGGAACTCACGGTCATACTGGATAGGCCTCCGGAGTTCACAAAAACAACCAAGGAAGTGGCACAAAAGCATTAAGATGAGGAGGGAGCCCGTCATACTTCGGTAAGTCATAGTTCCTTCTATACTGCGATCCCGTTAAAAAAAAAAAAAAGTTAATAAGAACGAGAACACTAAGAAACACCACACGCACTCATACAACTCATACAATGCACTTGCACATCTGCTGCTGCCTGTCGCCGTTACCAGCGCCGACAGGGAGGAGAGAGTAGTATTTCCACAGCTCACGAGTCACGCGAGCGACTGACACAACTATGGCAGACCTGCGGCGAATGCACCATTTTGAAGTAAGTTTTAAGGTTTAGCATCAAATTTAGGTTTCCTAAACAACTTTTACAAAAGCTGAGTCGCTCTGTAGATTCATATTGGCAATTTGGCTCCATAACAGACAGTTAATCAGATAAGAGAGATCGGTTCCCAATTTAGCCTAACATTATGTTTACATCTGTGGTAGCAATACATGCCACGCAGTGTCGTAAGTTACAGTATACGAGTGTTTAGCTACTGTGGGGTAACTAGTACAGCTGTCAGTGTTCAGCAAGTTAACATTTAGCAATCTAAAATCCATTAGCTCAGTTCAATTTTCGTACTTGAACTCAAAACGAACAATTGTTATTATCAATGTTAACATTACTGAAAAGATTACCACAATTTGCAGATAGCCTGTTTGCTATCGCAAAGACGTAAGAAATTATTGCTACTTACTGCAGAGTAGGGCTAGCCATGATCAAACCAGTGTTTCTCAACCCTACTCCCTGCGGCACCCTGTCCTGCATATCTTCTATCTATCTTTGCTCTACCTACCTGACTGAACTCATCAGTGGCACATTTTATCAGCTGAGCACACCTGATCTAATCAAGCAGCAAGGATAGATAGAAGATGCAGGACAGGGTGCTGCCAGGAGTAGGGTTGAGAAACACTGATCTAACTAGTAACTTAGGCTGGTAGTTGATTTTAAGATACAGTTATGATAATGGGGATTTGTAATTAAGATTGAGATTGGACTAAAATGTGGGTATTGGATGCTTAGATGTAACCATAATCTTATTTTTGCATGGGGTCAATTAAAACAAAATGAAGAAAGGGAGCGGTATCAAACTTTTTAAAAAAGAACAGACAGGCAGATCAGGTGCAGACAGACCCCAGCTCTTGCATTACCACCGACCCCAAAGCAGCTCCCTACCTGAGGCTAGTCAGGGTCAGTGTAGTCAGACTTCACAAGGACCCAGTCTACCAACACCAGGTCAGAGCATCTACCAGGCAATCAGTCACATGCCCAGTTTAGAATTTAAGTTTAGCTTCAGCTTGTAACAATAGATGATTTTGTCAGTGTGGCAAGTACAAGGGAGGAAGTGGAGAATATTTAAAAGTATGACAAGGGGGGGGGTAGCCAACTACACCACCCTGGGGGATTCTACCCAGGGAAATATGAAACGGGGGTCAAAACCAGTCTAACCAACCCTAGGAGGACATACCAGACACACAGGTTTGTTCACAGAGAGACAGAGACGCTGTTTCCAAATTACAAAAAAAAAAAAACAGAATTCAATTATTTGATCTTGTTACAGTCCAGGTTAAAAAAATGTTTATTTTATTAAAAGAGTACATTAAAATGCCAATGCGGAGAGGGCTTCGCTCAGCCACGGGGAGGCAGACTACAGCAGCGTGTGTCCAAAAGTGAAATACTCACACAAGTGCTTCGGCGAAGAACCTTCTGTGAACGCCAGTGCAACCTACAAGCAAACCATGCAGTGACGGGACCTCACCACCAAGTGCCTAGCCCCCGCCCCCGCCCCCCCAGGAGAACCTCAGCACCTGCTCAAGGGAAAGAAAAACCCAAATCAAAAACAGATCCAACACAAAAAGAATACAACTCAAGCAAAAACTCAAAAAAAAAAAAAAAAACAATCAGCTCACAGCTCTGTGGGAGTTGCCACTTCATAAGCTCGTTAGGCGTACAGACAAAGTAGGACCCAGCTAGCCAAAGTAATCAGCGTTACCCTTTTTAGGTACTGACAATTGCAATCGCGGTACCTAAATAGTAGTTGTGCCGACGAAAGAGTTTCCCCCGCACACACACTACGACACGGAGGAGATGAGCTGACGGACACACCACCCCAATTGGGCTTAACCAATAAACAAAACAAACACACAAGCGACCCCCAGGCACGTATGCGGAAACGGAAGAAATAATACTAACAAACAAGGAAAACGAAAGTAAACCAACCAAACTGCAAAGGCAATTGGTTTAAAAGACGAGCAGCCTAATAGCCATGGACATAAAAACGGGAAAGTTTCAGGGCATACAACTAATGGAAAGGCAAAGCAGCAGCGGCGGTCTTCCTGTTAAGGCAACAACAGTATTATTTACCACTGAGGTAAAAACGGGACACGCTGGGCACTCATGATACTGCTGCTATTACAACTACACGTTAAAATGCCTCAAGCTAACATAAAGTTATACAATTTTACCTGCCCAGTAGACTTGGCTGCTCCTATGTAGGGAGGCAGTGGACCGGCGGGAGAAAAACAGCCACAACTCTGTTCCGACCCAGCAGGGAACACTGATGCCAGCAACCACTTGTTAGGCGCATTACACTGGTTACCGTGGAAGTAATGGGACCCGCAACACACAAACAAGGTCACGAACCTACCTCAAATCGGGAGTACTATGGCACATGGAAGCAGAAGGTATGCAAAGGAGCAATTCAGCTCCTTGCTAGTCATGTGCAGTTCGTGAACGAACGAATCTTTTAGAAAGAATCTTTGAGGTGAACTGAGTATACTGAATCCCTAGTCTAAAAGATTTGTTCCTTCCTCTTTGCAAACATGCGCGCTGAACTCTCTCTCCAGTGGATATTAGATATGCGGTCTGTCCACGAAGCAGCCTGTCACAAAACTGTATCAGCAGTACGTTCATGACAACAACTACCCAATGGCTGAAATGCTAACTCTCGCAGCACCTCCCACTGGCCATCTCGGCACAGCTGACGATGTGGGACAATGCAGAAGATCCGGTGACTACGAAGACTCTAAACTCCACCTACTGACCTGATGAACTGTTGACAAGGTCCTCAGTTCACCAGTTTGTTCGGACTCAAAGGAACTGTGAGTCCTCAGTTTGTTCGGACTCAAAGGAACTGGTGACTATGCTGACAAGTTCCTCAGTTCACCAGTTCCTTCGGACTCCAAAGATTCACTGACTATGAAGACTTGGTGACTATGTGTTGCCAGAATCGCTAGTTCTCAGTATAACAGGCTTGGGCTACATCTGCCATTGACTGTGACGATGCAAAAGGAATCAGAGCGCTTCCGTGACATTATAGGAATAAAAAATATTATTAAATATTATTTTGCTCATCTACCTGGAATATTATTTTATATTTATATTTTTAGCAGTACCATTTTTTAGGGGCACACAGCGTATCGCAGTTCTTGTTAATCACAACTGCAATTTTACGTACGCTAAAATGTATTTAATGCTGACATCACATTTCCTTTTAACGCGAATAAAGTCCTTATTAATAAATACTGACAAATCAACATAGTAGGCTGCAAAACAAAACAGAAATGTAATGCATAAGCCTATGCATCACAACTGTAGTGTACTATGTCTACATTAACAACAAATAAAAATACGACATCGCTGACTAGGCCTACAAGTATATTAAAATGTTTGGGCTAGGTTAGTTCAAAACTTGTAAAATGAAGTTATTAAGCCGGATATAGCGTGGCTCTTTTTTCCTCAGTGCTTTTTTTAGTTTTGCAAATGACATGTACTTAGGCTATTATCACGCGTTAAGATGTGGGGTTCTATTACCTTTTGCGGCTGCATGATTGTTTGAATAGCATGGTGCAGTTTCACGTAATGAATATTACGATTTAATTATTATTAATTTCATTGACATTTGGATTCACACGTGCTGTTTTGCCACAGAGCAGGCTAATAATGGACATGATGTTTGGAACAATGCACAGTAACTTTTAAAATGCAATAAAACTATTTACAGATTCGTGTATGCCGCCTGACTGGATATGGAAATGAACAAATCAGGGAGTCAAAGATACGAATTATTTTATTGAACTGCACGAAAGGAACCGAATCACTAAAAAGAATCGTTTTGAACAGCACTACTCCGTGCGTCTTACCTGGCCTATACATACTCGTTTTGTGTGACAAGTTAATTGTTTCCACGGCTAACTTCTGCAGCGGCATAGCAGGGGGCGTGACCTCAACCAAGCACTACGGTGGATGCAATGGTCATTCCATTCTGCCGGTTACATCAGATTAAGCCTCACATTAAAATGTTGGTTGTTGATTCATGTGTGCTTGTTTTGATGGCTGTGGCATTTTTATTGTGATTATACACTCACTAATGGTTCTTGTGTTATATTAATGTAATAAATTTGATGACACAGAGACCTCAGGCTCTGAGCAAGACAGTGAGCCAGAGCTGCCAGGAGATGTCAGTGAGCCCCTCCCAACTGCATTGTTGGGAATTTTAGTATTGGGGGGAGGAGACATCCTACCCACCATTGCTCAGGCTCTAACTATGTTACCGTTTTCAAGAGAATTAGTCAAGTTGGAGAAGGTGACGTCATACGACACATTATTGATCAGATTACGTAGCTTATGGTACATACAGAGAACTAAAACAAAGGTAACAATATTAATACCCCAGATACTCTGAGATATTACCACCCAAAGCCACCCCCAAGGGGTGCTATTCCCAGCAAGTTCAGTTCCTTTGAGCCATTGGGTCACAGTTGTCGCTTTTCTAGCTGCGCTATGGTAGTGCTCATCAGAGCGTAAGGAGGCATCAGCAGCTTCCCAAGTAGAGATGAGAGCGTGCTTAATTTTTGCACCAGTTTCTTTAACTAGCTTCCCAATTCTATCAGAAACTGCCATGAGGGCTCTCTCAAAGGAGTTATTGGGTTCCAACACCCAGCTATTGAGTGCTGGAACAGAAGTGTTAGCGGTGACATCCGGAGTGACTAGAATAGAGCCGATAGTGATACAAGTAAAAGTTGGGTTAATGCAGTAGGAAGTGTTAGGCATTGCGCAGAGATTTTTGCCAGAATACAGAGGCCCAAACCCACACCAAGTGGTGGCATTGGTTCTCACTGCTATTGCTCCAGGAGTTTCAGGCAATACTTGCATTTGTAGGTCAGGTCCCATACTATCTGACAGGGCTTGTCCTGACTCAATTGAAGCAGTACACAATACCCAGCCACCAATGGTAGAGCACTGGTCCTGAGAAAAGGCGGTGTCTTTGGCTGTTGGAGATGATATACCTGACATTGCGCACACGGCACACATGACCATTACAAGGAAAAGGAAGCGGGTGTATGGGTTGTGCCTTAACTATAGGTCTCTGCCCTACTGGAATCAGCACCCCACCCCGGATGGTCTCACCATCATGGCAAGCCCCTACTACTGACAGGGACCCCTCCCCAGCCGCCACCCAGGGAGCCGGCTCTATATCCTTAAGGACCGCTGACCGCACCCAACCTGGTACACGTGACGCGAGCAGGTCACCTATCAAGGCTGCCACCTCCAAGCTGAATGCCATGCCAGTCCTGTAACACATCTCCTCCACCCTCACACGCTTATTTTCTTCCACCAAAATTTCCTCATAAAATTTTACTGTTTTTGGCCAAATGCTGGAGCAGAACAGTGATCACCTCCCCAGTATCATGCGTAGCGGAAGCAAGATGGCGAGTAGCTTGGTTAGAAAGTAGTCCTCCGTGTGCCACCGATATAGTACCTGTCGCTAACAGGTTATCAGCCCAGTCTCGCTTATTGGGCTCTAGTGCCATTGAAATTGCATTTACTGTTGACCCAGCGGCTCCCACCCATGAAACACTTAGGTAACCTTTTCGTAACTTAGTGCTGATCAATATTTGAATAGATTCTCCTGATTCTATGAAAACGAAACAGTTTTTAGGCCAGATGATATGCTTCACTTTGATAATTAAACGAGTGTCTGATTGATACACATACTAGGCGGGCAGAGGTTCTCCTTCGGAAGACAATCGATTTTGGGTCCATTATACAATCTAGGGCATGCACCGGGCTTCTCTGGAGGACTGCATTTAGCATGTGCCCCACCCCTTTGCTGAAGGGCATGCTCATATATGGCCTTCGGGGTGGGACAACCATCTTCCTCCAGTCCTGCAGCAGTTTTGTTCCAATTAACATTGAACATCTCATACGTTCTAATTGTCTCTCCCCAGCCTATTCCTGTATCTACCCACACTCTCGGATCCTTCCACATCAATAAACATGATCCATTATCACTCAAAACGTTACAACAGGGGTCTTCTACCAATTTATCAGGGTTCCTTACACCCCAAAAATGACAGTCCGTTATCCTCCAGTTGTCGTTCCATCGCATGGAGCCTATCCAGTCGATTAACAGTTGCAAGTCCGCCCCAGGTCCAGCTGCAGCCTGCAGGGTTGGTGCACATTTTGTACTGCGGATCCGTGTGTCTGCCTGGAGACACTCAGCGAAATGGCTCCCAGGAGCCAGAAGGGTAGGACAGGGATTATTGTGCCCCATGTTGGGTCTCACCCTTGTATTTCCTCAGCCTAGTGACATGGATCCACACTGGAATTCCAGTCACTAGGACAGCTGACGGGGTTGTAAGTAAAGCTGACAGGGTTGTAAGTAAAACTGTATGTGGTCCCCGCCTGGCCAGGTCCGGTTCTGTGTTTCTGTGAAATACACTGTGGCAGGAGCCTGCAATATTCAAGCAAACAGCCACCCATAACATGCAAATCACCACCACCAATACGCCGATCACCAGGAGTCCTCGTGGGTCGACCTGTAAGCATTTCAAAGGGTGAAAGTGAATCTGGGTTAGTTGGCCCTGCTCTCACAGAGAGGAGCACTGCTGGTAGATTTGTCACCCAGTAAATCACCAGTCGTTTCCTGAAATGGAGAACAGCTGTTTCGTTAATTTGTTCACTTTCAACACTGCCACCTGTCTTGGTTTTCTGTATTCATGTAGTCTCACTACTCCCCATTTTGTATTGGGGCTCCTGCGCTATTCAGGAGCCCCTATTCATCCACAAGCTAAAAAAAAGTGCATGCTTCACAGGCTGCGGCTAGAGTGTATAATTCAGCTATCTGAGCAGACTGGCCTGGCAGTTGCCCACGTCTTGTTACTTATCGCAGTCCTTCTATCTGCCTCCCTTTTTGTTCCTAGCCGTGTGCCATTTGGTTATACGCACAACCCACGCCATTAGGTCACTACAGTCTCTGCAGGTCTGGTAACTCTTTTACCATAGCTCGTAAATCAGAGGGCTAAGAGGTGTATGTTTTAACACCACGATCGCTGCAGCCCCCCTTTCCTGATTGCGGGTTAGGAACTGTATCAATGGCCACAGGCGCTAATGAGGGAGCGGTTGGGGCATGAGGGGAACTATCAGCTATCTCAGGATACAAGAGGCAATGTCTTTTATTTACATTTCAAATCATTCAGACATTTTTCATCTGGCTGCGGCACTCGGTCAATTGTTCAGTTAGTTCCATTAGTTGTCTCTCATGCTCTAACTTCTGTTTCTGCCACAGTTTTATTGTGCTCTCATATGACAGCACGACACACATAACCGCTTCTTTCCTTTTCTCTTTGCCCTCTTTACGCCCGTTCCACCATTCACTCATAGCTTAAGCTAGAGTTTGGCTATTCTTGTTTTCAAAGGGAACGGCGGTTTGGCCTTCATTATGCCGCTGTTTCTAGGTACGATCGCTTCCATAGCAGCTTTCCTAATCTTATCACTTAATATCTCTTTCTCCATTCTCAGTCCTGCGATCGGTACTGGTTTAGAGTTTATAGTTAACTTGGCTTTTATACAAACTCTATGGCTAACGAAAATATATTTATCTAATACTTGTCACTAGCTACGGCCCCGTGTGTTAGAACAGTTTCTAAGGGCAGGGAAAGTTTTTTATTTTTACTGTATAGGGGCAATTCCTATGTGTGTTAATATTATAACCTTACTCCCTTATCTCGGGCTCATAGACTATAACTCCCTTATTTCGGGCTCATAATGTCCACGGAACCTCTACAAGTTTATATCAATGTTTATGATAATCCTATTATATTATATATATGCTATCATATTCTATATGCTATATTTGTGTACACTTCACATAACAACGTATCACACAGGCCTAACACAACAAATACAACAGATACTCTGCCGGCATACCGGCACTTCAACTCATGCACATAAAAACACAAAACACAAATTGAGCTCGGAACAAACAGACGATCTTGCACTTTCTCTTACGCATTCATTCGCATTGGCAAACAACCAAGGTTCTTCTTACACACAGTTGGCACACAGCCCAGTTTCTCACCACTCGCAGTCTAGCTACCAAAGCATCTCCCTTTTTCACCAAAACGGCGAAAGAGGCCAAAGCATTACCCCAAGTGTAGGCTACTTCCTACAGCTTTAATGCCAACAACAACTGCAGCGGTACTCGGAAGCACCCGCTAACAGAAACCAATGTGCCCAAATGGCAATGACACCCAAATGTGTCCAACTATGGGTCCTATCTGACCCCTCTAAATGCCCCAAATGGCAATGACACCCAAATGTGTCCAACTATGGGTCCTATCTGACCCCTCTAGATCATCCAGTGGTTCAATCACAACGCTGTCCCTTTCCACACTTTCTATACAAAAAAATAGGAGTCACTCCACTATTTGGCTCAAGAACAATCAAAAACCTAAATGAGGGTGGTAAATAAAATAATACTCACCCTCGAATTGATTGTCGTTGATCCAAACAGGAGATGTTTCCTATCCCATCCTCGTCGCCATGAAGTCTGTTGGGAATTTTCTCCCTTCGTGGAACCAAGTCGGGACCGGCGAAGTAACACACTGATGACCACTTTTCAATTGAAAAGCTTTATTTCGATGCGCAAAGGGAGACTCGCGTGGGAGCACAGCGACAGTGCATTCCGACCGAGATCTTCAACATAATGGATACACATGAGGGTTTAAGTACCTTGTCCGTGGTATAACTAAATGGCAGGTCTGAGCATTCCCATCGGAGCGCGCATATCACACCTTGATGTCCTGGGGACACCCACTGAGTCAGCTACCGGGAACATCCTTTTGAACCCTATGTGTGACCAGTTATCTCTAACAGACAAAAGGCTATTGCAGAGTGTGTGTGTGGGAACGTAAATACAAAATGTAGTTCAAACAAAAGCAATTTAAATAGAATATAACTGATTCAAACCTATCAGCATCAAGCACCAGATTATATATATATATATATATATATATATATATATATATATATATATATATATATATATATATACACACACTTCCATAGAGATATGACACATTATTTAACGTGCATTCCAGACATTTCAAGATCCAGAGAAGAGGGTCCTGTACAGCCGTGTTTGAAAACATTTCCCAGAACTCAGCATGGTACTAGGGAAAGGGCTTTCAACAGCTCCTGGTATAAGGACAATTCATGGCTTGAATATTCTGTTTCACCTGCAGGCATTTTTCTCTGCCCAATACACCTGAATCTTCCTTCACATCACGGTCAGGCTTTTGTAACTGGAAAAGGGCACTGTTTAAAGATTCTGGGTTTAAGCTCCATTCAAAGGCAGAGCATCATATCAATGCTATGTATGCTTGTTATCAGCATAAAAGGGCCATTGACAGCAACTCATCAATGTTAGATGTCATAAATGAGGACTGGAAAAAGTGGAGGAAAACTATACTTACATTAAAACAATAGCAGATGCGCTCCTATTAACTGCCACTCAAAATATAGTGCAGAGAGGTCATCGTGAGTCTGACTCTCACAACAAGGGTAATTTTTTGGCAATCTTAGAAGAAATAGCAAAGCATGACCCTCTTATAGAGAAAAGGATGAACGCATGTGGCAATGCTAAGTACACAAGCCACCCAAATCCAGAACGAAGTTCTTGAAAACTTAGCTGAGATGGTACAAAGAGAAATAAGAGAAGTAAAAGAAAGTTTTTAGTGTAATTGTAGATGAAACCAAAGATTAAACAAAAAAGAACAAATATCTTTAGTTGTGAGGTACTATTTGTCATCTATCTGTCAATAGTACCTATTATGTGCTATATGCTATTATGTCAAAGAGTACGGTTAAAGCTGTCTAGAGGTATACTTGACTACGCCACTCCCATCAGTGGGTGGGAGAACCCCTGCACTGTGTAAACAGGCTTGAAAACTTCCCCGCACAAGCTCACCAGTACAGAACTGGACGGAGTACTCTGTACATTTGTACTTTGTACAAAGTACTAAGTATGTATTTTATTATGGAAGAAGAAAAAAAAACTAAACACAAACAGGATGTGGGCAAGTTCATAGAAAGGACAATATGGAGTACAGATACTAATGTGGTCACAGATCAAGGCATGTACAACACAATCACAGTCCAGATATTAGTACAAGAGGCAGAACAAGTATTCAAAGGTATGTCTAGAGGAATCCTCCCTTTCACAAAGACACAATGGACACACACACTGTGCTCCCCCTTCACACAACACACACTAGTTTGTGGTACACTTCCCCAAAGTAAACAAACACAAATGAAACAAATGACTCAGTGATCACAAATTCAAAAGATTGTACAAAGGGAAAAAAACACAAAAGCATACACTACCACTCTAAATGCCACCACAACAAGGGGGGGGTGTGACTTGCCCAATAGGGATGGATCTAACTAGTACACCCCAGAAGATATACTCAACTGTACTCCACCCGTTGTATTGCACTCCACCCGTAAGAAGGAAAACAGTAAAAATTGTGAGTTCCCACAACACTATATTTTACTAATATACCCACTGGTTACACTGCAGTAGAATATTGCACTGGTCCTTATTGCACTACCTTCCTAAAGAGTAGTTAATAACATACAATCATACACCAGTACAATTACACAGTAAAACACAAGCAAGAATAAGGCAGCGCAGTTCAGTATTGCACTTGTCCCCCTATTGCACCACCCGCTCAAGATGTCAGGATGCTACAGCCATACGCTGCACGAGTTGGCGCCCAGCACCAATTACGCGCTAGGTTTAAGTATTGCATTCGGCCCGCTATTGCTAATTAACTATAGGCTAATTAACTTGATGTATTGCACTAAATACGTTAAAACATTTTGTACGCTCAGCAAAGTACACAGTTAAAAACAAACACTCATGGAATTCATGCACAATAATCATCGTGTAGAATAAAATCCTAAAAACCAATTCTAAAGAGGGAAAAACAGTGGTTATTGTTCCCGCTGCGGCCAACTGCGGCTGTGCCCCGCTGTCTCCGCCAGCTGCCTAAAAGTGTGAATCAACAGTTGCAGCCCACTAGCGTACAATTGCTAAACCTACATGCAACCCCCACAAAGTTACGCTGCACATGCCATAGTACATCGATTTTTTTTTTTTTTTTAGCAAGAGACACTAAACATTTACCTCCGTTCCCTGTGTCCATTTCCCGTCTAAGACCTCAACTTAGCAGCCAGCTCGTCACTCGTACGACTACTGAGGAGGGAATTAACACCAGATCTGAGTACTGCAATTAGGTTGTAGTGATGGCAAGTAGCAACTAACTTCGGCACTAAAAAATTCGGAACGCGTATACCCCATGTACCATGAGAAAATGACAAAAATACACTTTTAGAAATAAACTGAATATCTACAAAAAGACTACCTTCTATGCGCTGTTCGCTTTCAAAGTAGCTTCTGATAGCCACTGCCATGGAGCTGCAACGCTCACTTCACAACCAGCAATACTTCTGTCGGCTATTCAGACTCTAAAATTGAGGCAGAGTGAAGTCTAAGGGAGGCTGTGCATAGAACCAGACAGCATAACTAAATGTTACATTCATGCAGTCATCACATAAGTCTGCAGTCTAGTTTTTATTCACGTACCGTGTTAAGAACAGAGGACGACGAGCCACAGGAAAGTTTTAAGGTGCGTTTTAACTGAACGCGACGCAAAATTTTCGCGTGTCATGAATGCATGAAAAGTCAACGGCAGGAGGCGAATGGGCAGAGTTAATCGCGGCGAAACTGCGAGCGACGCGAAATGGGCGTAATGAGCGTTCGCTTGAGTTAAAAAATGTTCAACTTGAGCGAAAATTTCGCCTGGCGAAAGCCAATCACCTTCAAGTGAGCCCCCTTTCTCTCAGGCTGATTGGTGTTGTCCGTTAGCTGACATTTCAAAACGTGGACCCATCGTTGTGTTGACCGTTAGCTTTGAAACTTTAGAGGAACATTACTTCTTAAAAAAGACAGTTCACAAGAAATGACAAACTGCTTGTGTGCCGTATTTTTATAAGCTAATTAACTAGCGAGCTAGCAACGCAAGATAACTTAGCTGTCTTCTATTGCGTCTAGCAAACTTGCTAGCAGCGTTGGTGTAATTAAAAATGCTTGCTGTGACGTGACGCAAAATTCGCGTGTTCATTTTTCAGGCAAGCGATCAAACCCGTGCGAGGAAAGCGAAGCGAAATTTCGCGTCGCGTTCGGTTAAAACACAGCTTTAGAAACACGATGTGCCAGGGATCTCGCGATAACCACCAGCTTCGTGCGACGCTCTTAAATTCCTTGCCCTGATCAGCCCTAACCCAATCAGAACACCCCAGAGCGCTGAGGTCCTATCCGTTACATATTAGAACGGGGCCATCCACGAAAGCTTTTTACAGTGTCAGTCAGCTGAAAGCTTAGATGCAGCAGGTCTCACAAAAATGATAATTGATTGCCTTGAAAAACATGGTCTGGACTACAGAAATAATCTTGTGGGGCAAGGCTATGACGGTGCATCCGTCATGAGCGGGAAGCATTCTGGTGTGTCTGCGCGGATTAAAAACAGTGCAATATTTGCATTTTATGTGCACTTGTAACCATGAGGTGTGGGGCAAATGCAACGCTCAACCACGCCACCTTGGGAATTTCGCCCAAGGAAATAGTTTTGTGTACGTAAACCCCAGGTGTACACCTACATTACAAGTAAGGGTTCCCTCCAGTTCTTTTATAAGGATAAGACAGAGACGCGATTCTTGAAGGCACAATAATTTATTGAGATTAAAAGAAAAAGTCCATTTATTTAAATAATTGCACAATTACACCATAGTTTAAATAGGTAAAAACACTATACTATTAAAAATGGGCTAAGAGCTGGTTGGGGGGAAGTATACTCACCACTAGGGATTCCCGCATGTGAAAGATACTCACCCAAGTGCTCTCTCAAACACTCTCACACAGCAAACGCGTGCCTACGTGATAAAGCGCAGTTAGCATTAAGACACACAGTGAAGGGAACACCAATATGCTAACCGCCCCACCAAACAGGTCCTTGCCCACTATACTAAAACCGTTCTAAAAAAAGGGAATTAAAGCAGCTACACTACGACAAGTTGGTTTGCGTTTCAGCACACACCGCAACACAGATAAAACACTAAAAGTTCACGCCGTCTGACCTAGCCCACTCCGCTGAGGGCGGAATTATCTAGAGGCAAAACAGCAGCTAGTGTTGTGGGGGCAACCTAAAACACAAGAACACAACAATCAATACCGCATTGTTGGGCACATTACAAATGCCAAAGCTACCTTAAGTGCTGGTGAGATGAACTCACGGCAGGAGTGATTAATTCAAATAAAAGCAATAGAAGTAGTACTGCTCAAAGACAGACAGGGGCAAACGCTATGGCTCCAGCACTGGCCACCAGACACTGTAAGAAAACATAAAAGCATCAGGTTACCAATATACGTGTGGACATGCATGCATGCACTTCCAATTTAACGCTACAAACTATACATACCTATACCACTGTTAATGCCAAGATTACCTCGGTAGGCAAGCACAGGGCCGCTCGCAGCATACGGTCCAACACCACTGTATAAACAGGAAGCAGAAGATGCACAGATCCGGAAGCAGAAGCAAGGGCCCTAAACAGGCAGGTATACGCAGTTTGAATAAGAGAAGCTACGTGGCTATGCGTGAGCTACCACGCCCCCAATGATCCAAGCCACGTAAAATAAAAGGGGACAACCTACCCAGGTTACACACTGTAATGCACATTGTTTGAATTTGGTTCTTGTTGATGCTGTAAAATCAGTGCCTGAGGCAGTTAACTTTTTTGCTCTCCTGCAGAAGTTTTATAACTTTGTATCTGATTTGTGCGTTCATCTCAAGTGGCTTGCAGTTCAGAAAGAGCTGTATCTACAGCAGCAGCCCAGGGAACTACAGAGACTTATGGATGTAAGGTGGGCATGCAGATACATGGCATGCCGTAATCTGAGGGATAGGCTTCCAGCAGTTCTGAGATTGCTACAGGATATTGCACTTGAAAATAGTGGTGATAGATCAGTGTAGGCAAGGGGCCTTCTTTCTCAGATAGATTTACATTTAGGCTTTTGGTTACCTTTTGTAAAGCGCTTGGTGATGCCAAATGTCTTTCTGACATGCTCCAGTCCAGCTCTCTTGACCTAGCAAGGGCTGTGGATCTAGTAGGTGCCCTTACAGACACATTACAGGACTACAGAAGTGACGGTTACTTTGGAGAACTATGGAAAGAGGTTGAAGAGATTGCAGAGCACTGCAAAATAAGTGTACAAACAGTGTGTAAAAGACAGCCTACACCAAGCTCAAGATTTCATGACTCATTGATGATGAGCACTGTAGGACAGAGAAATAGTGACCAAAGTGATGGTGAGAGCTTCCAAAGAGCTATCTTTTATCAGGTGCTTGACTGTCTCACAGCTGAGCTGCAGAGGCGTTTTTCAAAGAAGAATTGCGAGATAATGCAAGGGGTCCAGTCTCTCAACACAAAGAGTACAACATTCTTGAATGAGGAGCCTCTGTTTGCCTTTGCTCAGACCTTTGAGTCAGGTTTAGAGGACCTCAAACATGAGGTTCATCAAACCAAGCGGCTTCTTGATAGGAGAGAGAAAAGTGGAATGGACAGACCATCTACTCTCCTTGACTTTGTTGTGTTTCTAGAACCTTATGAAGAGGTCTTCCCTGAGCTATTCCAACTTTGTAAGATTTCCGTTGTTACACCAGTCAGCAGTGCTTCTTGCAAGAGAAGCTTCTCAGCTTTAAAACTGATTAAAACCCACCTTAGGACAACAATGGTTGATGACATTGGTTACCTCGGAATTCTCAGTGTTGAGTCAAGGAGGGCACGCTCTCTCAACATGGATGAGTTTGTGAAACATTTTGCCAGACCTCACCAGAACCGCAGAATTATGTTGTTCTAAATCTACCTTTTTACAGAACATATTGTTTGACTTGGGTGGATCAGAGAGGTCTGTTAAATTTCAGTGTGTTTTTTTGTAAATTTTTTCCATATATAAACTATGCAAATTATGGTACACACAAATGCTATCTTATCTCATTGGTGCTTGAGCTTTATTTTCTGAAAATATTTTGGATGTTCAACACTTATAGACCCAGACTATATATTTATGAAAACAGAGTGACCAAAGTCTCTCCTGTATGTGAGTACAGTACAGTGTGTGTGTGCATGTGTGTGTGTGAGAGAGAGAGAGAGAGAGAAAGAAATTGAGCTGCAATTCTGAGGTAGAGACACTGGCTATTTTTTTAAAGAATTCTAGTGAAGTAACCTTAGTGGACCACACTATATGCCACATTGAAGAACTCCGGGTTAAGTGAATTATCACTTCTACCTCTAATGAGCAATCATAGGATTCATTCCTGCTCCTGAGATGCCAGGTTAGGGTTACACACTAATTTTCTGTCATAGTCTATGAGTAGCCACCCCCTGGCCACCCCATGTATAAAACTCTAGTTCTGCCACTGTACAAGAGGCAGAACAAGTATTCAAGAGTATATCTAGAGGAATCCGCCCTTTCACAAAGACACAATGGACACACGTTGCACTCCCCCTTCACACAACACACACTAGTTTGTGGTACACACCCCCAAAACAAACAAACAAACAAACAAAAACCTCAGTGATCACAAATTCAAAAGATTGTCCAAAAGAAAAAAAAACAAAAGCATACAACACCACTCTAGATGTCACCACAAGGGGGCGGGGGTGGGGGTGGGGGGGACAGTGTGTGACTTGCCTGATAGGGATGGATCCAACTAGTACACCCCAGAAGATACTCAATTGCACTCCACCTGTTATATTGCACTTAACCCGTAGGAAGGAAAACAGTAGAAATTATCAGTTTCCACAGCACCATATTTTACCAATATCCACACCAATTGCACTGCAGTAGAATATTGCACTGGCCTTTATTGCACTACCCCCGAATATTAGTTCATAACATCATACGCCAGTACAATTGCACAGTAAGACACAAGCAAGAATAATGCACCGCAATTCAGTATTGCACTTGACCCACTATTGCACCACCCCCTCAAGATGTCAGGATGCTACAGCCATACACTGCAAGGGTTGGCGCTCAGCACCAATTACGCGCTAGGTTTAACTGTACGTTCACACCGGGAGCGGCAAAAGCGTCAAAGCGGCCGGAAGTCATTCATTTTCTATGTGAGCCAGCGTCTCTCGGCGGCGAGCAGCGGCATGACCGTTGGCGGCGCGTCTTGGGCGACGAGGCGTCAGAATGAAGTTGAAGTCAGGCAACTTTATGGTAATGAGCTATGACGCGGTTCGGCGGCAACCAATTGGAATAGAAGTCCTCCGTTCTAGAGAATTCTGGAGAACACAACCGTGTAAACTTTTGTTCCCACCAAACATTAGTTCCTAAGCAAAATGGAGGAGAGACTGATTGTTACGGTGGCGGGTTTTCCCATACTTTATGATGTGTCCCTGTTTGCGTACAGGGACATAAATAAAGACCACAGTTACTTTAATGTAGGCTACACACAAATTAACGGTAATGTTAACCAAAGAAAAAGGCTAGTAAACGTGTCCTATAAACTGCATGTTAAAATTTGATTTAGCACTTAGCATCAACACAAAAGTCACACCACACAAATGGCTTTTAATTAGTTTATTTCGTAGGTTTATTTTCTTTCAAAACATGGCTTTATAATTGTTCATTTCTTTCCTTCATCGATCGATTTCTTACCTTCACATTTAAAAGATTTCATGAGGTTAACTACCCTACTTGTGGTCAGTCGGCGCAAAGATACCGGTCGACACGGTTGTTTGCTTCGCGGCCCCTTTAAATAAAGTTTGCTAGACCAAGCATTCCGAACGAACATGTAGCCATCTACGTCAGAGCGTCCACTTCGTTGAAAGCGTTGTTGGCAGGGCGGCCAGAGCGAATTTTGACGCTCTCGCCGCTCCCGGTGTGAACGTACAGTAAGTATTGCATTCGGTCCGCCATTGCACACAAACTTCGCTACTATAGGCTAATTAATTCGATGTATTGCACTAAATCCGTTTAAATGTTATGCATGCTCAGCAGAGTACACAGTTAAAAACAAACACTCGTGGAATCCATCCACAATGATCGTCTTGTGGAATAAAAATCTTAAAAACCAATTCTAAAGAGGGAAAAACAGTGGTTAATTGTTCCCGCTGTCTCCCAGCTACCTAAAGAGTGCGAATCAACAGTTGTAGCCCATTAGCGTACAATTGCTAAACCTACATGCACCCCACAAAGTTATGCTGCACATGCCATAGTACATCGATTTATTAGCAAGAGACACTAAACATTTACCTCCGTTCCCAATGTCCGTTTCCTGCCCAAGACCTCAACCTATCAACCAGCTCGTCACTCGTACAACTACTGAGAAGGGATTTTCAACACCAGATCTGAGTACTGCAGGTTGTTATAATGGTGAGTAGCAACTTAATTCAGCACTAAAAATTTGGCACACGTGTACACCATGTACCGCGAAACAATGATAAAAATACACGCTTTTAGGAATAGACTGAATATCTAAAAAAGACTTTACCTTCTATGCAATGTTCAGTTTCAAAGTAGCTTCTGATAGCCCACTACCATGGAGCTGCAACGCTCACCCGTTCACTTCACAACCAGCAATACTTCCGTGGGCTATTCAGACTCTAAAATTGAGGCAGAGCGAAACTGCTTCTCCGTATAAGGGAGGCTGTGCATAAAACCAGATAGCATAACTAAATGTTACATTCATGCAGTCACCATATAACTGTACAGTTTAATTTTTATTCACATACCGTGCGAAGAGCAGAGGACAATGAGCCACAGGAAAGTTTACAAACGCGATGTGCCAGGGAGCTAGAGATAACCAACAGCCTATTGTGACGCTCTTAAAATCCTTACCCTCATCAGCCCTACCGTAATTAGAACACCCCAGGGCCCTAAGGTCCTACCCGTTACCTATATAAACCACCTGCTAACCTCTCCTTCCAGCTGCATCAGCAGGTTGCGTGTCCCACCTCTTTCTCTCTCTCTACCATATGCTTCTCTCCTCCTATCTGCAGGTCTCTGTCCGGGACAGTGTTCCAGGGTCTTCTACCAGGCTTTGACGCTCTCGCTGGCTGGATACAGGGTTCTGCTGTTCTCGTCCGATAGCAAAGATCAGCCCCTGCTGATACTCCAAAGGGAGGGGCCTCTCAGGGTCATCCTTGGCTGTGCTGATGTCCTTGCCTTCCTGGAGGACTGGACTCCAAATCAAGCCACAGATCCCAGCAGACTTGCTCTCCATTAATTTTATGTTATACCATCTCACTAATAGATATACTTAAATTCATATCAGTCACCTCTGGAGTTTCTCATCTTACTGAAATTATTTTTAAACACACAACAAATAACACCAGGAAAAAGCCAGGAACTGAAGAAACAGAAGAAACATCTTCCTCAGAAAAATCGTCTACCTGTTTCCCAATTCAATTTCTGTCTCTAGGGCCCAGAAAAAAGACACACAAAAAACAGAATCCTATGAAGATATAAAAGACATGACACAAGAATACATTTTTGCCCATGGAAGACAGTGAAATAAAACTCCACTGGTGGTTTGGTTCCAAGCCACATATGACGATACTGTCAGAAGATAAAACTCAGAAAAACAATTGATTGACCAAACCTAGTCTAAATCGCATTAGAGGGCCCAGTTTTTGTTAGACAAATTTGTTTGTCCAACAAAATTCTCACCCAGGTGTTTATTTTCAAATGCTTGTCAAGTTTTCCTGGTCAACTTGAAAATTAAATTCAAGCTTCGATTACCTTGAACATGTTAAAAGATAACTATAAGATTATCTGTTTTTTTAGATAACAGGCCTAGATGCAGATTATATAGCAGAAGGAGATTGTCTCAAGCAAACACTAACTGGGTAGACTCGTGTGAAATGGTGTAGTACATTTATCAAAGGACACACCAGCTGGAATCATATAGGAGTGGGAAGAGCAATTCAGCCCCAGTGCTTCCATAGGCAGTCCCAAGGCAAAGACTAATGTTGTGGTTATTTATGGAAGTGCTGATTCAGGTCCGCGATCCAGTTCCAACTCTTCCCATCTTTGGTGACTGTACACATGAAACTGGAAGGCTTTATCACCCTCCTCGCTCTAAGCACACACATCTTATTGATGGTAGGAACAGATGAGGAAGCAGGTCATATTTTCTCAGAGGGAAATGACTGGACCAAAGATGCTTCTGCCCCTAAGTAACATGTCAGTATTCTGTTAAATTACTTGTTGTCACCCACAGTAAATTATTAAACATTTAGAGAATAAGACCACAGCTGTAGACTCAGTTGAAATTAAATGTGGCATGCAGTGATTGTTTTACAGGCAGCTTTTCGTATCGATTATGAGAAGGAGTTTTATGTTAAACCAAAAGTAATAACCTTGTTCACTGTCTTAGACATTAAGATAATCCTGGACAGCATCCCTGGCTATAAGTCCCCTTGAATCTGTGATGTACTGCAGTTGCTTTTATCATTTAGATAAAAGAGGAACTTTTTTCATGCAGGTACAAATATATGATGCATTTCATTGCTCAGGTTCTTGTATTGTAGCTACTATGCATAATTTTTTATGTTTAGCCACTTAACATGCCTTGCCAAATTCCTATGATGTCAGTGTTATCAGAGATTGTTAGAGACAAAGGCTTTTGTGTTTCTTTCAAGGATTCACTAACAAGGATCAAGTCCTCATCTATTTAAGCATGGCATTAATCTGTTCTAGATTGTAATACACATACTTTCCTTGGAAACACACACACACACACACACACACACACACACACACACAGTCTGATAAGTGCATAAAGGCTGTGAAGTGCGTTACTGTGGCAGATTTGTAAATAACTGATGAAAGCACTTATATCACAGGATCGCTTCACTCTGCAGCTCACCAGTGCTGACAGCAGTCTTGTCAGAGACACTGCAGCATATGACAGAGGAGGATCATGGGATATCAGAAAAAGTTAACACATGAAAACAGGAAATGGACAAAATAAAATGTTTGCAAGGCATCTCACAGATTCTATCTGCTCGTCTCCTGCAGTCGTGTGTCATCATTTATGCCATTAGGGGGCAGTAATGTCCTCTTGTTTTTCAGTGATATTTTTCCCCCTAAATGCATTTTTTATATTTCCCTCCCCTCAGTCCACGCACTGTTGGTCCACACTCATTAGATAGCCTTGCGGGCATTAACTAGTGTGTTATTTTTCAAGGCTGCATTGCACATAAGCCATTAAGGAATGCCTGCCCTACACTGATACGTAGTTTTCAACTAAAAGATGTATATTGAATGTGATTTTAACAACCTGATGAAAATGCTAATATCTGTGGCCTGAGGTCTCATGTTCCATTCACAATGCACCACAGGCAGTGCTGTTTTGCCAGGTACTTAACTCCCCCACCCAGCACGAAAGCTGAGGTCTGTGGACAGTGACCAGCACTAACGCCACTTCCCTGCATTTCTCCCTGTCGAAATGCATGGCAGAGGGCTCGCTGGGGGTTTATTTATAAATTGGCCATTAGCTCACATCATAAGGTACCACTGGGAAACGGCCAGGAGGGTCTGCTCTGCCTAGGATCAGAGTGGCTCTATTTCTTTTTTTTTTGGTCTGATAATGACTGACTGCCTGACTGACTGACTGAATGAATGACACGTGAGACTTTGATGTTTCTCCTTCTGTGTTTTTTTTCATTTTTCCCCGTCTGGCAGCACCACGGTGAAGTGCACGTGAGAAATCAACCCGCTGCAGAGGCAAGGAGAGTCTGCTGTGCCCTTTAGTGAGAAGAAGGCTGAGTACTTGGACAGCTCTCATTCATACCTCCCCCCCACTCTCCAGCCCCCTCTCCACTCCTCCCCTGTTCTGTTTTTGATGGAGAGCTCTTGTCTGCCCCCCTCCCCACTCCCCATTCTCCCCCCTCCCCCACTGCCCCGGATCTGGGAGCCTGTTTTTGGATTCCACTCAGGTGTTGTAATCTGTGGCTCGGTGTCCTGGTATCGGCCAGCCGGCAGCCGCCCTCCTCTCACAGTGAAAGCTCTCTGTGGCGCTATGACAGATTTCTCTACCTTGGCTTGAACTGCCACTACTAGGAGCACACGTGTTCTTAGTGGCCCAAAATGAGGCATGGGCCCTCACACTTCCCTCTCGCCAGCTCTGTCCTCAGAGGGAGTAAGATGCCACCGAAGTCACTGTAATTAATCACACTACAGGGCCACATGTTCCGACGGAGCAGGAAGTCCCCTACCCCCATTACCATCCAGGGGGAGGAAATTGAGATGGTGGACTCGTACAGGTTCCTGGGAGTGCACATAAACAATAAACTGGATGGGACGGACAACACCAAGGCCCTCTATAGGAAAGGACAGAGCAGACTTTTCTTTCTTAGGAGGCTCAGGTCCTTTAACGTGTGCAGCAGGCTACTGCGGATGTTCTACCAGTCTGTGGTAGCCAGCACACTATTCTTTGCCGTGGTGTGCTGGGGAGGCAGCACCAGGACTGGGGAGACCAACAGGCTCAAAAGCTGGTGAAGAAGGCCAGCTCTGTTGTTGGTCAAAAACTGGACAGCCTGGAGGCAGTGGTAGAGAGGAGGATGAGAGACAAAATCAGGATCATCCAGGGCAACCCCTCCCATCCCCTCTATGATGAGCTGTGGCAGATGGGGAGCACCTTCAGCCACAGGCTCATCCCCCCCAAGTGCAAGACAGAGCGATTTAGGCGCTCTTTTGTGCCGACAGCAATCAGGCTGTACAACAGCGCCAGTGACCCCCAGCCAATGCCTCTTCCATAGTTGCCACCCCCCAACCTATCATGCCACTTTTGCACTACATGTTAATTCTTGAAACTGTTTCTGCACATTTTATTGTTCACTATACCTTTTTTGGTACTACATGTACAGTTGTCTGCCTAATTGTTGATCATTACTGTTTATTGTATGTTAGCATATTACACATTATAGCATATATTTATTGTACTATATTTTAATTTGTATTGTATTCTTATTATATTGTTATCTGTACTTCTTCGCCTGTCCTTTCTGCTGCTGGTAACACCCAAATTTCCCCTCCTGGGGATCAATAAAGTGCTATCTTATCTTATCTTATCTTATCTTATCTTATCTTATCTTATTTACTTCAAAGTCTACATATCTACTGTATGCAAATGTGTCCCATGACCTAGGAAAACCAGTTGTTATAAGGTGCTCATAATATTTATATGCTTATGACAATGTTTGTTTTGCCTTTTGCGGTGGCTATTAATGTGTCAGTGAAGCTCGGTAAGACCCACCTCAATCAGAGCAGAGCATGACCCCAGAGCATGACTGACTTTTTCATAGTGCAATGAGTTTGCTGCTGTGGTATGAAGACATGCTATGCAGTGAGCATAGATGCAGTGACATCCTCCTCTCAGCTGTGTGCTTCCCTTGGGAGGCCGGTGCAAATGTAGGTTAGACAGCATGGTCTCTCTCTCTGCCATAATTAACATACATTTATTAACTTTGAGCTGATGTAACTACATGGGGTTTCAGGCTGAATTCCAGGCCATGCTTTTTTGACCTTTGCACATTTTGACCACGTAGATGAACAAAGATTTAAGCCACGCTTCCTCTATCTCAGTATCTGTTTTTCAGCTTGCTTGGTGTGTTTTCCCAGTTTTTAATGATAAGTCATAAGTCATAAATCATAAGTCTTTTGCACAGTAATCGAAAGTAAAGTAAACAGATTACATTATTGCAGTGAATATTGCCAGAAGATTGAATGAAATTTGATGGTCTTTAATAACTTCTAAGGTTACACAGCTGCAGAATAACTACAGTGTAACTTATGGTAATTCTGTTTATGAAAACAAAGCCTTAGTCATGCCTACAACTATGGTATAAGAAATTGGATTGCTCAATTTCAAATGAACCTCAGATGATTATAATACCTTAACCACAGAAATGTTCTTGGATAAAAGCCATTATTAACTGGTAGTTTTCCAAGGCACTGAATATTGCCAGTCCAGTAATGTTACATGAAAAATATGATGATTTACTGTTCTGGGTCAGATGCAATGGCATTCCTCTACCTATGGAAAAATGTCAGATGTGACCCTTATCCAATGAATAGCATAAGAGCAAAAACAAATGATTACGCTTTCCCCAAGATAGCAAACTTGGGCAGAAAAGGGGAAAGAATAGAAATAAAGTAGAATCTTCTATCAGAGGCAAGCAGCTATCCACTCTGTGTAGCTACATGGTTACTAAAGTCAGCCAGGTTGGCCAGGGTGCTTATGGTGTAGGCCTGCTACTTTTTGTGGAAGCGTTTGGCAAGCTATCCATTCTTACACTAATTTCTCTAAGATGTTTAGTTATCACAAATAGGTGTTTTCAATGGTCTTCACCATTTTCACTGTGCCAGCCTGTGAGAATTCAAAGATGCTTGACTGTGGGATAGCACTCTCCTATGATGTTTACTCTACACAATGCATCACACAACAGGAAAACAGCTTATTATTTTTGAAGTCTTGCCATTTGCTGGCTGGCTCACTGGTGGTAAAATCATTGAAGCCATGCCTGCTTTTAAAAGTTACGCCTTTCTCTTGTGCATTGCACTCCAGTGCAGTTTTAGCACTGCCTTGCAACATTAGTACCTGCATAGCTACATTTCAACTTAACTTAGTTTAAACTTAGTTATAATATATACTATTAGATAAACTGATATAGCTGCAGTGACTGTGTCACTTTCTTGCAGTGATATAATACTTAGCTGATGTATTTTCTGATTTTACCATTACCATTTAGAATGGGCATTGTGTTTTGCAAATAACTGCTGCTGTAGAGCATTGTCTAAATAATGTATCTGATAAACTTGCAGTATGATTCTTTCACTTATTTTTCATTGTTAAGATATTCTTCAAAACTAAAATTTGACTACTGGGAGTTTACACCCAAGCCAGTGTTTAAGAGTTTTTTTTTTATTTTTTATTTTATGAATGCTGGAAAGGCTTCAAATACAAACAGATAATGCTTTTGCTGATATGGACATAAAGTGTTCCATTCCCCTTGAAAATGGAACGTTCTAGTTGTGGTGTCTGAGGGACCTGAAATATTAAACCTATCAAAATCAATATGTGACTGTATCCCTTTGGGTCTCAGCAGACCAGATCGTCTAAAAAATCTTGTTATTGCTCAGTTGCTTTATTTTCAGATGTCTCATAAAGCAATGAGTCTGTAATCTAAGCACCAAGGACACTGGGGCATGAGCGGCGATACAAAAATCACACTATGATTGTTTTAGTTTACAAGCCATAATGTTACAGCTGATGGTGGATGAACATAAAAAGGTAGACGCAATAAAATGTTATGGCTTTTGTTTTAGTGCAAAAAGTGTTGTATTAAACAGTTTTTTGTCTCAGAGATTTAACTATTGGTTCCGCGATGCTATGTGATAGTGATGCCTCCATAAACTTTGGGGGACATTACATGCTCTGTAAGCACTCCTTAAAGCTTCCTGGTGCCATCTGAGTATGGGTGAGGGTGGGCCAACTGTCAAAGAGGAGGGGGGGAATCAAAGTTATAGGCAACACAAACAAGTTAAGTGACAAACAAACAACATGGAATTGTATCACAGTAGAGCAAGGGCAAGCAGCAAAGCATGCTGGGTGAAGTTAAATACACCTTCTTTACACATTCACGTGATGACCTCTGTGTTACCTTTATCAAGGATTCAGCATTGCAGAATTATTTTTCCAGATATTATCATAACCAGTGACATTCTTTATGTCTCACAAATAGTGTCATTAATTTGCTTGGCATGGTTCACTAACAGTACACAGTTTATGTTAATACATATCTATTAACATGGAGCAATTCAGTTTAAGTACTTTACTCAAGGGCTCCAAAGTTGAAACAAAGTTGCCAACCTCTCTGATGTTTATGACAATGACCAAGAACACACACAGTGGAACAAATTGGCTTCCCTTTACCAGGGGATAGGAGTGGGTATGTCAGCCAGGGATTTGTCCATCTCATTGCAAGCTATTGCCTTGCGCTGGTCAGTTGGGTGCCCAGTCTGCCTGTATGAAGCTGTGCATGGTGTCTTCTTCTGACTCATGTCTGTGCAGGAGTTGTTAGTGGGTGATGTGCAGCATCACTATGATACAGCTGGGCGTTCCAAATTGAGAGAAAAAAGTCCTTAAACACTCCATCTTTTTTAAAATAATATTTTATTGATTTTTTTACACCAAATATCAACAATTAACAGAAAAATAAAAAAAAAACACATGACAGCACCTCCTGTATTACAACACATTTGCAGACTATACAAAGATTTATGAAAAGATAAAGATAAAGACAAAATAACCTTTCAAAATCAGTTCCACTCAGATCTGAGTGTAAATGAAATTCACTGTCACATCACCATGAAATCAAGAGCTCTGAGGAAAGCTCAATAAAACAAACCTGGTTGAGGTTTAAGTTCTTTAGCAATATTCTTCTGCATTGCCAGAAGTAATGATAATAAGTTCCTACTTCTGTCTTACATTTCACACAGAGTGGTGAAATAAAGGGGTCAATTTTGTTCAAGGTATAAGGGGTATGTTGGAGTCTATGGAGGATCCTATATTGGCTCTCATAGATTCGATTGCATGTAAAAGTTTTCTTCACAACTTTTATTGCATCCAACCACACCTGATGTCCTGGCTCATCCCCAATATTCCCCTCCCAGGTCATCATTATCTTATCAATATTATGGAAATCCAAAGAGTAAAGTTTGTCATAGAAGGAGGAGATTAAATTTTTTTGTATCGTCAGGAGTGAGGAGGAACTCGTCAATGGCGCTCCTCACTGGTTGATTCAAAGGGAATCAAAGGGAACAGTTGGAGATATTAAAATGTCTAATCTGTAAGAACGCAAGAAAAAAGTTTGTGGGGTATACCATATTTGGTTTGGATTTGTTGGAATGACATAAGGGTACCTCCCTCATATAAATCGCCAATGAATTTAATCCCTTTCGAGTACCACTCTTCAAATATACTCCTACCTTGGCCTGGGAGAAATGCCTTGTGCTGAGTCAAAGGACATAAAGCAGATGAGTAACTCCGACGGCCAGCAAACTTCACAATATCTTGCCACGTTCTTAACGTATTTGTCATAATTAGGTTCTTCCTGATATCACGAGGAAGTTGTTGAATTTCATCTGAGAGACAGTTAAGTAAGGAGAAGGGAGAACAGCACCATGAGTCTATATGAGGTTCCGTGGAGTTAACAAAGTTATGAATCCAAGCATATATGTTACGTGCATGGCAAGCCCAGTTATAATAGAGAAGGATGGGTAAAGCTAACCCCCTCTCTCCACTGGGAGTTTTAGAGTCTTAATACTTATCTTAATACTGGTTTCTTTCCATGCCATATAAACTTAGATAAGGCCTTTTCAATGTCTGTGAAAAATGACTTGCTAACCCTCAGTGGTAACATTTGCATAGGGTACAGGATTCTTGGAAGAACATTCATTTTGATAAGACTTATCCTACCTATCCAAGACAATGGGAGGTCAAACCAACAGCTGAGATCATACTTAATGGCTGAAATAACAGAGGAAAAGTTTAGTTTGTATAAATCTGATAAGTGTGAGGAAACTTTAATACCCAGATAGGTAAAACCAGATACAGACCACTTAAAAGGGAAGTTGATAAGCAGCCCTCTATCACCAAAGTTGCCTAGGGGGAGGGCTTCAGATTTGTCATAATTGATTTTGTATCCGGAAATTTTGCCAAAATCATTAATGGTGGACAGGAGTTCTGGAACTGAGGTTTCTGGGGATGTGATAAACAGTAATATATCATTAGCATAGAATGCCACTCTGTGGTCAGTCTTCCCGATTTTGACGCCTCTGATCCCCTTATGAGTTCTTATTGTCTCGGCTAGTGGTTCAAGGGCTAGTGCAAACAGGAGTGGGGATAGTGGGCACCCCTGACATGTGCCTCTGCTAATAGGGAACGTGACTGAGGAGCAACCATTGACAAGCACCTTTGCCACTGGACAACTATATAGAACCTTTACCCATTTTATAAAATTTTCTCCCAATCCAAATCCTTCAAGCACATCAAAGAGGTAGCCACACTCCACTCTGTTGAACGCTTTTTCAGCGTCTAGAGAGACAGTGAGGATTCTGTGCTGAGTACTTTGAGAATATTGGATTATATTTAGATGTGAATATTAGTATGTGAATATCTCCTATTTATAAACCCAGTCTGGTCAGCTTTGACCAAGGTGGACAATAAATGCTCTAATCTACGAGCAAGAAGCTTTGCTAGGAGCTTACACTCAACCCCAATTAGACTTATAGTCCTGTAGGAGGTGCAGAGATTAGGAGGCTTGTTTTTCTTCAAAATTTGGAAGATGTTAGCTAGGTTAAGAGTTGGCGGGAGAAATCCTTTTTCAAATGACTCTGTGAACATCCTAGTCAGGGGTCCCACTGCTAAATTAGCCATTTTCTTGTAGAACTCTGGACCAAAACCGTCAGGACCAGGACCTTTAGCTCTGAAGTGCTCTGACATTCAGATGAGTATAACCCCTCATAGAACTCTTTCATAATATTACTCATTTGTCTGGTTTCAAACTGTTGTACCCCATTCCTATCCTGAAGCGAGGAAAACACATTTGAGTCTGTCCTACCCTTGGCAACTCGAACAAGGAGTTTGCCAGGTTTATTGTCGAATTCATATAGTCTGTGTTTGGCATAGAATATGGCACTTTCTGCCTTTTGTGTTAAAATTTGTTTCAAGGAAAAGCGAGCAACTTCTAATTTTTGAAGAACAGATATGGAAGATGAGGATTTAAACTTGTTTTCTAATTTAGTAATCTTATCTTCTAGCTCAAGCTGTGTACTAAGTGCCTGTTTTCTCCTGGCTGAAGTATATGATAGAACCTGTGATATATGCCTTTGCTGCCTCTCATACAGAGACATCATGGGTAGTGTTTTCTGAAATAAAAAGTTTCCATTGTTCTTCTAAACATGTCACAAAAGATGGGTCACTAAGGAGTATAGGATTTAGGTGCCAGTGTCGGGACAGTGGGTCATAGTAGGGTGGGAGCAGATCTATACTAACAGAGGAGTGATCGGATAAAACACACGGGTTAATATGACATGTATTGGTCCTATCCAGGGCCAGTCTTGAAATGAAAACATAGTCAATTCTTGAAAAAGAGAGATGAGGCCTGGAAAAAAAGGTGAAATCCTTATCTCTTGGGTTAGTTACTCTCCATGCATCAAGCAGGCCAAGGTTAGAGCGCAAATCCCTAGTAGCCTTTGCCATTTTAGTTGGAAGGCAGTGTTTAGGTGGATTATAGTCTAACATTGGATCCATGCCACAGTTAAAGTCCCCCCAATAACAGTATAAGGACTCAACACCGACAATATCTCAGCCAAAAGCCTTGAGTAGAATGTGGGTTCAAATGTATTGGAAGCATAGATGCATAGATGCATTCACCATACAAAAAACCTGAAACCAAAATAAACCTCCCCTCTTTGTCTGCAACAGCCTTGTCAAGTGTAAATGGGAGTCTTTTGTGGATGAGTATTTCCACTCCTCTACTTTTGGAGTTAAATGAAGAATGGTATACCTGTCCCATCTAATCTTTTTTTATTTTTAGGTGTTCCAGATCAATAAGGTGGGTTTCTTGTAGCAGGGCCACCTGTACCTTGTCCTTCTTGAGTTGAGACAAAATTTTCCGTTTCTTAATAACATGGTTGATGCCCTTAACATTTAAACTAAGGACCTTTGTGACACTCATATTTTAAGATATATTTTAGATAGATCAGTATAGTAGTCATAGAATTTAGGAACTTTGAACAGTGTAAAAGACCACAGCTGTACCAGAATAAATGAGAACCAGGTGCTGTAATGGAAAAAGTGAACACCCCTGAATAAAATAAAATAACATTAGGAGTTCGTATAATACCAGAACGGTGTAACAAAAACAGAAAAAATCATTTTGTGGGAAACAAGACAAAGAAAAAAACAGAGAAACCAACCCCATTGGATTATGCAGTGAGGGAACATACTGCCACCAAGAATCAGCTCACTCTGGAAAAAAGAAACAATCCTTTCCATATTCCACTTCCCCCTCTTCCTCACACACAAGCAAACTTGCCCTTCACTGTGTATAATCTGTATAGATATTTAAAATTGCATGTACGTTAACATATCTAATGGTAAGGGTAAGCCACAGCGAAACTGCCAAAAAAAGCCCATAAGTGTGAATAAAACAATATGTAGTCTGTGTGTAAACTGCCATTCATTACAAAACTCAAAATGGACATTTTCAGGTGGCACAGAAATATATAAGCTGCAGATTTAAAATCAAAGTACTAAACTGGATGCCTAAGATCCTATAAAATCAATCAGTCCTTACTGTGGTAATCAACATATGGGCTGCACTATGCAAAAGGCTTACCATACTGTTATTTATCCCAGAGTTTTGAGGAAAGTTTGTGCCTCCACTGGTGTCTGAAATTTATGCGGTACTTCGCACCCGTCTGGCATGCGAGTCACCGTTAAAATGGCTGGAAACTGCATTTGGAATTTGATGTTCCTGCTGATCAGCTCTTGACATACCTCATTGAATGCACGGCGTTTTTTCCGGACCCCAGCGGATAGGTCTTGTTGGATAAAGAATGGTTGACCCTCATACTCCAATCTGGACTTTACTTTTACAGCAGACAGGAGCCGTAGTTTGTACCATGAACTGTGGAGCTTGATTATCACCGGGTGATGTCGATTACTTTTCGGAGCTAAGCTCCAGTGGGCTCTGTCAATCTTGATGCGATCTCTCTCCGTCTCTTTAGGGAGCCAGGCCTTGAAGAACTCAATGGGTTGTCGTCGTTCCACACCCTATCTCAGGTTGGTAATCCTTATGTTGTCTCTTCGGCTTCGGTTTTCCATACCGTTATTAAGATCGATCAGAGTCCGTATTTGCTTGTGGACGTCTGCAAGTTGTTGCTCCAGACGTGATACTTTATCCTCCCTTTTTTTTTGCATGACTGGGAGTTTATATAGGTTTGTGGCTTATTCTACTGTCAGGTGTACATAGAATATAAAAACATTTTAATTTCATCATGTATATAATGAAGGCTTTGATTACTATAGGGTTTGCTTGGCCCCACAAAATGATACAATATATGAAGGAATCAGTATGCATGAAACAGTTGCAGAATGTAAACAATTTTTATTGTGCAAACTGCAACGTAGTAAAAACAGAACTTAAAAAATAGATATGCCAACAACTTGCACATTGCTTCCTTTTCAAAACAAAATATTTTAAGATAGTTCTATAAACTATAACTGCAGACACAGCTCCTCTCTTAGGCACAAGTTCTTGTGGTGCAGCTCCTGTCTCACGTTCTTCATCCTCCTTGTCTGTTTTCTGTTCTTTAATCTACCGTAGCAACGGAGCCTGTCCCAGCTGTTAACAGACTGTTATGCTACCTGGCTAGCTAGCGAGCTGTACCCAGTATGGGTTCGGCGGTGTAATTTTGTAAATTATTAGTATTACGCATCTGCGGCTGGTGAGTTGGAAACAGGGGAAGCGGAGGAGAGGTATTGGTTGGAGAAAGAAAGAGAGACACAATGCGCAAACTCTGAGAATCACGTGCAGACGCGGGTGAGATCAGCCATGACGGTGTTGCCAGTCGCTCACACAGGCGCGTTTTTCAATTTATATACGTGAGTTTTCAATTTCAAGGAATACAAACCTCTCTTTTCTTTAAAAACTGACGGTGGTCTTCACTCAACATCAACCGTGGAGGAAATTGAAAACTTAATCGACGTATACCATAGCAATCTGTGCGAGATGCCGGATCAGAAGCCCAACCAGCGCACAGACGGCTCATCAAAGAATGAGAAACCCAAGAAACGCTACCGGGAATCCTCCACCGACACCGAGGATTTAAACACCCCGATACCAGAGGTTAGTGTGCTTCATTCTATTGTTGCAAGACTCTGCATTTTAGAATCATTGAGTGTTGAACTGAAAGAAATGCGAGCGAGTCTTGAATTCAGTCAGAGAAATCGAGGGATAACGAATGCTTGGAAATCACTGTAGAAACCTTGACTAAGGAAATGGACAATATTAAAAATAAGACTATGAAAGAAACCATATTGGGCATACAAACGCGCAGCACGATACGTGATAACCTAATTTTCTCTGGGATCCCTGAAAATAAATCCAAAAACCAGATAAACACGATTAAAGATTCCATGCGAACTGAACTAAAGCTTCCCCCTGATACTGTTGACAATATAACTTTTCATCGGGCTCATCACCTTGGAGTCACAGCAAAAAGAGGGCCTCGGCTCATCATTGCAAAATTTGAACATTATCAACAAAAGGAGCTGGTGAAAAGCAGGGGCAGAGAATTAAAAGGAACTCGCTATGGACTCAACGAACAGTTCCCTCGCGAAATAAACAAACGCCGCAAGAGGCTATATCCCATTCTAAAACAGCATCGAGCAGAAGGGAAAAGAGCCTCAATCACTGTGGATAAACTGTACATTGACGGCCAACTATTCCACGATCTCAAGATTACTCTGTGGCTTTTCTAAAGGAAAAAAAAAAAACACCCGAAATGCGAGCTACCTGTAAAAACCAGTGTTCTCTCTTTTTTCCCCTTTAACTTGCACTTCTCTCACTTACCCTCTTTTTATTAATCTATTTGTTTGACTCTCTGCACTATCTCTTGTCTTATCTTTCCCTTTTCCATGAGTCCTACCATTTTCCCCTTTTCCCACTCTGTTTTTCTCCCCTGCTCTTTCTTATACTCTGTTACATCTTATCTTGACTTGTGTTTCTGTAATACCCCTTTGCACTGTATGTTTCTGTTGTCTATGCTTAAATGGTTTTCTCTGATTCTGTGTCTGTATATAAACTGAATGTCTGTTTTCTTTGTTATATGTTAACATCACACATATTTGAAGTTCATGCTCAAGTGCCTGCTTCACCTTTCATCATTTCTTACTCCTACAGTAAAGCTCATGGACGCACTGTGCACTGTAGTATGGTGTTTCCATTGGCATTTCTGCAATTAATGATACATAATGATGCTTATAAAATTATCATTGACGTTAATGGTGATAGTGATTGTGAATATGATGGCAATGACAATAATATCAACACTTCACAAATATTAGCTCTAAACATGGTAATATTTATTATTCAAATCTATTTTTCTTTTTTGTATTTATTGATTCTACTACCAAAGATACACAGTAAACCTATGTAATGTCTTCAACAAAGTTTATAAGTTGGAATGTCAGGGGTGTTAACTTGTTGGCGAAGAGTCAAAACACTCACTCACCTTCAAAACCTTAAAGGAGACTGTCTATTGCAAGAAACACACCTCGTTAATTCAGACCATGAAAAAATAAAAAAATCAATGGGTTAACCAGGTATTTGCAGCATCTTATACCTCTAAGAAAAGAGGTGTGGCGATATTAATCAACAAAAACACACTAACAATTGTCACGAACCTGTCTAGGGTCAGGAGCGTGAACAAAAAGGGGGTGAGATGGCACTGCCAGCAAAAACAACGGCGAGACAAGGCTCAGTATATTTTAAAGTATTTATTGTACAACGAAAAAAACAACTAAGGCTCACAAGTTACAAAGTTCACAACCAATGCCGGCTGTAAGCAGGTCAATGAAGAACATGCAAGACTCGCGTCTCAGGCCGTCAATTCAGACTCTCCTGAGTACGGCGAACGCGGCAGTGACGACAACGGCGGCGAGGCATGGCTCCAATGCGATGTGGCTCCAATGCGGGTCCGACAACCCAGAACTACGCCCTTTTTATACAGCGGAGCTCCCAATCGCACATACGCGGGAGGAGCAGCAATTTGGCGCCATTCGCCCACGGGACGTCCTGAAACATATGGGAAACACAACAGAACAGAACACGGCAAAGCACAGGCAAAACACACGCAAGGACGTAACACAATTCAGTCACAGCAGACCCTGAAGGACGTTACATAATAATCAGTGGTTCCATTGGAGATGTCAAGTTAACAATTGCAAACATATATGCACCCAATGAGGACAACATTTTCCCATAGTTTTTTCTCTCAGTTTATGAACTTCTCTGATACAACTATCATCCTTGGAGTTGATTTCAATACAATTATGGACTTGAACCTCGACCGCTCAAACACTACAAAATTCTCCAGACCAATGAAATCCACAGAAACATTACAATACATAAATGACTTTGGTCTCAGTGATAACTGGCGACTACATAACCCCACTAGCAGAGACAGAGAGAAAGAAAATGCAAAGATTCACCTAATTATTATTTCCGACCACGCCCCAATCAGCTTCAATCTCATAAACAAAATCACTATAAAACCACATACTAGATGGCGCTTTAACACATAATTACTGACAGATTCAGAATTCAATAAATACCTGATCCAAGAGTGGACATCCTTCATTGAACTGAATGACTCCCCAACAACCTCATCTACATTGTTATGGGAAACAGCTAAGGCAGTATTAAGAGGAAAAATCATGTCATGTTCTTTCTTTTTTCTGTGGGTGGAATAAGACTTGGAAAAAAAAGTTTGAGCAGAGAGTTGGTAAGCTTAGTCTGCTAGTAGCCAATAATCCATCAGATGACCTTCGTAAAGAACTCATTGAAGCCAAATATGAACTTGATACCATCAGATATAAGAAAACCCAATTCCTTATACAGAGACTCAGACATTACCATTTTGAACAAAATGACAAATCTGGACAGTATCTGGCAAATCAACTAAAAAGACAAGAAAAAACAATCATACCAGTCATTAAAAACTCTGAATGGAATACCATGTCAGCTCCAAATTATATCTCAGCAACTTTACAATCCTTTTATAATAAACTTTACAAATCCAACTGTACATGTGATCAGTCTGCAATTCAAAACTTTTTTGACAATATTAAACTCCCCAGGCTAAATAAAAATCAAGTAATTAATCTAGATCGACCACTTTCATCAGACGACTTTAAAAAGCACTGTTTTCAATGCCAAATAATAAAGCACCAGGAGCTGATGGTTTCCCAGCAGAATTTTATAAACAGTTCTGGCCAACAATATCACCATTATTTATTAAAATGACCAACGAAATTAGAAATTCCTCTGCCATTCCACCCCATATCCTTAAACACTCCTCCTTAAACCTAATAAAGACCCAACTCTCTGCTCAAGCTATCGCCCATTATCTCTCATTAACACAGATATTAAAATCATTAGTAAAGCACTAGCCATGAGATTAGAAACAGTCATACCTTCTATAATACACCCCGATCAAAGAGGCTTCAATAAAGGCAGGCATTCATCAAGTAACATGCGCCGCCTATTCAATCTAATCAGTATAGCCAAAAACAAAAAAACCAATACAATTATCTTGTCATTAGATGCCGAAAAGCATTTGACTGGGTTAATTGGAGATTTTTATTCTCCGCATTAGAAAGAGTCGGTTTTGGGGAGTCATTTATTCAACGGATCAAAATTTTGTACAACTCACCCACAGCATCAGTAATCACAAATGGTATAATTGCACAACGTTTTACACTTCACAGGGGTACAACACAATGATGTCCACTCTCACCCCTACTATTTGCCCTGTTTATTGAACCCCTAGCAGCTGCCATCCTCCAAGACACCAAAATCACTGGTATCACCACCCTGAACACAACCCATAAGGTTAGTCTATATGCAGATGACCTCTTACTATATACACAAAATCCTCTGACATCACTTCCAGCTATTTTCAATTTGATTGGGACATTTTCCGCCATCTCAGAATATTCAATCAACTGGTCAAAATCCATTATTCTACCAGTCAATCAGGACCAGTGGAATGCTGTTTCCCCCAATATCTCACTAAACATCCCTACAGGTAACATTCAATATCTCAGCATTGATATTTCCTCCAACCTTTCAGAGTTGTTTGAACTGAATTTCATGCCAATTCTTAAAACCATTGGGAATCATTTAAAGTGATGGAATAACTTACCACTCTCACTTTCTGGCCACATAGCTGCAGTGAAAATGTCAATCCTACCAAGAATCAACTATCTTTTTTCAATGACTCCCGTCTTTCCAACATCCAATTGGTTTTCTACCCTAAACTCAATAATCACAAAATTTTACTGGAAAAATAAACAACCAAGAATTAAACTCTCAGTACTTCAGGAAAGCAAGCTGCTTGGTGGCTTAAATGCCCCAAACTTTTTCCATTACTACTTAGCTCATCAGTTACAGTACATAATGAAATGGATATATTCAGACATGCAACAAGACTCCTGGCTTGAAATAGAACAGTCAATATGTGAAGAACTCACCATTAAAGACCTACCATTCTTGTCCCAATCAATCAAAAAACACAATTGCTATAAGACCATCACCATCTCAACAACTCTGGAAGCTTGGTGGAAAATCATTAAAATCACCAACCACCCACTTAATCCCTGCAAACTCACACCAGTTTGGAACAACCCGGATTTCTTAATCAATAAGACGACATTCATATTTAACTCATGGAAAAGATAAGGAATCACCCACATACATCACCTATTTGAAAATGATAAATTTTTAACGATCCATGAACTAACACAGAAATATGACATCACCCAAGAAAACTTTTACTGTATCTCGAACTTAAGAATGCACTTAAAAATAAAATACAACTATCCAACAATAATTTGCAACCACCGCCATTAATAGAAAACATAGCATCCATTTCAACATATAAGAAACCTAAACTATATAAACTCATATCATCACCAAAAGAAAAAAAACTATCCATTCCAATTACAGACTGGGAAAAAGATTTAAGAGTTAAGACTGATCTCAATTTCTGGAAACAAATATGTAGCAACATCTACTCCATGTCTAACAACTCCCGACCACAGCTAATCCAGTATAAGATTATGCACAGAACACACATCACCAATTGCAGAATGCACCTCATGGGCTTCACCAATACAGATATCTGTCCACAATGCACCCTCAACACACTAGATTGTTATTATCACTCTTTTTGGCAATGCACACCAACCCAAAATTTCTGGCAAACTGTAACAGTTGAACTCTTCAAATTTCTAGGCAACAGCATTCCACTATCCCCATCTCTTTGCCTTCTAGGAGATCTCACACCCATCAGTCATCTTCACAAATATCACAAAACCATACTTATCACGTTGACCATAGCCAAAAAAAAAAACAATACTCCTTAACCGGAAATACAGGCACAAACTCTCAACTTCACAATGGCTTAATCTGTTAATAGACTACATCTCAATGGAACGAATCTCAGCTAAAAACAATAAACAATCCAAACAATTCAGTGATACCTGGGAACCCATCCTTGTAAGCCTCAACTTGCAGACAAATTGACCCCCTGGCATTCCTTTCTTTCCTTCCTTATTTATTTTACCCATTACCACTATTTATCGGCTGTCATTATCATTATTATTATTATTATTATTATTATTATTATTATTATTATTATTAGGGCCGAAGCACTGAGTGTGCGAAGGGCCCTATTGTATCCGTTGTGATTATTATTAGGGCCCAAGCACTGAGTGTGCGAAGGGCCCTATTGTATCTGTTGTGATTATTATTATTATTAGGGCCCGAGCACCAAAGGTGCTGCGCCTCCGGTGTCCACCAGAGGGCGCATGCACCATAGGTGCAAGGCCCTATTGTTTTCATAAGGATTATTATTATTAGGGCCCGAGCACCGAAGATGCTGCGCCTCCGGTGTCCACCAGAGGGCGCATGCACCATAGGTGCAAGGCCCTATTGTTTTCCTAAGGATTATTATTAGGGCCCAAGCACTGAGTGTGCGAAGGGCCCTATTGTATCCATTGTGATTATTATTATTAGGGCCCAATCACTGAGTGTGCGAAGGGCCCTATTGTATCCGTTGTGGTTAGTATTATTCTTATTATTATTATTATTATTCATCTGATTCATACTAAATTTAGTCAGCATGACTCCAAGATGTTCATGATGTTAAATTACGAAGGGATTATTGATATCTTGATCGGCGTTGCCGTGGCGAGCCGACCAATTAACATGTTACTCCACTCAAACACCAAATGTGGCATAACTCAGCTGTATATTGGTTTGGCAGGCACGAAAACTCATGAAATTTGGCACACACATCAGAAGTTGCGTGAATCGGGGGTTATAAAAAGCTTGGACCTGGGTGTGGCACGGCGGCTCGATAGCTGCCCCTTTGTTGAATGTGTTCACTGTGGGCGTCCAATTTTACGCACATGCACCAAACTTGGTAGGCATATTGGTCTGCCTAAGATGAACAAATTTCGCACTCACACCCCTTAACTCCACCCAACAGGAAGTTGGTCACTTTGGATTTTGTGTGTTTTAACAGTCACCGAACTTTCGAATACTCCTCCTAGAGGATTGATCCGATTCATTCCAAATTTAGTCAGTATGATGCCAAGACGTTCCTGATGCTCAATTGCGAAGGGATTTTTGATATCTTGCATGGTGTTGAAATGGCGAAACAATGAATTCATATGTCTCGCCACACAAAAAGGGAATTTGTCATAAGTTCTCCATACATTGCTTGATACGGCTCAAACTTCACAGGTCTTTGGTTATGATGGTTATGATGATATCCACATGCCCAGAGTCACACCCTGGTATAGCGCCACCATCTGGCAACAGAAAGAGTGGCTTTTTCAGCCATCTCAGCTCTAGTGCTCCTAGACGGTTCATCGGATTCAATTCAGATTTGGTGTACATGTGGTCACAGATGTCTTGATTTAATTCTGCAAAGGTATTTTTTGATACGTTGAACAGCGTAGCCATGGGCAAAGGTTGAATTTGGGCACCTCTAAGCAGTTTTTGACCAGTTTCACCAGTCTGATGAATGACAGGATGCTTAACCAATCAAATGAGTTGTAGCGTGGGGGTTGTATTTAGGTGCAACGTCATGAATGTAGCCCTTCAGATAGTCGAACAGCGGCCATGTTTGTTAAAGTGTTTTGAGCACGTTAGCAGTGTTGCCAATTCACCGATTTTGGAGACATTTTGCATGTTTAGTAAAAAAACAAACTCCTTTAATTGTGGTATTGTGTTAATTTGGTGCTTAAGTCAGGGATAACTCATGGACGAACTGTCCCGGTTGGAACATTTTTGACGAGTCGCAGGCAAGCTCAGCTTGGAGTCGCGCTGTTGCGAACTCACCCATGTCGGAAGGCATTTCGCATCCTTACTTTTATGAGAAGCAAACATCGTGTATAGTTACCTCAGTTAATTGTGGTGTTGTGTTAATTTCGTTATTGGGAGGAAGGTTGACGAACTGTGGAAATATTGCACACGGCGCAGGGAAATTCCGCTTCAAGTCGTGGAATTAGCTCCGCAAATGCATTTCACTATACATTTAAGTCTATGCATACGCCTGCGTACAGAGAAAATGTCACAGTTATTCTAAAAAAGCCCACCTGTTCGTGGTACTACTTTTGGCAGATTGCTTGGTTCACGTAAGAATAATTCTGTTGATAAACCCGAGTCCTTTTAGCTGTTGCTATGACCGTGTAGCCTGATGTCATGATCAACAACACTCGTCGATTTAATCACAACATAATTCAATACGAAACACCGCTGTCTCAAAGGAACACAATATGTATGGGTGTTTAGTTACTATCAAATTCAGACTGGACGATCATTAAAGCTAATATATTCAAAGCAACGATTAGCATGTTATGCTAGCCCACGGTGTGCTTTATGCTCCAGTATCTGACAGCGCATTGAAACGGCTGAGGCTGTAACACTGTATTTGCTGGCTTATGTTAGCTGATTTAAAGCCATGACTTCAGGCTATTGTGATGTGGACTGCTAAATGAGCTTCTATTCCAGTACACGACAATTGTAAGTAATAGTAGTATGACGAGTCTGTTTACTGCATGTAGCCTAAGCTGGGGGGCCGTCACTTATATTCTATAGTTAAAGGCAAGTCGCTGCTGTCCCAGGCACATCATGAGTGACCTCGCGTTATGATGTGTAACTTTTTTTGTATTTGTATTTTCTTTTGATCAGTGAATTGTTGATGACATTGAACATGCAGTGTACCAAATAAAAACCAAACCAAATCAAACCAACCAACCACATAAAAATTCACAGTGGTTCTGTTCACATTGCAATTAACTTTACAATTTACGTACTCGCTTATGAAGGTTGAAGTGCACAAAATGTTTAGAATATGAGCATTATGACTTACATGCCAAAACGATGTCCTTGTAGACTACTTGATACACAAGAACTGATACTTCCAATGTTTAAAACGATTTTAGCACACGCATGTTAAGTAAGGACAATGTCTTAAAATGAGATATTACATACAATTCAGCATCCTGCATAGAAATTAAGAAAATTTGTGAGATGCATATTTACACAGCACACAGAAGGCGTTATGGTAATATTGCAGGTTACATGAACAGGTGTTGTGTTAGTGTATGTAGTCTTTGAACATAATGACATTTGCATGTGAAACAGTTTTCTTTTCTTGTTGTTGTAGTTAGTTTTATTTGGAATCATGACAATGATGTCTGTATTGTCCAAAGACACACGTGAACATTAATATGAGAGTAATATTTGTGTTTGTTTGCCAATCCCACACCAAGTGGTTGGTCATATTTTGTGGTTATGTGGTGTTGGTGAAAATTTTAAGAAATTGCACATAAGAATTCATCCAATTCATACCAAAGTTATTCAGTATGATGCCAAGACATTACTGATGCTAAATTGCGAAGGGATTATTGATATATCAATCGGTGTTGCCATGGCGAGGCGATCAATTTACACGTGACCGTGCTCAAACAGGAAGTGTGGCATAATTCCACTGCACATTGTTTGATTTGGCCCAGACTTCACATGTATGTTCAGTTATGGGACATCAGATGCACATGCCAATTGTGATTTATTCTCATAGCGCCACCAACTGGAAATCGGAAGTAAGGCTTTTATATCAAACATTTTAGTATTCCTCTAAGAGATACGCAAATGACCATGATTTGTCCTCATTAGAGTTACTTTAATATACTGAGGTCAAACTGTCTTTGTGTTGTTTTTTGCCCTGTACTGGTAAATTGATTCAATTTACACAACATGAATGAATTGCCTTCACTAAGTGAAAGTATCACATGAGAATATATTTGTGTCTTGAGTGTGTATCCTCTACAACCATTGATTAGTCACAAACAGTCATCAGGAACAATAACGAAGTATGTGATGATGCCATA